>JAVKPL010010414.1:0-327500 GCA_032173675.1 Gastrolobium villosum | reverse complement strand
ATTGTACTTGCACCCATATATTTCGTCTCTTCAGCCAAAAAGTAACTTTAATTATAGTGGCTTTACATAATAATTATAAAAAAAAAAGTCAAATCTGCTAGCATAAGCACTTGCACCCATGAATCTTCATTTTCGAGTAAGATTGTGGTTGATCTTATCAATTATTGAACTAAGCTTAGCAATGGTTAAGGGTTTCTCTTGATAGTCATCCAGCCCCGCTTCCATAAATGTTCTTATTTCTGCTTCTGTAGAGCGTGATGACACACCAACAATCATGCTACGAATACCCATTGAGCGAAGTTTCTTTGTTGCCTACGTAAAAACATGGGGAAAAAAATACAGGAGTTATTGTAAAGATGCATTTTTAATTAACCAAAACATCTTCACTAGCCATCAGTCTTTTCATCTTTTCTTTCTTACCAAATCATATATAAAAGGCCGACCCAGTTTAAATACTCACTTCGTGAGTGTCTGGGGAAGGGAATACTCTAGGCAGCCTTTCCCTTGCTTTATGCAGAGAGGCTGATTCGAACCCGCGACCTGACACACCACGGCAAGCAAACTTACCGTTGAGGCAAGCCGACCCTTCTTACCAAATCATATATAGTAAACAAAAAAAGAAAAAGGACTTTTTTTAAAATTTGAATCCATAAGCTTTTAAGGAGGAACAACTTTACTACTCTACGTTTACCCTTCTAATATATAGTAAACCAAATCTAAAAAAAAACAGTGATTTCAACTTCTTAGTCTATAATTGAGTACCTCAATGCCATTCATGATAGGCATATCCATGTCCATGAAAATTAGGTCAAACCTTTGACCATTGATGAAATGAATGTCAACTGCTTCCTTGCCATTTTCCACTCCCTGCGTTTTCGCTCCAACACTGTTCAACAGCTTTTGATGAATCTTTCTGTTGAGTATGTTGTCATCTACAACAAGTGCTGTTAATTGGGTGGCTAAGTTTGTAGCTGCCATTACGTTTTTGTTTTGGAATTCCTTAACTTTTTCACGTCTCTTCACCGCTTATTGAACATAAAAATAATAAAGAAAACAAATAGTAAGTTTTTTTTTCTCACTCTGAACAGCAAATATATATATATATATATATATATATATATATATTTATATATATATATATATATATATATATTTGTATATATATATATATATATATATATATGGGGTTTATCATCTATCATTTAACATGACCAGAAAAACTTTCCTACACTCACAACATTTTGTAGGGCCCGCAGCAAAAAAAAAAAAACTCTGGCACGCAAAATAACTCTTATAAAACTCATATATATGAGGTGTGGATTCTTTGACACCACACCTCATCTAAGAGCCGTTAGATCAAAAAAGATCAATGGTGTCACGTGCTTACAAACCAGAGTCGTCCATCTTTTTTGATTTAATGGCTCTCAGATGAGGTGTCAAATTTGACACTGGTGTCAAAGATCCCACCCAATATATATATATATATATATATATATATATATATATAATTTCATGTGATAATGTAGGAGTACTAACCTGGGATGGGAACCCTTTCTCCAGATTCTGAGACTAAAGGCACTATTATGAGTAGAAGGGGAAGCATGAAGATGGATGAATATATAGCTAGCTAGTTGAGGTGTTATATATCATTCACATGTGGTTATAAATTAAGCTGTGACATAAGATCAAAAGGAAAAGAAGCAAGTACGTAAGCATCATCAACATTTAATCTGTAGATCGACGTGTCTTTGGATTTTGTTCAAAATCTGAAGGAGAGTGATATCTTTCCAAAAATGGGGATGATTTTTATCTTTAATAAATTTGTAGGGACTCTTTTTTCTATTTTGAGGAAGACAAGAAGACAAAAATATGTTAAGTATATTTTTTGGGTCCTTTCGTTATTTGCCTTTCATTTTCATTGCACGAAAAACGAGTAAGGTAAACTTATAACTTCATTTCTTCTTCCTGAGCCATCGAGTGTACACCTTACAAAGCAAGAAAGAGAATAAACAGAGGTAAGCATGCATGTCCGCACAACTTTATTTACCAGGACTAGAATAATTGATTACGTGGTGTCTACAACTACTATTAGAATTAGATTCCTATTTCATCTTTTCCGGACTTCAAACGCATATATGTCTTGAAATTAGTTGTTAGGATAAAGTTATTAAATCCGGATCGGTTATCAGTTAGAATATCCGATTCATAGATCATTAACGATCATGGATTAAACCAATTAAATTGGATTTATATAAATATATAATAAAGATAAAATATTATGTACATTTTTTTTTCTCATGCCTATTTTATTTACTAATTTTCACATCGTTGGATCACAAATGATAAATATTGGTTCGGATTATGATCTGAAGGTATGAAAATAAATAGGTAAAATAGGCATAAAAAAATAGACATAATATCATATCCGTGTAATAAATGTATAAATTGAAGTAATTTGATCTAGCTTAGTCGCTAACATTTCATCCCTCTTTATTTAGGTGCAAGTTTGAATCACAATAGTGCATTGGTGGTGAAATATTTTGCCATAATTTTCAAGAATTGATTCAATCAAAAAATTACTATCGAGTTAGCACCTATTGAACCCGGTTTATAACCGGCTCTTGACCGGGTTATATGCATAGCCCCTCAATTAATTGGACGAGACCAAATAGTGGTCCAATTCCCTTTTTTTAATACAATGGTAGCACTGAGGTTTGAACATATGACTTCTTGCAAATTACTTAAATCCATCACTATTAGACCAATCATAGTGGCTTGATTCCCCATTTTAAAAATACTGGTTACAAGCCACTAAGAGTGGTCCAGTGGAGAGGGATTTAAGTAAGTTGTATTAAATTATTTGTTCAATTCTCACTTATATATATAAAAGAACACACTTACCATATTTGTTTTCTTCCGTTTTGTTATTTTTGCCATACCTTCCATATACTAGTAAATGAGGAGTCTATTATTACTTAACAAAATATATTAATTTGTTAACATATTAACAATTTCATTTATTTAATTATTCATAAAACCATAGGTGATTAGTCCATTAACCAATTAATATACTTTAATCAATAACTGACTTCTCATTAAGACATACGCCGAAGATTCAAGTATAGCACAAACAATATATTTTTTTTTGGAATAAATCCGGGTGTCCCCACCACCGATAGCCATGAGACTAATTCCTCGCCCCGGGTCGGCGCACAAATAGCATAAACATTTTTCCCCTTCTCATAAATATCATAATTAAAAAGAAAAAGATAAGTGAACAGAATCCAAAAGATGAATAAATAAGTCAATAATCCACAACAAAATTTAAATCCTTTTTATATCAAAATATAAAATCAACACGTAAATTTTTTAATTAATTGACAATATATTTTTGCTTGCTGAAAAGCCCTTCTTATATCAAAATGAATACTCAAATTGCAAGATGGAAAACAATGGAAGGATGCTTCCTTATTATATTTCACAATAGCTCCACTTGTTGTTAATCTCCAGTAGCTTAGTTTGTAATTAATCAATTAATTAACTACTCTCTCTTTTTTGTTTTTAATCAACTCAACTGTCTAATTATAACTGATTGTAACTATTTACAATCAGTTAGTTTTAGTTCTTCTCTTTGCTGGGTGTTGGATCACTTGCTGAGCTGTTGTATACTTTTATTTTATTTTTCCTTTTATATTTTGTTTTGTCCGTGATGTTGTTGTCTTAAATTTTTATTTACCCAATCTTCTCATTGAAACACTTATTTTCGCTATTTAACGGCAAGTATCCAAGTGCCTCTATAGGAAGAATTAGTTAGGAAAATGACATTCACTTGGGTAATGCGGAAGCTGTTCATTTAAAGATAAGTAATGTTAGATTAACTGCAGTACTAATTAATACATTCAAAGATGAGAAAATCTTTTGCGATTTTAAAAGGAGAAAACTTTGTGTTATTTTAAATAAAAAAGTATATTTTGGTGCATATTAACAAGATGAGAGAATGAAAGAGTTTTCATTACTCAGAAAGCTGAATTACAAAAGGATGAAAAAGCTACCGTACATAATCCTATATATATAAAAGGAAAGATGAAAAACAAAAGGACTAGTAACTAAACTAACTATTACTAGTGCCAGCTCAGCTATCTGTACAGTAACAAACTCAAAACAAACTATAACAAACTAATTACAAAGAAAAGTTCTTATTTAAATTAAGAGGTATAATACCCCCCCCCCCCCCCCTCAAGTTGGTGGGTGGAGGTCATACAACCCCAACTTGAACAAGAAATCATGAAAAGAAGCCGTAGGAAGTGCCTTTGTAAAGATGTCAGCAAGCTGTTGATGAGTAGAAACTGGTAAAAGATGAATCAAACCGGATACAAGCTTCTCTCTAGTGACATGACAATCCAGCTCTATATGTTTGCTCCTTTCATGAAAAGAAGGATTATGGGCCAGATAGATTGCTGCCTGATTATCATAGTAAAGATTGGCTGGCTGGTTGATAGGAACTTGAAGATCATGCAGCAAAAAGGTAAGCCATTGGACCTCACAAGTAGTAGTAGCAAGAGCACGATACTCTGCCTATGCAGAAGATCTGGATACCGTGCTTTGTTTCTTTGACTTCCATGAGATGAGAGAATCACCAAGAAATAGACAAAAACCAGTAGTAGACTTTCGGGTGTCAGGACATGTAGCCCAATCTGCATCAGCAAAACCAGACAGCACAAGGGAACTTTGAAAAGAGAAGAGTAGACCTTTTGCTGGAGAACCTTTGAGGTATCTGAGAACCCGAAGGGCAGCTACATAATGTGCCTTCATAGGCTTGGCCACAAATTGACTCAATTATTGCACAGCAAAACAAATATCAGGTCTAGTATTGGTCAAATACATCAAACGACCAACCATTCTCCTGTAAACAGCAGGATCATCAAATAATTCTCCTTGATCCTGTTGGAGACGTAAAGAAGGCTCCATAGGTGTAGATGTTGGTTTAGCATGAAGCAACCCACTCCCAGCCAATAACTCCAGCACATATTTCCTTTGGTTTAAAATCAAACCAGTCTTGGATCGGGCAATTTCCATACCAAGAAAGAAGTGTAAAGGACCGAGATCTTTGATGCAAAACAAGTCATCTAAATGTTTCTTGACAGCATTAATCTGAACCATACAACTCCCAGCAAGAGTCATATCATCAACATATACTAGAAGGCAGGTAAAGTTGTCACCTTCAGCCTTAGTGAATAGAGAATAATCAGCATGGGACTGGATAAAACCAAGATTGTGAAGCTCTAAACTCAGCCTTGCATTCCACTGACGGCTAGATTGCTTCAATCCATATATGGATTTATGTAATTTACAAACTTGATTCGGTCCAGTGGATTCAATACCTTGAGGAATAGTCATATAAACATCTTCTGACAAGTCACCATGAAGGAAGGCATTATTAATGTCGATTTGCTCAAGAAACCAACCCTTGACAACAGCAACAGAAACCAATAACCTGACTGAAGTGAGCTTAGCAACCGGAGAGAAAATCTCAAAGTAATCAACCCCTTCCATTTGGTTGTAGCCCTTGGCTACCAAACGAGCCTTATGTCTAGCTATAGTACCATCAGGGTTGTGTTTAGTTTTATACACCCATTTTGATCCAATAGGATGCTTGCCTTTAGGGAGATCAACAACAGACCAAGTCTGGTTGCGATATAGAGCATCAAGCTCTTCATTCATAGCCAAAATCCATTCCTTGGATTTGATAGCTTGGCTGTAAGTGCGTGGCTCAATGAAGGAACTCAGGTTGTGACACAAAGAAACATAAGAAGGAGAACAGTTGTTATAAGTAACTGCAGAAGATAATGTGTAAGTGGAAGAAGTGTGTTTACCTGGAGAATAATTGGGTTCAGCTATAACTTTGGAAAGATTGCAATGAAAATCATTAAGATGATGAGGTGGCATCCTTACTCTATTTGACCTTCGAAGAGCAGTAGACAACTCTGGTATCGGTTTCTGGTTTTGAGATCTAGTTTCTGAACCAGGAATTACATTGGTAGGCTCAAAGGAATAGTTGGAGGGTGAGATGGGAGTTTGGTTCTCAAGTGGTGAGATGGCAATGTATTGGTCGGTTTCTAATGGAACAAGTTGGTTTTCAACTAAGGAGAAAGTGACTGGTTGGGCAGGTTGTGCAGGTTGTGCAAGTTCAGATTGTGCAGGTTCAGGTTGTGCAGATTGTGCAGGTTGTACAGGTTGAGTGTTAGACACATATGTGTCATAGATAGGAGGTATGAAAGTAGGTAGGACTTTAGAGGAATCAGGAGATATAAAAGCAGCTTTTTGGTTATTAACAAAAGGAAAAACTCTTTCATAGAAAATGACATTCCTAGAAATTAGGATTTCTTTAGAAACCAAGTCATATAACACATAACCTTTGGTTCCATCTTTATGTCCAAGGCATATACATTTTCGAGCTCTTTTGTCAAACTTGGTGCGATGTGTCTGAAGAGTGGAAGCAAAAGAGAGACATCCAAAAGTCCTAAGATGATCTAAGGGAGCTGGCCTTTGGTAAAGTGACTCAAAATGAGATATAATTTGTAAAGCTGGAGTATTCAGCCTATTGATGATATGTATGGCATGTTGGACAAAATAGCACCATAATATTTTGGGAACATTTCCTTGAAAAAGAAGTGCCCTGGCTGTATTTAAGATATGCTGATGTTTTCTTTCAACAACAGCATTTTGTTGGGGAGACTCAACACAAGAAGTCTGGTGTAGGATCCCTTTTTGTGCAAAGAAATCAGACATTAAGAATTCAGAACCATTATCACTTCGAAATGTCTTTACAGTTACACCAAACTGATTTTCTATGAGTGTGACAAAATTATGGATATGGGTTCTAGTTTCTGACTTTAATTTCATCATGATACCCCATGTGAAACGTGTATGATCATCAACTATGGTTAACATGTATTTGTGTCCATGAATGGAAGGAATAGAATAAGGACCCCAAATATCAACATGAACCAAATCAAAAGCTTTAGCAGAAACAGTAACACTCAAAGGAAAAGGTAACTTCTTTTGCTTAGCATAATGACATATGTCACAAGGATTGTCAACATTTTTACAAGAGAGGAAAGGATATTGAGTCATCATTGACTTTATTACAGAAGAAGAACAATGACCTAATCTTGAGTGCCACAAATCAATAGAACAAGGTTGAACAGAAACTGTATTGGTAAGGTATTTATTTTGTGTAGATACTGTCTTCTGGCCATAAGCTTGAGTAAGAATGTACAATCCACCATCAAGTTTAGCTGAACCAATCATCTCCATTGAAGGATGTTGTTGAATGGTACAAATGAGGGGCTGAAAAATAACAGAACAGTTAGTGTCTTGTGAAAGTTTGGTGACTGATATGAGATTAACACTAAAAGTCTCAACAAATAGGACATTTGACAGTAAAAGTGTGTGGGAAAGTATAACTGTTCCTGAATAATAGGAATAAACCTGACTTCCATTAGGCAAGGAAATAGCTATAGGATCAATCTTCTTTGGTTGGATTAAAAGGGCAAAGGAGTGAGTAATATGGTTAGTGGCTCCTGTGTCAAGGATCCACTGTACCATATTATTGTTACCTGAGACAGAATCTGAATTCTCTGTATTAACACTGACTCCAGCATTAAGAGCCCTGGTTTGCACTATATTGCTAGCATGTGAAGATGCCATTTGCTGCTGTTGTGGGGATTGATACTTTATGGAATGTTGAATCATCTCCAAAATTGCATGATATTGATCTTTAGTAAAATTCTCTTTGTTCCCTTGAAGAGAAGCTACTAGATTATGATCAGCATTAGAATGAGCTACTTGGCTATGATCATGTATTTCTTCAGAGTTATCAGTGCTTGCAATATTTGCCTTATGGACCTCCTTAACTCTATATCCATGAGGGTACCCATGCTTCTCAAAGCATGTATCAACAGTATGGCTTGTCTTGCCACAATAGGTACATAGCCGTGGAGTGAATGCTCTTCCACGTCCTCCATGATAACCACGTCCTCCATCTCCATTATAACCACGTCCTCCATTATAAGAACGTCCTCTTCCTCGAGGATAAAAACGACCACGTCCTGAATGCTGTTCTGCTGAGTTGAAGAACACCTTGGAATTTCCATCTGTGACATTAGGCATCACACTATTCAAATGCATCTGTCTTTCCTGTTGAGTGATCAAGGAAAAGACACGGTTTATAGGAGGCAATGGGTCCATTAGCATAATTTGAGACTTCACAGGAGAAAATATTTCATTAAGTCCCTTTAGGAACCTAATAGAATAGTCTCTATCTTTAATGCTTCTCACTTGAGAAGAAATTGAACAGCAAGGCTTCACACATTTACATGTAGGTGTCGGTTGTAAAGACTCCAACTCATCCCACAGGATTTTGAGTTGTGTATAAAAATCTGAAACTGAACTCTCTCCTTGATGCAAACGAAATATTTCATCATGCAAGTCAGAGATTCTAAAAATGTCTGACTGAGAAAACCTTTCTTTAAGGTCTCTCCATACATCAACAGCTTGTTCCATCCAGAGGATCGATTGTGAAATGGAATCAGTAATGGATCGATGTAACCATGAAAGAACCATGGTATCACATCTCTCCCAAGAGGCGTACCTTCTATCTTTCAGATCTGGAACTGAAATTGAACCATTGACAAACTGAAGCTTATTTTTGGATATTAAAGCCATAGTCATGGCTCTAGCCCAACCATGGTAGTTCTTACCGTTCATCAGTGTGGAAACCAACACCAGAGAGGGATTTTCATTCGGATGTAGGTAATAAGCACTGGCTGGATCTGAGAAATTCTCCAATACATGTGTTGCTTTTGTATTTGCAACTGCATCCGTGGTGTCCAAAACATATTCTTCATCCATAGAATGAACATCAACTTTGGGGGAGCTCTGATTCGCCATGATCGTTCAACTGCAACTATCGATGAACAAAAGAAACTCAAGGTGTATCTTGAAGGAAGGAAAATAGCAACCAAGAAGGCGCATAAACAAAACGGCGAATATCAGAGCTCCAATCGAAGCTCTGATACCATAACAAGATGAGAGAATGAAAGGTTTTTCATTGCTCAGAAAGCTGAATTACAAAAGGATGAAAAAGCTACTGTACATAATCCTATATATATAAAAGGAAAGATGAAAAACAAAAGGACTAGTAACTAAACTAACTATTACTAGTGCCAGCTCAGCTAACCGTACAGTAACAAACTCAAAACAAACTAATAACAAACTAATTACAAAAAAAAGTTCTTATTTAAATTAAGAGGTATAATACATATTTGGTAATTTTCTAAGTTCTCTCATTCATAATACTCTCTTTCTCTTTTCTCTTAATTTTGTAGAGGAGAAAAATATAAAAAATCATCAATTATATATCAAAATAAGGTAATTCACTTAAAATAATGCAAAATTGCATCCTTTAAAAGATAGAATATGAAAAATTAAACTTAGGCCCCTCCTTTAGAGAGGATGATTAAAACCAATTATACTTCTGTGCTCATGTAATTCACATGAGTTACCTAAATCGTTTAAAAAAAATTAGTAATATTTTAAAACTCTTTTAAGGAAAGTAAAGTTTATTTTATTTTTTTTAACATTGAATTATTAAGTTCTGTTCTTAAATAACTATATTCAAAGCTACAGGTAATGACAGTCTAGAGCTTATCTTATTATTGTGCACTTTACGTTGGATAATGTGTTTTGAGAGTGCTAAAGCATGTCCTATGCTACCTCTACTAGCATATTCAACAGCCATGTTAAAAGTTACGCCATTAATTACTAAAATAAAAATAAAAATTAGGCCATTCATTCAACAACTTCAAATTTAAGAGAATAACAAAACTTTAAAAACTAAAGTGGTGTGAAATTAAATCCTTCCTATCCTCACTTTTTTAAATATAAATTAAATTTTAACAAGAGATAAAAAAAAATTATATATTGTTGATGTTTCAAGTCCAATAAGCTCTTGCATAAGAAAATGTATCGAGAGCTCATAAAATTATTTACTTTCATTTTACATCTACCAACAAAAATTTTGAGAAAATTAATTCACAAGAAGCCTTCTGAACACAATAATCGGAAAGAGAAAAATCCCAATTGAGCAAAGCTCCTCTAATATCAGTCAAGGCGTTTCACCTCGCTGAAGACGGAAGCGTGTTTCCTGTTGGTCCACACAATGTTAAGCATAGATCATTACTTCCCTTGTAATGTTTTGAAGTTTCGTTGGGCAAAGCTTTTGGTCCTCTTCATAAGAGGCTCTTTCCCCCATAGTTTGTAATCAATCTGTTGACCCAAGACCCCAAATAAATAAATAAATAAAACATCTTTTGGAGCAATTATAGTTTAAGGTTGAAGAAAAGCTTCCCAAAAATTTACCTAAAACCAAAATATTCAAAGTAACTGAACCAATGAGGAATGCTTGAAAACCATTTAATACAATCAATAATGTTTTCTCAACGTAGATTACAATTTGCGCACTGTATTCCACCACCAGCACTCTCCAAATTCCAACAAACATTGGCAGGGAAAAAGGAAAGAAAAAAAAACTATATCTTTATAGAACAAAGATGAGGAAGGAAAGACAGTGGAAAACCACTTAAAATTCATGCACGCAAATATACAAAATACACAGAAACCCGCTTCTAAAATTCATGCACGCAAATATACAAAATACACAACAATGAATAAGACAACACCCAAAACCCACAAATTTTCTTCTCAATGCACCTGCTAATCATGAGGGGCATCAATTGCTTTGCCTGTCCTGGCTTGTGAAATTCGATTCGCGTAAATGGTGACCAACTTCAACTGTGTGCTGTTAAGACCTTGCAAATATGGCAAGAATGCTTTCCCAAGCATGATATAAATATCCACGAGACAGAAAACAACAGTCTGTAACCATCCACCATTTACATAAAATGAGAATAATGAAACAGACAGATAAATAGAGAAGAGAAACGCAAAAACAAGCCTACAATTATTAGCGATGAGAATAAAATAAATCCTCTCATTTAAAGAAAATAATTTTAGATAGAACCAGTCACATCTATCATACCTTCAGTGTATATTGTTAGTTAATCATATAAAAAAAAAACTATAAATATTTGTTCAATATTTAAACCTTAAAAGAATTTAGAGAGCAGTCTACTGATGTGATTTGCTCACAGTAAAGGAAGGTGCAACTCAAGTTTATACCGAACCATCAATACTGAAATACAATAGATCGGAGACATGGAACGGACAACTTCCTAACATTATGTTAGAATTGGGACGCTGCAATGATTTTGTTCTAATGAGGGAATGGAATAGAATAATCACTTCCGTGAGTAAGAATGGAATGATCATGCCATTCTATTCATACATTTCGCATGGTAAATTATGCTGTAATAAAAAGTAAGAACAAATTGTTTATAAGCAGAAGGAACAAATCAACTGATGAGGGGGCCGAAATCATAAAAGTCAAAAATCAAAATAACTAAGCAAATAATAGGGCATTGAAATAAGACCACATATACTTTTAGGTAAAAAGGTTAGCTACTTGCAACACATTATTCGACTAGCCCATCCCATATGTAGCCTAATTACTCATTTCAATTTGTTTTAGTCACAAGTCATTACATGAGCCAGTAAAAATTAACTACAGTAGGGTTTTTTTTTTTTTTTTTTTTTAAACATATAAATAATACTACATATACTCTAAAAAAATGTAGAAAAGGTGCAGAGACCAAGGTTACTTGTCCCCCCCCCCCCCCCCCCCACCAACCCACCCACCCACCCCGAAATTTGTCCCAGTTATTAAGTTAGGAAAAAATCACCGTTTTCAGTGGAGGCATGGTTGTTGTAGCAAAGACAACAAAGGTGGTGGCAACATGGATGGCTGTAGTTTGACTGGGGCAAAGTTGCTGCCAATGGGGTGGAGGTGGCTGTGGGGCTTTTGTATTCCCTCATATGAGGGATCGGGCAAGACCTGGGAATGAGCATTCCCATTTTAATACTAGCCGCCAAATGCACCTAGTTAATTCCCAATCCAAGTATTTTTCTGGCAATTTTCCAAAATGGGTTTTCCCATTTAAAGGTTTAAAATATATCCAGAACTTATTGATCATCTCAGAAAATTCTAAAGATATGAATTAATTGTCCACAGGAAACAATTATCGAATATGGCCATAGCAATTCCAGGTACTAGAGATTCAGTAATTAATGAAAAAGAGGCCGAGAAGAGTAAGCTTGACTGGCCGGCGTCACTCAACAACAGACAGGTAATAGTTCTAAAGGCAATAGAGCTCCCTCGTACAAATTTGTAGATATCCATGAAATGTTTAGAGTAATGTCCATATTATCCTCATGGTAGTTTCTCAATTGACAAAAAAATAAACAAAAAAATTAAAACAAAGATGGTCTTCAGTAACACAGAAATGTTTTAAGTGATATAAAAACCTAAGACCAGCTCAAATCTTTCAAAGCAAGTTCTGCTCAATAATCTCAAGTTTCAATAAGTGACATCATTGTCTTTTTGTGACTGAAAGATCATGGATTCGAATCTGGGAAATAACCTATTTGTAAATATTCAAAGGTAAGGCAATGTACAAGAATAGCCCTCACCCCACACTTGTTAGTCGGGATTTAACGAAGAGTGATTTGGTTGGAACAAAGTACTATTTTAAGAAGGTATCAAATAGGTCTCAAGCATCTAATATCCGGATGTTAGATAAGTTTATTACAACTAAAAACAAACTTTAGAGTGTTTTTGACTGACAGGAAATTCTTTACCACCTAAAATTTCACAAGATGTATGAAGTGATGGACCATAAATTACCGCAGATAAAAGACCCAAAGTACCTTTCGAACATCTGCACTCGGGTTTCCAAAAGCTTCAAAAAGAGCAGGCAAAAACGAAGGTAACTGAGCCATTAGTTCCTCCTGAGAGAGCCGGCCCACAAGCTGAAGAAAGGAATAATATGATGTTAAACAAGATAAATATTTATATAGCATATACATGCATAAAAAATGGATTACTTCCTATGAAGCAATGGTATGGTGTGGCACACGTACGATATGATACAGATATGGAGATATAGAGAATTCTCAAATTTACAGGATACGATCCACCTGGGATACATAAACACATTCATAAAATGTGCTAGAGATATGCAATCCACTTTATTTCCTCCTCACCATCATTCACTGAATTACATGCTATTGAGTATGAATAATGCAAGTGTTTATAGTCATAAAGTAATTAAAACAAATCCCATCCCATTCATAAAAGAAGGAATCGGGGAACAGTGTCTGCTGCATTCAGCACCATTTCCAAAGAACAATGGAAACTTTGAGAGCAAGTAGCCGATGAACAGAGGAAACTGCAAATTGGCTGGAGTAACCAAGAGGTACCCAAACTGTAGCCATTATTAAAATTAAAAATTAACAAAAAAAATCAGGATATTCCCAGTATATATTGAGTGTCATAAGCATATTGCTATATGATATACTTCTCCCATTTTGAAATATCATAGATTCATTGGGCACTTCTTTCCAAAATAGTACAAAAAGGTTTTTCAAGAGAAAATTACCTTTGTCAAGCAATTTATGCAAGTGACAAGAGTTTTCTCATCCTCAGTAACCAGTAGAGGGACAATAACCTGGAACAGTATAATTCAGAGCAATAGGTTTAATTTAGCAAAACCCAATTTCCTTTTCTCAAAAGATTGTACAGGGAGTAAGGAGGCTACAAAGTAGGGAAATAGAGAAATACATACACTTAAACATCTGAATGGATCATACTGAGATAGAACAATGGTCAGGCAGTGTTCTGCTTCATTTGAGACCTGAATAAGGGATCATAGAGGTTGAGACTAGGGGGGGAAAGCAAATATAGAGAAGTCAAACTAGAATTGGACAGCTTTGCTTACCTTAGGAATGATATCTTTTGTAACATGAAGCAGCTTCTCAATTACAATCTCCACTGAATTCTCCATGGCATCTTTCTGTAAAGAATGAGAAGTAAACTTAAAATTAAACTAAAAAACTTTACGACATAATTTGAAGTCCCAAAAATGCCTTATGCTTGCAAAAGGAGAAATATACACAGTTGCAAGTACTGATATGAGCAAAACAGCAAGAGCACAATCCCTCCCCACCCAAAAAAAAAGATATGCACGAAAGGAGTAAGACCTGGTTTTTAAGCATTTCAACTATCAATGAAAGAGCAAGCTCTCTGATTGAGGAATCCGAATCATCCAGCACTTCAAGCACAACTGTCAAAATCTGATTGAAGTACTGCAAGTACAACATGAAACAACCACTACATAGGTTAGATAAATCCAAATATATTGTTCATTGTTGTTTAACAGAATCGGAAAAATTACAATTCTTTTACAAACAGAATTTGTCAAATTATCAATCTAAGGGTTGATTGCACACAAAATGTCAGCAAAAACTCACCAACATGAATACAGCAACAACAAAAGCCTTTTCCCACTAGGTGGGGTCGGCTACATGGATACAGGGTTTAAATTCACCAACATGAACACAAGCCATACATTTAAAAAAAAAAATCTGCTGCACAAAAAAAAAACTTGGGAGATCTAAAGAAATCAACAAGGGATTTTTTGAGAGGAACTCACAAGACAATATCTTAGAATAGGAAGATAAACAGCATCACTTAATATTAATATTAACTATCAAATGAAAAACATTGGTTTCACAATAAGAAACTACATTTGAAAATTAAGAAGTCCAATGGACTTTTTTCCCATTCCAAAACAGATTGCATTTAATAAGTAACACTGACAACCAAACAACTTGGGGACGGGGCGATACTCAATATTAAATCAAGCATACCTTAGTCCAAACAGAATGATCATTTGTTATAGAAGCTTCAACTAACTGTTGAAGTGCAGTCCGTTTACTTGAAATCGGGCTTCCATCACCCCCACTGCATATCTATACAAAATAACAACTATATCTTTTCAGTTGTGATGGGAGATATTCTAAGATATAACTATCAAAATAAACCTTAAGAATGATCAGTTAGAAGCACAGAGACCACATAAAGCTATCTCCACTAGCAGTCACTTGTCTTTACATTGTGATATGACTTGCAGCTTTGCAACAATCTTTTGGCTGATTTCAGAGAGTTTTGGGTTTGCCCTGCCACCTTAGATAACTGTCTTACAACTAATTATCAAGGTTTTGGGAATGAAGATTTTAAAAATGTATGGAAGGTGCAAATCTTTTCTTATGTATGGTGTTACAAGCTGCAGCAAAATGCTGGAGTTTTAAACAATGATGCCATTATTTCTCCTTGACTGACTTGTGTTCTTGGCCTCCTAGTGGGCTTTTGCCAATGGCTTTTAAGGATTTCTGTATTTGTTAAGCAAAGGGATTTGACAGATCTTTTGAGCTGATGATACTTTTCCTTCCTATTTTTTCTGCTGCACTTTGCTGCTCTTAGAGAACTCTTTATCTCCCTCCGATTATTCATGCTCACTCTATCTCTCTTTCTAGCAGAATACTTTTTTTGTTTGTTCTTCAAAAAATAAAATTTCAAAACCAACTCATCCTCTATTAGATGCATAACTCACCATATGAAGAATTTGAGGAATGCTGGGTCCTATGTCTGTGATGGAGTTAACCTTTACAGCTTCAGCTGAGTGGTGATTAAGCTCCAATTCAGAAGGTTGTTCTTTGTCATGTACATAGCCTTCAGCAACATTCAAATGCTCTAATGACATCCGACCATTAACATCTAGACGAGGAGTTGAAAGACCCTCAAAATTCATGCTACTGTCCAAATGTCCAAGTTGGCTAGTTTGAGAGTCAATGTTTTGACCCATTGGATTGACTGCGTAAGCAAGATCTTTAGTTTTTGAACCAAGATTACCACTATTAGAATCACTCTGAAGATTATGATACAGATTTTCCTGAGTTTCACCATAAGCTGCTTGAGCAAGACTGGCTTTTATCAGGGCTGAATCTTGGGAACTCCATTTCCTGCCGCTATCACTATCTAGGGAACTAGCAGAATACCTTCCAAGGTACTGAGCTTTCCTAGAGAAACCAACATATCCATCTTCAGAGGATGTTCCCACAACATCAGATGGATCATAGGAAGACTTAGAACGTTGTCGCTCTTTCTTGTTCTGCAAATAGTTCATTAGGTCCACTTCAATACGAGGGGTGTACTGTTTAAGGGCTCGTCTCAAAGAATTTTGTTCTTCAACTGACAAACTAAGAATGAAATTAAGAACTGCAGTTGAATCAAAATGAGAGTACACCGATATAATGCATGTAATAGCTGCTTCTTTAAGCTTTGTATTTTTGTCATGAACCAAAGGGGTTAACTTGGCAAGCCATAATTTTAGGATGCCAATATTAGCAGCACCTTCTTGATTCATTGCATGTTTGTTAAAGGAACTGATGGCAAATTCAATAACAGCCAATTTAGCCTTTGGAGACCTTTGTTCATCTAGTGAGCGTAACAATGCAGGTAAGAGAGAATCTATACTGTAAGTTTTGCTAACAACTTCCAAAGTTGTTGAACATGGCTGCCTAACAAGCTCTTTAGGGTCAATTAACCGAGAAAATACATGGGGCAATATTCTTTCCATGTAACCCTCAAAGGGCTTTCGGCATGCTGGAACAATATCTGCAAGTGTTGAAAGAGCAGCCTGTGCAACTTTATGGTGGGGATCATCCAAGTGCTGGAAAAACAACTTCATTACCTTCTCAAAATTCTGGACAACTTCTAGAACTCCCTTTGGACCTTGCTGTAACAAAGAGTGAAGATAATTGAAGGCAGCAACCCTAGCAGACCAGTCAGAACCTGAACTAAGTCCTTCACTCAAAGCTTCATGAAGAGATGTGGGTCCATCTGCATAATTTGACACCTCTCCAAGAGATAGTTGGTTATCATCAAAACTCCTCCTCCTGCCAGCAGACATACGTCCAGCCACATTCTTTCTCAATAGAGGCCTCTGGAAATTAGGAACATAACTGTTATGTGAATCCCTAAAGTTTGCATCTCTATAAGGAGCATCCAAATACTGCTTATCAGTGTTGGGGTTCATAAATCGCCTAGCCTCCCTAGTGTCACTGTTGTCATCAACAGAACTTCTTTCTTGTAATCTTTCAGAAGCCCTTTTACTTGAATAGGATGTTAATGATGATAAAGGCTCAATACCAACATTACTATGATATGATAACTTGGCAGAATCTTTGGAAGCTTGAATTTGAGTGATGATGTCAGACAAACCCAGACCACCATTTCGGTTACTACTTTTATTGACACCAGAAGCAGCTGATTCTGTTGTAAAAGAACTTGTCAGATGATTAGATGCAGGGACAGCAGCAGGGAAAGGCGGATCACGAGATGATGGAGGGTCAACTCCTGCACTAGGGGCAATAACAAAAAAATTTAGCCGCTCATAAATAGTTTATAAAAAACCACACCACTAACACCCATCAACCATCGAATGGCATCAAGTCCAGATATTTGAGGTAAGGAAAAAAATATTTAACAGGTAAACTTATTAGGTACCTAGATCCAAACTTGATGACCGGAGAGATGAATTATGCTTATCAGACAAATCCAAGCCTCTAAGCATGCTTTCAATAGCAGTGACTTTCTGTTTGCTTGCATGCAACACACTTTCCAAACTACGTTCTGTGCCCTTGCCAAGTGACTTAGCTTGTGATAGAAGTATACCAGAAGAGATAGATGTCCCTGATGATAAACTTGAACTTCTATCCATTGCAACAATAGCAGAAGTTCCATAACCAGGCAGATTAGAGGGAGCAGAGGCTTGACTGGGTAATGACATCAGTGCACCTCTGTCACGAACAGAAGGTGAAGCATGCCGCCTATGTATTCCTCCATCCTCTTCATTTATTAACTGCGGTTTACATTCACTTTAAAAGATGAGTTGAGCAACAAAATAAAGGAAGAATAACACCCTCAAGACCATAAGTTTATACCCGTTGAATAACAGGGTCAAAGGATGAAAATAAGCGACGAGAACGCTCCGGCCAGGTTTTTGCAAACATTCTGTAGCACATCCTCGCAGTAGATCGTACCTATCAATTTTCATACAGTAATCATTTTCATGCGCGTATACTTTGACAAGAATAATGTGGTCACATATAAACCATGTCATGTTAACGAATATGCTAACAAGCTTCTGTTTTAAACCAATGAAATTTGATACATAAAATGGTGTGCTAGAAAAAAAATAAGTAAAGGATCATAGTTTATAAAGTAACTCAACTGCAAACTGTTAAGACAAATTTTCAAAACATCTTACCCAACAACATTATTTTACAATGAAACAGAATAATAATATCAAATCATTTTGGACCCCTTTCCTTCAGAAGAATAAAAAAATTAAAAGAATGTGTGCTAAATGATGGCAGGATTAGTGAGTTTTTCACAACAAAACTGCTACTTGGATACTTATTTCTCTCCATGTTCATGTTTGAAAAGGAAATTTGATCTTTTGTCATTGCAATTGAGCACATGAGCGCAAACACACACACAACAAAGCATTGGACAGACCCTTTTTTCTTTGGCTAATGACAATACAAGCATCAGTTCTGAACAAATTTTATTATGCTAAGTTTCAGAATCCTAATTACTCACCAGACACAAATACACGCATATTGAGACATAAAGCTAACCAATAAATAAAATAGCTTAAGGATTTTCACAATTTCAGTATCAAAATTGCAATTTATCATATTATATATTTTTGTGAACTGTAATTTTGCCAAAATTTAAACAAAAAAGAAGAGAATCACTCTCACTTCCCACAACCGCAACTGCAACAAACCAACCAACGTGATGCAAATTCTTAATAGCTCAGAAAGAAGAGCAACAAAATGGAAAAACTAGTAAAAATGACAAATTTGACGCAGAATATAAATATAAAGCAACAAATGACAAACAACATAAAACTATAAAGCTACCTCACTCATTGCATCTGAAACACAACACTTTATCATATCCTCATATAAATCAGCTGATCGATGAATTTCTGGTGCATCAGGCCAATGTTCTAGGATCAAAAGAGCATATTCACAACACCTACAATACAAATGG
The DNA here is from genome assembly GCA_032173675.1 of Gastrolobium villosum. Taxonomy (NCBI): domain Eukaryota; kingdom Viridiplantae; phylum Streptophyta; class Magnoliopsida; order Fabales; family Fabaceae; genus Gastrolobium; species Gastrolobium villosum. Next base: position 308,359 of record JAVKPL010010414.1, on the reverse strand, counting down.
TATTAATAAAAAACCAAAACTCTCGTGTCTCTTTTCAATTGTTGATAATTCATACCTTGCACGAAGTATTGCACTGCGATCATTTTTTGCGCAATCAGCTATACGGGGAAGCACACGAGCAACTTTGCAGTTGCGCAGCATCTGCAAAGTAAAGTACAGGTGAAAATGGCACATAACAAGGGGATAAGAAGATGCAGAAGATTACATTACCGTTTTTATGCAGTTATCTGCAGACTCTGCAATTACAAGCACAGTAATCACAACCAGCTTGAAAAGGACCTGATTGTCAGATGAAGAATTAATATATATTTTGAAAGCATCACAATCATGATAATCAAAGATAACAAGTTGAACTTACTGGAATAAACATTTCTGCATATGCTTCAAAATCACTCAAGTGTTCCTTTGACAAAAAGCACAATAGATGGCAAGCCTACAACAAAGCAAATAATAAAGCAAGAACAGTTGTGTGTTAGAAATAATATAGTACGAACCTAACCTATAGACAAGGTCCTTGAATGTCATAAACAATTGAGACAAAACCAGCTAATATAAACAAAACCAGCTAATATAATAACGGCAGGATATCATTCATCAAAATAAATGAATGTTTCACTTTAAGATACATAAAGCAGGATTGCTTCAACAGAGAAGATTCATCAATCTCCTAAGGTATAAAACAGCAAGGAGGAACAGGAAATTATAACTTTCACCGTGACACAACACAACACGTTTTCTTTTACTAATAAGCAATTGTTAATGAAGGGGTATAGGACAGTTGAAAATGTTAGAGCACCTGCTTCACAATGGTGGACCTTCGATCTGACAATTGTGTGCTTAAAGGTCCAACAAGTTGCTTCAGGAGTCCCCGGAAACATGCATAATCAGCAGCACCTGATAAGGAGAGTATTAAGATATTCAACAATCATGTTGGGGGGAAAAGGATAAGATTGTATTATACTTTAACAGCTCAGTGAAAATTACCATGAAATAATAAATAGAGCACCTTTTCCTTATTTATTATTTCATTGTAATTTTCACTGAGCTGTTAAAGTGTAATACAATCTTATAACAAAAAAAAGAGCTACTTTTCCTTAAATAATAGACAAAAATATATAAAAGAAATAGAAAAGCAAGACCTATAAAAATGTTGGCCCTGATCAATTTAATTTGAAAAGGTGAAATTAATGTTTAAGCCACCAAATAAGGCCCCTGCCCCTTTTTTTTTTTTGTAGAACTATAAAAATACACATTTATAAATGGAATCACAGTTGACTGGTATCCCTCGACAGTGTAGTTTATGGTCCTACCAGCATTTAATTTTCCTTTGTATTGTTTATCAAAAACATTCTTTTTCATAATTCTTCGATGCCATAGTTCAGTTGACAAAGACTTATGTATTAAATCAATATCAACAAATAAAATCCAATATCAAATTCATAAAAAATCACCACAAACATCCTTCAAGTTAAAGATATCCTACAATGGCAAATGTTCTTTCCCTTTTATAGTCCAAATAGGTTAATAAGTTATTAAGCTTGTACTATAAGCATATATAATTCTGTACACAATCCTGAAAAGGAATTTGGAAACACGTACCTCCTATAACAAGAGCTTCAACTCTCTGCATAGCAGCAATACGAATTGACCAATCTTTTTCAGGTACAAGGGTAGATGCAATCTTCTCAATTTCCCTGACTAATTCCTTATCTGAGTATACCTTTATAGGGTCTATGGGTTTCTCGGTGACATCACCTTCTGCTGCTCATAATAAACAAAAAGCACATTTAAATATTTCATGTATTAAAATGTCAACTACTCAGGCTAGCAGGGGAAGGATAAGTGTCAAAAGCATAATTGTCTGATTATACACATAATGTTAACTATATGTGATGTGAATTTTTTTTTTAACAACTTTATGATTTGGGATGCTATTCATCTCACTGAACCATATCATTTTATCTCCCTTCAATCATTTTGCTTTCACCACCAATACACATAATGTTAACAATAGGTGATGTTGAATTTTTTTTTACCGCTTTATGATTAGGGATGCTATTCATCTCACTGAATCCTATCATTTTATCTCCCTTCAATCATTTTGCTTCCACCACCAATACACACAACGTTAACAAAAGGTGATGTTGATTTTTTTTTTGCAGCTTTATGACTAGGGATGCTATTCATCTCACTGAATCATATCATTTTATCTCCCTTCAATCATTTTGCTTCCAGCATACTTGTCTGACTGTACACATGATATTAACAATATGTGATGTGGAATTTTTTTATTTACAACTTTATGATTTGGGATGCTATTCATCTCACTGAATCATAACATTTTATCTCCCTTCAATCATTTTGCTTCCACCACCAAAATCATCTCAATTTTTACAATTTGCACTTGCATGTGTGAATTTTTCATTGAAAAAGTGCATAAGGAAATATCCACCATATGACAATCAAAAGCAGTGGTAAGGTTGCTCCTTTGTGACCAGAAAGTCACAGATTTGAGTCTAAGAAACAGTTTCTTTGCAAATATACAATTGTAAGGCTGTGCATAATAGACCCTCACCCCTACCCTCGCAAAGTCAGAGACTCTTGTGCACCAAGATTTGCCCTTTGACAACCAAAAGTAGTCAGATCCAAGACCAACATGCAATTAAAGGTAGGATCCCAATGATCATGTAGGCTAAACTTGTGGTATTACCCAAGGATACAAGTTAGCTACAATATCCCAAAGTTTCAAAAACAGATTGACACACAAAAAGAAGACAATCACCAGAATTAGTGACAATTGAAATAACATCCTATTGAAAGATGTAAAAGAGAGTTTTTTCATAGATACTCTTGACTTACACTGATAGTAGGTAATTATACAAGTATAAATGAGTAAAAAATAGATAACAATGACTCAGCAATGAGTCGTTAGTCCTATCCTATCATGACTCAGCAATGCTATCCTATCTAATATCATGATATGAAAGCTCAGTTTAATTATTAAGATAGAAAGGAGATCTAATGACTCTAAATTTGAACCAAAATATGTGATGTCTAAATCAAACATGTCCATACTCCTTAGTTACCACATAATTTAAAAATTTAAAAGTATGTTCCAACTTCCATTATTGAATCTCAAATGAACAAATCGCGATTTAAGAGAATTTTTAGACAACTAGACAATCACAGAGCAAGAGAGGGAAATTAAGCAGATAAAATATAAACCACAATGCCATATAAAACTGCAAGAAAACTATATTAAAATAGAAACGTTTTATGATCCAATAATTCCAAATATTCTAACCTCCAAAAAGAGAGATATCTCTTGATGAACTTTTAGCCTTTGGACTACTTTTCTTGGGATTAACACTCTTAATTTCCCCAGTAATATAACCACTTGGAATACCATCTGAAGAGCGAGCTTTAGGTTGAATTCCCTCTAGCCTGGCATTAATATCTTTCACCTGAAACCATCATGATGCATAGAAATAGTTGACATTAAAATGTAAAATGGTCTTCAAAGGTTCGAGTTCACGAGCTTAAATATGTGTGCGTGTGTGATAGTAAAATATTAAATAACAATGAAATCAGGAAATTGATTCCTGTTTGATATTTACCAAAGATGAAGGAAGATTGTGGCGTTGAAGTTCATCACGAAATTGAGACCCAGCTTGTGCATACATTTCCTGTAAAAAGAGAATGCCAAAGGAATTGACTAACAAATAACAATAACATTCATCTTGGTTTAAATATCCAAAATCTCTATCCTCAGGTATGAGGATGAATATACCAATAAATCAACCTTTGTTTATTGCATAATGATATCAATTACTAAAGCGCTCAATAAACCATTAAGATAAATGCAAAGAGTTATTCCTAACCATGCAGAATTGAACAAGTTCCATTAATACAGAACTTCAAACTTACAAAGAAATAGATTAGCATCAGATCAACTCTCAAATTAGAGCCATGAAATTCACAAGTGGCAGGCCTTGAGAAAAGGCAATCCTGGAGCAATGGTAAAACTGCTCCTTTGTGATCGAAAGGTTACGGGTTCGAATCCGGAAAACAACCTCTTTGCAATTATGCAAGGGTAACGTTACATACAAGGATTGCCCTCACCCCTACCCTTGGGTATAATGGGGGGTGGGTTTTTTTTTTTTATCAGTTTGGGGGTCACAAGAAAACCAATAATCAAAATTTAGCATGATTCTAACATCAAGTCAGGTCCTCTAGACCCACTTCCATTTTCTTAATCTTCAATATTTATGGCATTTTCTCATTCTTTAAGCTAAAAGAAACATACAATTTCAGCAATTCTTTCTTTATTTTTGGCTAAGAAATTTAAGAAATGAAATTAACTATTGTAATGGCATAAACCCCTTTTTTGATAACTAACATAATAACGCAACCTAGTCCTTTGGCCAATATATACCATGTTGAACGACTACAAATAAGGCAAACTTACTTCAATGCACAAAATAGCTGCTTCCCTAACAGCAGGATTCGGATCATTCAGCAACTGCAAAACCTGACAATTGATCAAGTTTTAGAAGTAGTTAGTATCACATCCTAAAAGTATTTACTATACAAAAGATATGTACTGCGTATTTGTAAAAGTCAATACAGGAGGAAGGATAGCCCGTTGAAGCGGAAGCTCAGTTGATGCAAATAAATTAATTGCAGATGTGACAGTTCGCGTAAACTCCTCTCTGACTCTCCAGCTTCTGTGTGCCCAAGCAAAGGAACCTGCTCTTTCAACAATTATTGTAGGAGAAGAAACCTGCAAATAAAATAATAATTCAAAATGAATGTAAAAATAATAATAAAAATAATCATTTTCAAACTGCAATCAGAACAGCCCAACAGGACAGATTTACTTCACTTTTAGGAGCAAATAGGATTTGTTTGATTTGTTAAAAAAATGAGACAACACAGCACAAAAAAAAATTGTACTTTGTTTGATTGTTAAAATAGTATAGTTATGGGACAAAAAGCATATCAAGGGACGGCACAAATCTCTAAATATTTGTTACCCACTTGACCAAGTCACAAAATCTTGACCACAACACAATGAGAAAAAGACCAATAAGCTCTACCCCTTCATTATTCTAACTCTACTGCAAGCAAAACAATCCACAACACCAAGGGCATTACAATAAACTTCATTATTCTATCCATTGATACCACAAATTTTCGTCCTGTGCATTGGTCATCAATAGACTAACAACACAAATTTGTCCTATAATTCACCCACTTGTGCTGTATTCTATTTGTGTTGTCTCTCAATATGCATCAAACGTAACCATAACATAAACACCATAATATACAGAATCATTATGCATTTCATTATCAGGGAAAAGCATACAGAATACCAGTGTAAAAGAAACACTCACACTAAAATAATGTCGTATACTCGTATAGATAAATAAATCCTATTTTGACAGATTTGCCATGTGAAAATAAATTTTTTTGGTGATAAATCACAAGCTTATAACAACATGCACAATATACCAAGCACAATCTACAGTACAAAGCAATAATCTACTCTAATAACTTCCGGCTTAACTTGTTAATAGATCCATATTCATCCAAAGGCCATATAGATAGGATGATTTGTCTAGAACAGTCTATGGCCACATAGTTGTTGTTAATAGAATGCATAACCATAGTGATATAACAACATCCATTATCACCATAGTTATCAATAGCGCACAATTTTGCCACGACACTGGTGGAGCGGTGCATTGCGGCCTCCATACACTACAAGTTTTGTATAACATCGCATTTTGCAGTACCAGGAATCGTGGCCACTATGCTTCATGGAGAAAAAATCCCTCTAATAGCTTCCAGCTTAACTTGTTAATAGACCCATATTCATCCAAAGGCCATGATAGATAGGATGATTTGTCTAGAAGACTATAACAGTCTATGGCCACATAATTATTGTTAATACAGTGCATAACCATAGTGATATAACAACATCCATTATCAGTTATCACCATAGTTATCAATAGCACACAATTTTGCCACAATAACGATGGAGCGGCGCGTTGCAGCCTCCATGCACTACAAGTTTCATATAGCATCGCATTTTGCAGTACCAGGAATTGTGGCCGCTATGCTTCCCCACTCCCCCCCCCCCCTCCCAGCATCTTGTGAATTATTCAACCCAATTTTTAGGGTGCTATTGTGATTTCCCCTTCATTTAGATCAGAAACACTTCTGATTCGAGAACATACACTCAAATTCTCATGTTTGGAGACCAAACTGCATGAAGGCAAACCTGCATCTTGTTTCCGACCATTGACCACAACTCTCTGGTGTCAGTTCTGGCATATCCACAGCTCTCCAGCATCACTTCTGGCCAACCCTCTGTACACACATAGCGGAGCTTGATTGGCGTCTCTGTTCTGTTCATTCATAGAGGTTTCTGTTCTTTATTTATTTACTGAGTTGTGTTCTTTCTTTACACATCACAGGCCCTACTTTGTCTCTTTTAAAAATAAAATAAAAATCCCACCTCTTTCGTCTCTGTTCACATGTCTAAGTGTTCTATTCTTTCTATTAATTCCATTTTTTCCTTCATTCCTATGTTTTCATGCTCTTGGGGAAAACTTGTATTGCATTTGAATGTTTAGTTATTTTAAGCGTTAAGCTTAAACTTATTTAATATTTTGGTGTTGTACTTTTTCCCCCTTATGCTCCCTGACCTTTATCTGATTTTGACTGGTTAATTATGTCTTAAGAATGATGTTGATCGTGTGTTTAGACCTTTAGGCTATGAGTTTTTATCATTAATTATGAATATGTCTTTAATTTTGGGGTTTTTTTTATCTTTTGATCAATATTAATTACATTTTTTATTTATAGGGAAGGCCGTTCCGTTCCGCACTGCAATCCAGGATTGATAACTATGGCCATCACAAAAACAGGTTTTTACTTACAATCATAACTGCCAGCAGACTTGAATGTGGTTTGGCTCGCAAATGGTACAACTGGAAGTTTTCAATTTTATTTTTATGGATATAAAGACTATCAGAACAAGAAACTTCACATACTTTTTCTTCTGCAGAGGCTACCGGCAGACATTTAGTCATGTGTTTCTTTAACCCCTTCTAGAGTAGAGTAAAAGTTAATAAAAAAAAAAAAAATCGAACGGTGCAAGATTAGTTTATTATAGTTGAAGGCACCATAATTCAAGATAGACATCTGAAAAGCCATGATAACGAGATAGGACGCAAAATAAACCAAAAAGAAAGGATCTTAGTTCATCTAACCTACTAGGATAACATGCATGATGATGCTATGATACTGCAGCATTGCAACCTATGACTAAGTCCTCAACAATGATCAACGATCTTTTGATATTATTCAGAACTAGAAAACCTAGCAATAGTCAATAAACTCAAGCAAGCAACGGTTATAACTCATCAGAATTTTAATTATTTAGAACAATAGGATAGGACATTTTTTTGGCTTCTCAAAAAGGTTAAGAACCAAACACTGAAGAGTGAGGCCTTCATGTAAAATTGCCATAATTTTGAAGCCGCAGAGTTTCCTCGAAGTTATCCTAAACAGCTTTCTACTCTTACCACTTGATATCGGAAATGGATTAATTAGGAGTTAGTTAACACTTCACTCTCACCAAGTAACTATCGAGAGTGAAGATGCAAGCATCGATCGGATAGAGATAAAACTACCTCCATGAGGGTGAGCAATAGACGTCTGGCAGCGTCGCGAACGGGCTGTTTGGCGTCGCCGAGGCGGTCGACGACGGCGGGGACGAGAGCGTTGAAGTGGAGCTTGAGGTGTTCGCCGGAGAGAACTGCGGCGGAGGCTAGTGACTGGAGTGCGCCCTGGGAGACACGGAAGTTGTTGTCCTTCAAGAGATCCAAGCATGAATCGACGAGGGAAGTGACCTCAGAAGAGGTGAGGCTCTTTCTGGAAGCTTCTAGAAGTTCGTGGAGGCGCTCCACTCCGGCCATCCTCTCCTTCGTGTCCTTGGCACGTGCCAGTTCCAGCGCTTCCTCCATTCCGATTCGGATCTGCTGCAACCGAGTTCAGATCTGGTTACAAAGCAAAGCACTCACACAACTTCACAGAGTGTGTGAGTGCACACACACACACACACAGAGAGAGAGAGAGAGATGAGATTATTACCGCTAAATTTAGCGGAGCCGTCAAATTCAGAGGGAGAGAGAGAAACTAGAATGACAGAGACAGCGAAGGAAGAGAGAGAGAGAGAGGCTAGATTGACGGAGAAGAAGATGACGAATGAAATTGAGAAGTAACACTTCGTTTATGTGGTTGGGTTTGGATGGTTCAAGATTTAACCATCCTTGGATTTAAAATTTACCCTTTCTGCCACTGTTTTCTTTTAAACGCTCTTCCTGTATCAGAATTAAACTCGATCAATATTGTATTAAAAAAAAAAAAAAACTTTAAGAATTAAATTAATCGTTCTTTTTAAAAAAAAAATTAATTATTTTAGCGTGAACATAGAATGAAGTAAAAGTGCTAGAGGTGCTGCTGATGCCTTTGAATTATTGCCATTTGCTTAAGGCACGGTAAAAAGGAACAACATATAAAAGTTAAAATGATTTTTGTAATGATAATGATTGATTAAGGAGATTTTGGAATGCCTTCATAACCATGATGCATTATTGCATGCATGGATGTACTGATGATGTGAGTGCCTCGGGAAAAATATGTTTTAAATTTTTAAACAAGAGATTTGGTTTGCATCAGAATTCAATTCTCACATTGTGACTCAACTATTGGTGAGTCCCACATTTATTAAATAAAAAAAATAAAAAATTTTGCACGCAAATCGAAGAGTCACAACATGAGAATTGAATTCTCATGTAATATGAGAAAATATTTTCCCTTTAAACAATTACATAGTGGAGTCAGTGACTAGGAAAAATAAAATAGTATTGATAAAGTAATTAAATGAATAAAGGACCCAAAAAATATCAGAAAGTGGCATCTTATAAAGTAAACTCTTGTTATAAAAAAAAAGTAAACTCTGGTTATTTTTGCTTTAAATTATAGAACATATTATAAACTTGAGAGAATTTATTGTGGTCCGCGACCACCATTTTTTAGGTGGTCCTTAATGTAAATGAGAGGGTAAAATTAGAAAAATAAAATAAAAATAATAGGAGTAAAAAGGAAAATAAAGAATTAGTGCTGTGAGAGGGAGCACCATTTTTAGGTGGTCATGAAGCATAACAAATATGGGTTTTATAATTCTTATGTTAAATGAGAATTAAAATCTTATGTTGTAGATATAAAAAGCATGTGAGACCTATGTGTTAGAAAAAATTATATGTAAGACCCATGTTAGCACGGAAATCGAATGGTGTGTAGGAAAATTTGAATTCTCATATTCAGAATTATAAAACCTAATAAATATTTACTATAATCTTGAGGTCGTTACAATGTAAAACACTGCTGATGTGACAAGAACAAGAATGATGTTGAGTCTTTCAATTGTTCGATTTGCAAAAAAAATTATTTAGCCAGGAAAATACACGTATATACACATTGTATTTAGATAAATTGAGAAAAAGTAAAGAAATATCATTAGTTATTATATTTAAATAATATTCACTGTGATTGTTTTATTTATGTATTTTTTATTATATTAATTGAAAATGTATGAATAAATATACTTTTAAATTTTATAAAAAAAAGTTATCACTCTATTCTCTTTTATTAATAGTAGATATATAAATTAACATTTTTTTAAATAATTTTAAGAGTAATCTGATTACATAAACACATAGCAATGTGTATATTCACAAATACATTTAAATTTCATAAAATAAAGCCAGTAAAATATAGAGGATTCACAAATAAATTAATGTATTGGGTTTTATATTTCATTTTAGAGATTAGAATTTTTTATGTAATAGGAGATAATTTTATCTCTTACATATACATAAAAATATGTGGTGCCCTTATAAACTATGTGAAAAGAAGAGAGAAAAAAAAAAGACCGTATATAATTTTATATGTGTATAAGAAATAAAACCATCTCTTATAACATAAGAAATATTATTCCTACGATTTTTAATTTTAGGATTCAGACAGGCATACTAGCGGCAAAAAAAAAACAGGTATAGGATATTTTTGTCAATCTGTAACATATTTGAATATGTATGTCTATTTCGTGGCTATAAATGCTTTGTCTCACTTCAACTAAGTTAACGAATGTCTTTCAATTATTATCTCAAGAAAAAAAAATTGGATGGCTTCGTCAGACGTCAATCATTTTATTCATTATTTATTATATTCGATAATCTTTTTAATATTTTTCAATGAAATCAATAATCCATAAATACTTCACAAATTATCCCATATATTATACCATAAGTTTATGAATATTATAGCAATTCCCAACTTAAAATTATTCTAATCTTAATGGCATTTGGATGATGCAATTTTCGCCTTTTGCGTCCATTATATTAGGATTTGGTTAGTCGGCGGTTTTTATGCCTTTACCACATTTGGGTGGAAATAGAAGTTTATCGTTCCCCATAGACGGTGCCAAAGTTACGATCTGATAGATCGAGATATCCAATCAGAGATTAGTATGTTAATATAGGATTTGTTTGCCCTATCTCATGTACCTATAAGAGAGGTACCCTAAAAATAAGCGGATCATTGTGCACTATAATACAACAACGTAGTCAAGGCGTGGGGTGTGTGCACAGTGACAAGCTAAGAGAGATGGTTTAGAGTGTGTGTACCTCATTGGTTTAACCCCTTATTTATAGATAGATTACCTGATAGGAGTGTATTTCTGGGTCTCTCAGGAATATTGGGGGCCCAAGTCCAACTGTTTAGCTGTCTGGATAGGATCATCATTAGAAAATTTTCTTCTTGTTTGTGCTGTCATTTATTGGACCTTCTAGAATATAGGTCTTTGTCTGGTCCATAATAATATTTAAATAATTTTTTTTTTGTTACATATGTATCCAAATAATATATTATGATGTTGTCAATACATTTACCATCTCATATAGTTATTTATATAATAAAATTCATTTAATAAATTGTAAGATAATATTTTATGGGTTTATCATCTATCATTTAACATGACCACAAAATTTTTCCTACACACACAATATTTTGTGGGGCCCGCAATAAAAAAAAAACTCTAGCACGCAAAACGAATCTCTATAACATAACACAATCATTTTTTCTACGAGATAACTCTTATAAAACCCATATTTTATATATAAAAAAAGAAGAAGAAAAACAACGGTGTATAAAAAATGTAAAGTTAATGTAAAATTGACTTATGGTCAATAAATGTTAGAATAATGCTACATTTTCATGGAAAACACAGTTAGCAGAATTCCGTCAAAATTTGGTTGTTATATAAGTCAAAGTGGTGGTGAGGAGTGAGAACTGCTCATCTTATCAAGAGTCAATAACAATTTTACCACGATCTGACAAGATTTTTTAGTAAAAAAATCTGGTTATCTTTAATTTTTTGTAGAATTTAATTTGAACGTATTTTCAGAGTAAAAAATGTTTTACACGATCATCTAAATATACATCACCACATCTTTTCATAAACTTGTCATTTCATCTATTATTGAATTTAATTCATTGAAAGACGTGTTACATTATCAGATTATTATTCAAAGTTCTTTTGCGGGGACTGTATATCAAAATTAACTTCGTTCCTAAACGTTTTTCATTATTCTTTTTTTTTTCATTATTCTTTAAGAAGTAGTAAATTCAATTTATCATTCAAATTATTTTACATTTAATGTATTTACACAAAGATAAAGTTAATAAATAGTTGACATATAAGAAAATGAGTGGAGATATTCTAACTACAAAAAATTATGACTATCAACTTACTACTTATCACATTACTATTGAATCAATGAGAGAGTGTTAAAAAGTTTTTGGAGAGAGAAAAAATATTAATCTAATGGTGATTAGATAGGTAGTAAGTTGGTAATAGAAAATTTTGGTAGTAAGAATATTACTCCTCTAAGAAAATATAACTATATTAAAATACTAAAATTATTATCACTTAGTTGATGCTCTTTCTTGTTTTATTTAACTGAGATAATCATGGATAATAATAAATATAAAATAAATAATTAATATAATTCTTATCTTTTAAAATGGCAGATAAAATAAAACAAAATTTCATATCTAAAACAAAAGATGTTTTAAAATAAAATAAAGGATATTGTTTTGTTTTCTCACGATTTTAAAGTGGGTAGAGTAGAGTAATTCAAATTCATCATTATATATATTTGAAAATTCTAGATAATAAAATTTACAAAATTAAGAATGATAAATATGCAAACCTTGAATCTCACACAAATTAATCTACATAAACGAATAAGATGTCATGGAAGTTCTTTAGAATTATTTTCATTCTAAAACAATCGTTATTCCAGAAATTTTTATTTGTTTGTCATTGTAATTTTTTTAAAATATTAATTGTTTAAATATAACGTTGACATTATCTTTTCATATCTCAGTTGAGTAAAACGATAGATTATTAATAAAAATAAATAAATAATATAATCAAATAAGAGGAATGTTGACAATACACTATTTCGACACTCTTTTAACTCTGTCGTTATTATTGATTGACATATCTGATGAGTCCAACAAATTGTTTGGACTCACTATCTATTAGTGGAATGAATATGAGATTTTAGCTAAGAGTGAAATATGTTATTAACATTTCTCATTAAAAAAACTTATGTTTATTTAAAAATAAAAATATTTCTCATTAGATACCAATTGCGGTGGCTAAAAGTGACTGTAAAACCTAAAAATAAAAAGTTGTGATAGTTGGAGAAGTATTCTTAAAGTGACTTTTAAATTTTAACCTTCATCCCATCCTGTGCAAATTACAAAAGCAATGTATAATTGTATATATGTTAAAAAAATGTTTAAGTGAATTTTTTATATATTTTTTTAAAATCTTAAATGGCAATTATCTTGAAATAAATGGGGTAAATTTTTGAAAAATAAATATAGGATGACATTTACTGAGTATTGAATGTAATATGAATGAAGTGAACGGACGCCCACTTATATTATTAAGAGAAAATGTGTGTCATTTTAAAGGATGTATCATTTTAAGAAAGAGAAAGAGATAAATAAAGGAGGAGAGAGGATTGACAAAAAAAATTAAAGTGCGGGTCTCACCACTTTATGAGAGTCAGAGAATATAAATTATGTCATTTTAAAGTATAAACATATTTCGCTATTATTAATGCTTTTGTAAAGAAGATAAATGTAAGACTATTCATATTACCACCGCAATCCAATTATCTCTTTCAATTAGTACTTGTTTTAGAAGATAGTTAATGTACCTCACTAGTCGGTACTATTTGTTTTTATATTTGATTAATTTATTTCAGTATTTATTATTGTGAAATCAATCACTCCCGAACAACAGTTGCAATTAACTCAATAGTATTCGAAATGACTAATAGTTAAATTTTAGGACTTGTAGAAAACGAAATTATTGAAGAAGAAAGAATTAACTCAACAAATCACATGCATTCATTCAATGAAACTTGAAAAAAATTATATATTTATAATTCTATTGATTTTTTTTCAAGAAAAAAAAATCTATTGATGTTTCTTTTATGTCAGCTGAAAATCAAACAATAAAACATAATCCATATCATGTAATCCAATAAATTTTAAGTTACGTATTTTCAATGAATTTCAAACATTTAAATGTAATAATTTTTTTTATCTGTGTTTAAACTCAGTGAATCATTAAGTACTCAACCATTTGTTCATTGGAATAACAATAGGAAAACTTATGATATAATTTTCAAGTTTTTCAAACTAACAATGATATTTTACCTAATAAAATTAAGAGCTTTATTAATCTCATGTTAAAGGAGATAAGATATCTCATGTCATAGAGATAAATTTATGGGCTCCACCATCTGAAAAATAAAAAGAAAAAAAATGAAAAAGATGGCACAGTTATCGAAGAGTGTGTAGGAGAGAAAATTATTACATGTAACATAAGAGTAGTTTTTCCCTAAAATTAATCATGTCATTTTTAACAGAAACAGTTTCCAGATAATATATTTGTTTACTGTTCTACCTTTAGCCAAGCCTGTCAGTGCAACATTGTGAATTTTTCATCGGTTGATATAACATTTTCCTTTTTAAATATCACGCTTTGCATTGCCATTAGGTATTCCCCAAAATAAGGAGAAATTCTTAAAGTGTTATAGACACAAATTAAACTAAGTTCACTTTTCAAATTGCTTTCACGAAGGCTTTTAAAATTATTACAGATAAAAAAAGCTGGGAAGTAAGAATTATGATGATAATAGTTTGACATCAATTTATCAACAACATGAGACAAAAGAGCCTTACCTAACTCAGGTACTCAAATCTAATTGGAGGTTTATTCTGGGTGCATTGAACTTAGGCTAAAGACGCACACAAAAAAGATACAAAAAAGAATCACAGTTTTTTAACACAATTTCTTACAATGTTATGGAATTAATTTCCTTTGTTAATTTGAAGAATAAAATTGAGATAATATTCTGAATTAATTAATTCAATTCTAAGATTTAATTCTAATGTGGACCAATATTAGTAGCCATAAAAGATCCCGTAAAGCCATAGTTTAACCCAAGATAAAAGGCCAAATTAATCAATCCAAATAAGTCAATCAAAAGATATATCAGCCATACCGCTATACTAAGACATATGTCGAACCTACAAGCAAATCATGTCTCACATTACTAATAAAGAGCCACAAGCTATGATCTTTTTTTTCCCAATTCATTACTCAAATAATGACTTGAGCATTAAAATATCTTATAAGTATATGTGACATTAAAGATCCAGTCTGGGGATATTATCTCGTATAATAAAGCATGGATCACATCGATACTAGTCATCACACCAAATTACATTCGTCGAGCTAGCTAGATTTAGAGTCCGTTTGGACGAGCTTTTCAAAAAAATATGTTTTATAATTTATTTATTGAAAAAAGTGTGTATCATTTTAAATGATGTAAAGTTGTATCATTTTAAGTGAGAGAAAGACATAAAGGAGAATAGAGAGTTGACAGAAAAAAATAAAAGTGTGGGTCTCACCTCTTTGAGAAAGTGAAAGGATATAAATTGTGTCATTTAAAATGACAAACACTGATACAAAATATATTTATTTCTGTTTTACTGTTATTGTTATTATTATTTTTGTAATTAGTCTCTTAATAGTTAGTTACAGTTGTAACTATTAGTTAGAGTTTGTTAGTCTATTAGTCAGAGTTTGTTAGTCTATTAGTTAGAGTTTGTTAGTTGGTTAGACTAAGCACGTGGGTCTCCTGCTTTTCTTTTCCCTTTCGGTTTCTGCTTCTTCCCTGCATGTCTATATAGGGAACTCTGATGTACTTGTATTTTCAGTTTTTGCTTTTGCATCTTTCATCAATGAAGTTACTTTCTCTTTTCCCAAACACTAAGATGGTATCAGAGCTCATTATGGAGTTCTGATATTCGCCTTTTTCTTTTTCCCTTTTCTTCGCTTATAGATCTTTCTTCTTTCTTCACTGATTTTTTCTGGATCTAGTGAATCAAGATCTTTGATCAAGTTTCTTTCGTATGGCGAATCAGAGCCCTGTAATGAGTGAACCAGGGAATCAAAATCACGCATCTGATGCTGTAAATTCAACAAATGTGAATCGGAGTACTGTTCAAGATCTAGCAGATCAAGGAAGTCCTTATTTCCTTCATCCTAATGAGAATCCTTCTCTCATACTTGTGTCAACACTTATGAACGGTAAGAACTACCATGGATGGGCAAGGGCCATGACTATGGCTTTGATTTCTAAGAATAAATTTTCTTTTGTGAATGGTTCAATTTCTGTTCCTGAAATTTCTGATCAACACTATGTTGCTTGGGAGAGATGCAACACCATGGTACTTTCATGGTTGCATCGCTCCATCACTGAGTCTATCTCTCAGTCGATCCTATGGATGGACAGAGCTGCTGATGTTTGGAAAGACCTCAAGGAAAGGTTTTCCCAGTCAGATATCTTCCGGATCTCTGACTTGCAGGATGAGATTTTTCGTCTTCATCAGGGAGACAAGTCCATTTCTGATTTTTACACTCAACTTAAGATCCTTTGGGATGAGTTGGAAAATTTACAACCAACACCTTCTTGCAAGTGTATTCAACCATGTTGTACCATTGCTTCACAAGTGAAGGCTATCAAGCAAAGGGACTATTCAATTCGGTTCCTCAAAGGACTCAATGAGCAATATTCTCATGTGAGATCCCAAATCATGCTTATGGAACCTCTTCCATCAATAAATCGTGTGTTTTCACTGGTTACTCAACAGGAAAGACAAATGCATCTTGAAGGCATATTGCCTAGTACTACAGATGCAACTCCAAAGGTTTTCTATAACTCCTCTGTTGAACATATGGCTACAAGAGGAGGACGTTTCAATAATAGAGGAAGAGGACGAAGCTACTATAATGGTCGTGGCAGATCATCTTCAAGATTGTGTACACATTGTGGCAAAACAAGCCATACTGTTGATACATGCTTTGAGAAGCATGGATATCCACCTGGTTATAAGGTGAAGAGTGGATATAGGGCTGCTAATGCAGTGTTTCAAGATACACCAGATGTTGTTGGTGACCAGATTCATGCTGTCACACAACAAGAGAACAAAGAAAATTTTACTAAGAATCAGTATGATACCATATTTGAGATGGTTCAACAGTCTATGCAACAGCAACTTTCTCAGCAGACCTTGCATCATCAACAGCAGCAAGGGACAATTCCTCACAGGAGTAACATGGTGCAGACAAAGGCACTTAATACAGAAAGAACTTCAGCAAATGGTGAAACTACTTCTTCAGGTACAGCTTATACACAGTGGATTCTAGACACTGGAGCCACTGATCACATAACCAACACATTCACCAGTTTATGCTCAATACAAAAGATCACATATCTTGAAATGCTGTCAGAAACTGGCTTGCTTGGTGCTAAGCCTGCTTCATCTCCCATGGATTCTTCATTGCGTTTAAAACAAAATGATGGTGAGCCGTTTCATGATCCTGCTGCTTATAGACGTTTAGTGGGTCGTCTATTGTATCTCACTAATACTAGACCAGATATTTCTTTCGCTGTCCAACAGCTAAGTCAATTTGTTGCTAATCCAATGAAAACTCTCCATGATGCGGCCTGTAGGGTTCTTCGTTACTTGAAAGCTTCTCCTGCTAAAGGTCTGTTGTTTTCTGCTCAGAACACCTTATTGTTGTCTGGCTTTGCTGATGCAGATTGGGCAACCTGCCCAGATACTCGTAAATCCACTACTGGTTTCTGCATTTTCATTGGAAACTCTCTTATTTCTTGGAAATCCAAGAAGCAAAGCACTGTCTCAAGGTCTTCAGCAGAGGCTGAATATCGGGCTCTAGCTACTGTTACTTGTGAAATCCAATGACTTTCTTATCTTCTTCGTGATCTCAAGGTTCCTATGCCTAAGCCTGCCAATGTATACTGTGATAATCAAGCTGCCATCCATCTTGCTCATAACCCCTCATTTCACGAACGTAGCAAACATATAGAGCTTGACTGTCATGTCACAAGAGAAAAGATTTTGGCCGGTTTAATTCACTTGCTACCTGTGTCTACTTCTAAACAACTTGCTGATGTCTTCACAAAGGCCCTTCAACCAGCTCCTTTTCATGATCTTATTTCCAAGTTGGGGCTTCTTGACATCCACCTTCCAACTTGAGGGGGGGAGATACAGAATATATTTATTTCTGTTTTACTGTTATTGTTATTATTATTTTTGTAATTAGTCTCTTAATAGTTAGTTACAGTTGTAAGTATTAGTTAGAGTTTGTTAGTCTATTTGTTAGAGTTTGTTAGTCTATTAGTTAGAGTTTGTTAGTTGGTTAGACTAAGCACGTGGGTCTCGTGCTTTTCTTTTCCCTTTGGGTTTCTGCTTCTTCCCTGCATGTCTATATAGGGAACTCTGATGTACTTGTATTTTCAGTTTTTGCTTTTGCATCTTTCATCAATGAAGTTACTTTCTCTTTTCCCAAACACTAAGAAACACTTTTCCCTTATTTATTTTAGAAGTGTTTTTTTACAAAAGGTAGACCTATTTAGATTTTCAAAAAAACATATGAATTTTGAAAAAAAATATTTGGTTTTCGATTTTTATTTTTTTCAAAAGTTAAAATTTTTAGTTTAAAAAAATAGGTTTTTAATTTTTTTAAAAAACAGACATCCAAATGAATTTTGTAGTAAAAATTGAATGTTTTTTTTTAATGAAAAAAAGCAATTTTTAACTAAAAAATAACTCATCCAAAAGGAGCCTTTAATCATGTGTGATTAGACGGAATATCTCGTGGTCTGATCAAATCCCCTTCCCTAAAATACCGAAACTTTTCACGCTACAGACAGAGATATTAACTTGCAGTAACATATTACGTGACTTACTAGCAAGTTAAACTATACGGAAACAACTTGCAGTAACAACAATATTGCACTGTAATAATTAATCCCTCGAGTCCTCTATTAATTTTCTGTTTGAAGTATTTTACATTTACAAATGGCCGTACACATATACATTGCTCTACACTCTGCAGGTGGATCCCAAATATGTGCTTTTCTGAATGCATATATTTGTAAGAAGTAAAAACTCATTACTTGAGAAAGGATGAAGACTAATCCAATGAGAGGTAGTTTTCGGCCCGTACTCCGAAGACAAAATGATCAGTGTTTGTTACAAGTCCCATATTGGTTGCCTATACAACTAATGTGGGATTTATAAGGCATTGGACACTCTCACCCTTTAAGTTAACTTTTGGAGTGGTGACCTCAAGGTCCGTAACAAGGTTGAATGGGGATATACCCTCCAGGTTTAGGTTATAACAAAAAAAAAAACTCACCACTTTTAGAACAACCGATTTCCCTCGTGCTAATTGATGAATTAACCTATATTTTGATAAAACTAGGCTTGAAATCAAGCTTTTGGTGGAGAGAGACTTGAAATTAATTAAGGCATCGATCAACAATGATACTACTTTCACACGTTGGAGATGTTAGAATTCACATAATTTGTGATGTAACTTCTAACCAAACCAAAAAAGAAATTACCCCAGTGAAACAAAACCCAAACAAAATAGAAATAAAACGGCAATAACAATTATTTGTCCTATTTCTATGACAAGTTAAATTTCATTGGAAAAAAAAAAACAAGAAAATTTTATAAAGAAAAAGTGAGTGAATGATGTCTAATGGGTGCTACGAGATCATTCTAAGGAATTTTATTCAAACATGCAAATATGGTAATTAGCTTCACTTGTTCTTGTCGTCTAATGGCAGCGTGCAAACTAGACATTAAGATGGTCCCATGATACCTTCCATCTCCACATTTTCATCACGTAATGATGGCTAAGAATTCACATTAAAACAGATAAGAAGTTCCACCAGATAAAAACTTCAAAACTATTTGTTCAATGATCTTTCACTGTCACTATTATATATATGAGGTTTGTTAAATGGACTTTTGAGAAGGTGTAGTTTCGGACATTGGATGGAGGAAACAACGTGACAAAGCCTAATCAACAACCCATTTTGGACATAGTTCAAGATTATAAAAGGAAGATAGGATTTTATTTTATTTTATAGAAAAAGCATTGTCCACTTTCGCTTTTGCTTCATTACGTTAGTCGTTAGGTTTCATATACTAACATTGTGCGAGTTCAATTAAGGCGACGAAATAGTCCCTTGGGGCATCCCATAAAATTAGAATGAAACATTAGTCTACTATATTGAAACTAATCCTTTATAATTGGAAAGATACATATAAAAACCTATATGCTATGAAATATGGACTCTTTGAAATAATCGTATTTATATGTATATTTAATTTAAATTTTATCACCTCATTGACCTTTGATATATATATACCTGCTTCGAGCCTTTATGAAATCCCCTTGCATTAACTGTCAAAAAAGTATACGGACATACATAAAAAAAGCGAAACATAAAAGTTATGCACTTGCAAAATAGTTACTTTTATGACTCACATTTGTATAATGTATAGTTTGCTCCATTAAGTTTTTACAAAAGAATGTTTATATTGGAATACCAGAACCGAACTCAGAGAGTCAAATTTATCAATATACTTTTAATGTTTATCGATGTAAGAGATAAAATTATTTCATGTAATCACAAAGTTATCTTCTAGAATTCCAAAACCAAGTTACTTTGAAGTTTGAAGAGAATTTTATCTATTACTATGAGAAACACTTTTCCTCTTTGATTTAAGAGGGAAAAAAGAAAACTATATTGATACTAATGCACCTCTACTCTAGTACTGTTCTGCAGGTTCCCAGTGCAAGACGACCCAACTCTGTTAATCACCTCGTGGGTGGGATGTCTTTTTCATCTTTCATATTTTGTTACTTTATTCTGCTGGAGCTGTGATGGTGTAGGTCCAACAACGAAGGATAGCGAGCTCTGTTATGAAACCAGTAACTTTGAGGTGGACCCGCGTGAATATTAAAGATAAAACCCAGACATAAGATCACAAAAAAAAAAAAAAAAATCACTTATCGTTAAACCCGACAAGCGAGCTAGAATGAAAAAAAAAATTATACGCAGTCTTACCCTTACATAATTGCAAAGATCACAAAAGAAATTAAAAAGACTTTTTTTAAACCTATATTCTGACAGCTGCAGTTGCATCTTAGCGATAACAAGGTCTTATTTAGGGGTGTAAATGGGCCAGGCCAAGCCAGACTTTAACATAAATAGGCTAGGCCTATATAGAATATTGTAAGCATGGCCCAGCCTCTTAGCCTGCCACAAACTAGCATATTGGCCTAGGCTTGGCCTGTTTTTTAAAGACACAAAGCCTGACCTGGCCTATGTCCTGCTTGAAGACATATTAGAGGTGTTCTATATTTAGATCTTTTCATCCTTTTTGTAAAAGTGCAAATTATTAAAATTTATTATACTTAGTGAATTTTAATTGAAATCAATAACGAATTAACGATAGTCTACAAATACTCAAAATAAAAAGCTGGAGTTAGGTGATCAGAGTACTGCCACAAAAATTGAGAAAATAACACTTGAACCCAGTACAATACAACAAACAAAAATAGAGAAATAAAGTTCCCACGATTTAAAAAAGTATATTCAGGGAAACTAAGCTTGAAGCACTTATGGTGTAAGAAGTATATTCAGAGAAGCCAAATAAAAACAATAGGATAAGGGTTTCAAAAAAAAAAAAAAGCAACAGTTGGCAGCGTGGTGTGTCCCTCTAGCACCGATCGAAATGAAGGCTGATGAACAATAGCGCAGCTGTCGATGAGTAGCGTGGTCACTTGGTCATTGGTGGCTCAGACGGCGAACAAAAATGCAGCTTATGTAGACCAAAAATAGTAAAAAGGAAGAAAAGATCGGCAGTCCCCCGGTCCCTAAACTCTATTATATAAGATAGATTTCATTAAAAAATTGTTTAAAAATATAGTCCAGCATGGACCGGGCTTTACAAAATAGGTCTGTGGCCTGATTTTAAAAGAGACTTTATAATTAGCCCAAGCCTGATCTGTTTTGTTAAGTAGGCCAGGCCAGGCCAGGCCAAAGATAGGCCGGGCCAGAGGCCCCTGCCGAGTAACCTGACCCATTTACACCTCTAATGGATAGGAAGACTCTTGATAATAATAGAAAACCAGTAATTTACAATATCTGATATTAGGAAGAAACTAAGATAAGAAAACAACAAGCCACTGAGCCAGTATGATAGGATGGGCGGTATTAAGGAGCGGTGAGGAGAAAAAGACCATTGTATAATGGACATTTAAGTAGGAAAGATAGAAAAGAGAAAATAAAAACGAAAAGAATATAAAATTGGCATTAATTTAATATTTTATGATACAATACAATTTATAAAGCACTAATCTCTATTCATATTAATATTAAACTCTAAATTCTTATTAAATATGAAAATAAATCATGAAATATAAAGAAATAAGAAAATTATTTATTAAGAGATCATATAAGATACTCTGAACTATTTTAAGAAATAATTTTCATACACTGCAAGAGGTCCATAACCACTTCACTATAAGGAAGATTCCTATCGGAGCTCCAATATGTTTGATTTGAGAGATAGAAATAGAAATGAATAACAGTACATTGTCTAAACCACTATGAAAAAAGTTCATACAAAAATAACCCAAAACCAAGTGTTTCTATTACATCTTGATAGTTGATACAACAGATTGTATGTGTTCGGATGCACAGCATCTGATGAACTACTAACTATATTAGAACACAATTATTAATTCCATATTTCGTGCAACGTAAATCAAAATCACAAGGAATTCGTTTTCTAAGGATCATCGTCATAAGGTGGAGCAGAGGTTGATGATGATGGAAGAATCAAAATAGGCTCTCCATTATGTACAAATTCAGTGCATAGGGAAGCATGCTCTGGCTTTAAGTCCCATGTATGTCCCGTCAAGTCCAAACGCCGAACATTACCTATAGCGTGATAACCATAACGGTTAAATCTGAAGGTGGCAGGAATCATTTGAAATGTGAAATTAAAATTTTCAATAGCCTGGTTACTCTCTCTCCTTCCCAACTCTTTTCTCTATCTGATCAAGTAACTTGCTAGCATTAAGTATAGAAGCATTTGCAACAGTATGAAGATATATCGCTTCCATTCGTGCAAGTTAGCATCAATGGCATTTTCCTCTTTAATTAGCATTTAATAGTTGTATAATGTGGTATCATATATAAACACAAAACACACCAAGGAATGATGCACACATAATAACGTATATTAAAGAAGATATAAGGTATATGCATAATGGCTGTCACAGATTTACAACATTTATTATTGAAACTTCAAAACATATTTTAGATGGCTAGATTTAAAATGGTTCTACAAATACTGTCCTAGAACAACACATATATCAAGTACTCTCTTCTAGTAATAACCGAGGTTGAACTAGGAGTATTCTAGATGTAGTTAGTTACTTCTTGTGACTATAATGTGACACTACTAGCATCCAAGTAACCACAGATGGGAGTTTAATGGGCATGCTTTAGCAACTAATCAATTAAATGATCACAAAGTTACTACCTGCCAGCATCTAAGAGCCAAGAGGTCAATCATAGAAGAGACAATAACAACCTAAATACCTTTTGCAAACTTTAATGCAGAGCAGATCATGGCCAGTGATTCTATTGGCATAAAATTACTTGCAGCATTCACTTCAACTAGTTTTGGAGCGTGTGACAAGAGCTTTGACAAAAACATGGCAGTTTCAATCGAACCACGGTTTTTGCTGTTCAAATAGGAAAACATGTCACATGATTGTATGTGCAAGATTAAACAAACGCGATAGAGATTTTTAAGTATTAATCATGACCTTAGATTAATTTTCACCAGCTTAAGATCCTCCTTTATTAGTTTCTGAAGCTCTCGAAAACCAGATGAACCCAATCCAACTCCTGCAACATCAAGTACCTCGATAGGTGTACTCAAAAATTTCCCCAAAGATTCAGCTACTTCACTATATAAGAAAAAACAATCAAAATACAAATGGAGAGAGACTTAAGTGATGAAGAGTGAGATTTTATTGTCTACACACATACCTGCCAAGGAAGTTGTCAGCAACAGAAAGAGACTTCAATGGTCCTTTGAAGGTAGAAAGAGCATCTAGAAGATAGTTCACTCCATCACTGGACAGCTCACAATTCTCTAATTTCAAACAAGCCAATTGAGAGCACGTTTCAGATGCTCCAGCAAAATAGGGAATTAAATTCCTGTAAGTTTGATGATAGATAATTAGACACACTAGAAGAATTTCATAACTTCAAAATATACCTAGAACATGGAAATACAATTGACCTGATTCCGTCATCCTCAATGAAACTGTCACTTATATCCAGGTTCTCCAAGTTAGGCATGTGTGCAAGAGCATCTCTAAGACTTTCTGCATCATCTTTCCGTAAATTGTTCCCCCTATAAGGCTATGACTAGATTAAAAATCTTTTGTTCATCAATCACTGACCAAAATGGAAATATAAATGCAACGAGCTTATCAACTTTGTCTTAATGCAGCTCATATTAAGACTAACACATAAAAAGATGGAATCAGGACACTATGCACCAATATCAATATGTACCAACAGCAAAAGGTAATGCTATAGTCAAACTGTCTCATTCATTTTCTGTAAGTATCCGATTATTGATCACAGCCAACAGAAGTCTATTAATGAAGAGTTCTCATATCACACAGATAGTATACAAATATACTTTAGCACAGTGCTACCTCAGGTTAAGTACACGCAAGAGTTGCAAGGACTTTCCAATTCCAAAAGACAAATGTGAATCACTTGAGAATCTCCTTTTAAAGTCAGAAAGCCATCCTGCTATCTTGAAGAGGGTACATGAAACTGTACGTTAGCTTAGAATAAAGGGCAAATCCCAGTGCGGCTCCCCAACTTTGTAGATCAAAATACAGAATGCATAAAGTGTAGATGAAAACTCACTTTATTCTCAGAAAGATCAAGGACAGATATGCTAGAGGAAAGATTGAGAAGAATCACAAAAAGATCTCTTGCAAAAGTCCGTCCAAGTTGGTTGTCAGATAATTTTAATGAGCACAGGGACCTAGTAGCAGCATCAGCATGAAAGAAGGTTAACATTTAACGAACAGAAAAGCTATTATCTAGTTATATGTCCAGGTGAAATACAGCAAATAGCATACTAATCATAATAAGTACTAATCATAATGCAAACTGTTGCAATGATTAAAATAGTATGATGATACTCTAGTCATGTTAAAAACATAGTAGGGGATTATCTAAAGTATTAGATCTAATGTATTACAATAAGATGAATGCTTCTCAAGAAGCTAGTCAATTTCTTCATTATCAGTCAAATTGATGTCATAATCATATTATATTGTAATATTATATTCAAGCGGCAGCTATATATAAACATTATCCCCCTCTCCACAATCCATTGCTTGCCAAAAACAACAACAACAAAAAAAACCTGGAGGAACAACTATAAACAGAATTCCTTGAGAAATAGCACGTGCATCAGCAGTTGTTTAGTTATATTAAAACCAAACTAAATTTTTGAATCCTGATTACTAGGAGAACATGTCAAACCTTCATAATAAAACCACAGTATGAATAAAGTTGATAACAATCAAACAAAAACAAAAATAAAAAGGCAAATTTATGCTCATGTACCTTCCTGAAGACAAAAATGACACAAGTTCACTAGGTAAAGAAACTTTGCATGGCTCCAGAAAACTTGAGGATATGATTGATAAGTGTTGGATCCCATGTCTTTGTACACTATTTATGACCACAGAACCGAATATTTCCCTCAAAAAATCTGTGGAGACTGTGCAGTGAATAAATTCCAGTGATGTCAATGTTCTACAATGTTGCCTAAGAAGTTTGCATAATCCATCAATCTGTGAAACAGTGCATATGAAACCATCAATAAGGTCATAAAGAGGCATTTTTTTTACACTTGGAAACACTACTAATATAATCAATCACATTTGAAAAGTAAAACATATTTTAACACACCAATCTGGAAGGTTCTTCACCAAGTGTTGAGATATATAGTCCCACATTGGTTGTATGTGCAACTAATGTGGCCTTTATAAGGCCTCGGGCACTCCCACCCTAAGAGCTAGCTTTTGGGGTGGTGTATCCCAAGGTTCTTTACATGGTATCAGAGCCTCGCCGCCCCCCATTTTCTCTTGTGGCGTTTCTTAGCACAGGTAGGCCGAGCCTGTTGCATTGTCCACTCTTCAAGCCCAATGGGCTCTTGTGTGAGGGGGCGTGTTGAGATATATAGTCCCACATTGGTTGTATGTGCAACTAATGTGGCCTTTATAAGGCCTTGGGCACTCCCACACTTTGAGCTAGCTTTTGGGGTGGTGTATCTCAAGGTTTTTTACACCAAGGTATGAAATGTCAATCCTCTTTGCTCAAAAGGTACTGAATACTTTGATTTATAAATCATCACAAGGACCAATTGAGAGAAAGAGAAAAGCATATATTGAAGCTTAATATAGGTCCTTCAACTTATTAGTCACCGACTCACCATAGATAGCAACTATGCATAAAAGGGGCATGGTTTCTCACCTTTACTTCAATCAGTACATATAAAAACCCAAGTATTCAAGTAACTTGAACGGGGCCTAACCTAACCATACACATGGCCCAAAATGCTTACGCCCAAGATACTAGTAGCATGCTACACAAGCCTTATGTACCTTTAGCATTCACTTCTCCCTCTAATCTGGGTTTTGGGATGTTTATGTATATCTTATAGGTACCAGAAAAAAGAATTAAAATCTGATATTGTATTGATAATTTCAGGAAACATAGCACAACGAAAATTGGAGAATGCAATGTAATACGGTAAGCAATACTGGCAATTAGAGAAGCCAGTTTTCTCCCAGTATACCAAAGGTGTCCCAAATCCAAGGTTGTTCAAATCGAGATCTTACCTAAGATCAGAAATAATAAGATGGTAAATTGTGAAATCGACAAAGATCGTAAGATTTTACTTTCTTATGTTCAATAAAAAAATAATAATATTTATATATATACAATAACATTTAAATTATAATTTCAAGTATAAAAGACACCAAATATAAAAGATAATTTAAATATAAAAGATAAACTCAAATAAACGTTAAATTCAAATAATTCAAAATTTTAATAATAATTTATTTATCTAACAAATCGATTTTTTTCTTAAAATATATTTTTATATTTGAAATGTATATATAAAGTACTATTTAAATGACTACTAAATTTAATCAAAAATTGTAATTTCTAAAGGAAAATTTAACAATCAATTTTTATTAGTTGTAAAAAAAAAAAAAATTCTGCTAATTTAAATAAAAGAAAAAAATTAAAGTAGAAATTTATAAATTTGAATAAGTAAAGAAAAATGCAAAGATAAAATTTGAAACGGTGGATAAGAGGATGTACGGTTACAATAGACTTTTTCTCGTCATTCTGCAAGATGCTTTCTCTATCTTTGATCTTTCTTTCTCTGTTTTTCTCTTTCAATGGCCAAGTTTGTTAGCAAGTGGTTGTCCTCTTTGTGGATCTAGTCTCTGACGATCGCTGCCTAACACCTTTCCTCTTCCCTTTCTTTCTCTTACTAATTGGGTTTTTTTTCCCTAGATCGTAGAAACCGTGGGATCGGCCAATCCTACCAATTCTATGCCTTTACCCGTTGATCCCAATCAATCCATGTGGAAAGCAATCCCATATACGATCTAGATCGCTTGAAGGAAAAATATCGTAGGATCGTACAATCCTACGATATTTCATGCAATTTTAACAACAATGCCCAAATCCACTCACCAAATATGGGATTTACCCATTGTTATGTCCTGGATAGACCGTATTGTTATACCGTGAGGTATGCCCTCAGAGATGATGTATATCAGGTGTATACTAGGCTTATAGCCGAGGTCCCAATCACTGCGCACAAGCAATAGGCTTATTGCCAAGGAGTGGTGTGTGCACAGTGTGGGCAATATTCATAAATGAGTCAAAAGTGTTTGATGAGTGGGTTCTTAGGCTCCTATTTATATGAATTACCTGTCAAGGCTAAGGCCTTTTGAACTCCCCCTATTCAGTAGGATTCAGCTCCCCTTCTGTTGGGATGTGATCATATTCTTGTGCCCTCTCACTGTTGGAGTTGTTGAAATGCTTATGATGCTCCCCATCTATGAAGCACGGATACGGCAAAAAAAATCTCACGTATCCGATACGCGTTTTATCCGCGGACGCATTCCAGACGTTAATTAACGTATCCAAAAAGTCAAAAATCTAATTCGGTCAAATGGCTAATTCGTAAAATTTTAAAAAGTAAAGGGCGAAGATTTTGGCTTAAAAAAGCCCTAAAACTAGAATTAACTCACATTCTCACAATACCGTCTTCTGAAAAACTGAAACTCATCTGAAATCTGAGTCATCCTCTCGTCGTCGCTTGGTCGTCTTCGCTGCTGCTTGTTGCCTCTGCTGGTCGTCGTTGCTACTGGTCTCATCTCTGCTCGTCGTCTGCCCCATCTCGCTCCTTCTTCCATTTCTGTGCGTTTTATTTTCCAAACTCTCACTCGTCTCTCTTTCGTTTCTGTGCTTTTATTTTGCAGTTTAAACTAGTTTCTTTTTTTTTTTATATTTGCTTCTTTTATTTTTTTGCTTTATATAAATATGTTGCTTTGCCATTTTGCTTTGTTTTATATGATTTGCTTCTTCCATTTTTTTTTGTTTTATTTTATAATTGTTATTTTATTTTATTTTATTTTTGCTTTTATTTTTTACTTTATATAAACTGCCATTATTTTATTTTATATGATTTTAATTTTAATTTTATTTTTAATATGATTCTATATTTCTTTATATTTGTCATTTATGTGCCTTTTTTATATATTTTTTATATTTTCTGCTTTTAATTTTTCTTTTTAACATGATTTTATATTTTCTGTTATGAAATATGATTCTGTTTTTTTTAATATGTTGTTTATGCTGTTTGTAAATTATTGTCATTATTTGTGTCATTATTGTCATTATGTTTGTAAATATTTTTAGCATGCGTTTCATTATGTTTTAATATGATTCTGATTTTATATGCTTTTTTACATTTATGTCATTATTTTTACATTTATGTCAACAATCAAGACTTTCATCATGAGTCATTCTATGAGATTGTCCATGTTTAATGAGTTTGTGTCATTGATCACTGTAGTATCTACCAAAGAGTGAACTTTCACTTATTTTATAAACAGCTTGTTTTAGTTCATTTTAGCGCAATTACAGGATGAGCAAAACTCAAAAAATCAATTAACTAAAGATTTGGAACAGATAGGTTATACAAACATACAAGTACAAAATTACAAATACATTATAGAATATAGATTATACATATCTATAGGAGGAAGGAAGCTTACTTGTTCCTTGGATCTGATCCATCTAAGCACCAGACTCTGCAGCTTGCAACTTCTCAACATATCCTGCAAGTCAAAGCACATGACAACATACCATGTTACATGGTTTTAAAGCATTAAACGAACTGGAATTTAGGAAACCATCATATGATACATGTCTTGAACTGTAAACTATAAATTTAATTTGTGGTAATCACAGATAGCTTCTAAGAGAAATGAAAAAGGTTTATTTCCTCCCCTCCCCTCCCCCCTCCTTCCTTTTATTGGCATTACAAAATGCATGAATCCCAGTTGGCCATGACTTGTGAACATTAGATAATTTAGATCTCATCATTCTCCAAAATCTAGCTTGCAACATTTTTAAGATGCCAATAAGAAAATCCAAAAAAGAACATCAAAATCACCTTCATCCCAAATTAATTAGGGTCAACAGTCCATGAACCCATATAAAAACAAGAACAGAATAAGGAAAAATAAATAATAAATAAGAAAAAATTCAAAAAACAAATAAATTATGATTGAAGTATTAAAAATGAAATAGAAGGGCCGGCTTGGCTCAGCGGTAAGCTTGCTTGCCGTGGTGTGTCAGGTCGCGGGTTCGAATCAGCCTCTCTGCAAAAATGCAGGGGAAAGGCTGCCTAGAGTATTCCCTTCCCCAGACACTCACGAAGTGGGTATTTGAACTGGGTCGGCCCTTTATTAAAAATGAAATGTTCCAAAATGCTTTGACAATACAATAACAAACAAAACTAGTTGCTTATAGAAAATGACCTTTAGGAGGAACCAACAACTGAAAATTTATCAATCAAAAGATTGCCCAATGAATCAATTATTTAAGTTATAAATCTTTGTTAGAGAGATGTAATATAAAACCATTGATTGGCCTTCACTCAATAGCTTGAGTTGTTAGGTGAGATCGTTGTTTATCATGGTATCAGAGCCTCAGTGACCAAGTGGTCACGAGTTCAATTATTAATGCCCCTCACTCAATTAATAAATAATAAATTAAATATTATGCAGTTTCTTATCATGGGTAGGCGGGGCTTGTGCATTGTCTACTCTTCAAGCCCAATGAGACTCTCGTATAAGGGGATGTGTGAGAGAAATATAATATAAAATCACTGATTGGGCCTTTACTTAACAACTAAAGTTTTTTAAAGTTTTTGGGTTGTATTGATTTTTTACAATCTTATAATGTATGAACTTGTATCAGCCAATGCTTTCCATAAACTTGTTAAAAGCTACAAATGCATTTGACCAGATGAAAATATAATGACTATGCTACGAACTTCACCTCAAAAGCTAGCTCGTAAGGTAGCAAAGCCCAAAGTCCATATAAACCCCCCACCAAAACCTTATATTTCTAATGTGGGATTCCAAGTCCCATACCTTGCAACTAGATCGTAACATCCCACCATGCTCTACAGCCCACGCGGCCTGGCTTTGAGCTAGTCTTTTTATTAGCTTTGAGTGAACACTATAATGCTAGCGTCACCGGCCGCGCTGCTCGATTGCAACTAGGAGATATAGTGAAAGGCTCTAATTCCAATTGGTACGAACCTTGGGAGAGCCTCATCACCAAAGCTAGCTCATAAGGTAGAAGAGCCCAAAGTCCATATAAACCCCCGCACTAGAACCTTATATTTCTGATGTGGGACTCCAAGTCCCATACTTTGCAAATAGATCATAACAGACTACAATTCAAAAAGACAAATACCAAATAAGCAATGGAATTGATCAAGGAGTTTTTCATGATATTCTAGGATGCACAACTTACACAAGTTTCTGAAGTATATAGAAAATTTTGCAGTCTCAGACAACTGCAAAAAGACAAAGTGATATAAGAAGCGAAAGAATTGGTCAAGATAAAGTGCAATGATATATAACACATTTACCAGCAAAGTTTCAATCATCATGTATTATATTTGTAGACAAAGGCAACATTTTAAAGTAGGGAAACAGTGTTGTGAAAAGCAGTTCATGTGGTTGCCTAGACAGGGCAGAAAACAGCCTCCCTGCCTCAGATGGCCTAAGGCGAAGCAAGTTTGATGATGCAGCCCTAGTGTGGCTGTATCATGCATTTTCAGCCAACTTACTTATTTTGTCTCACTTGAAATGTTCAGTAGCCAATGGTATCTAATAATCTAAACAGGTATTTTGGTCTACTAACACAATCTGATCTTAGTTAACCAAGCAATCCGAGAAAAAACACCTAAAATTAGAATCTGAATTTACCTGCTATGGGTCAATTACAGTTCAGAAGCTGAACCTACCATTATCCTCTAAATCCATAGCCTCATATCTATTTTGGACTGAAACTACGATTTCCCCCCTTTATCTCCAGTGAGATATAAACCATTCATGAGCATTAACAAACAACTTAAGATTTTAGGAGAGTAGGTTTATGACAGAATATTAAAGCCTTGATGACCAAGTAGTCAGGAGTTTAATTATTGCCACCCCCATTCTTCAAAATAAAAATTGAATTTCAACACAAGGTAGGATGGGCTTGTGCATTATCCACATTTTAAGTCCAAAGGACTCGTGTGAGAAAATGTACTACATAAAAAACAATTCATGAGCCTTCATCTAGCACACTGTAGAGTTGATCTATGCTATCTCTCTATACCCTAATATTTGCAATTGTGTCATTGTTTGGCCTCTTGACTTGCATTTCATTCGACGCGCAGTTACATTGTAATACTTCTAGTCAATTTGGATTACATTATGTTTTCAAATTATTGTCATGACTTAAGTTGCATTTAAATCTCATCAAAAGTGATGCAGGTTTTGGGGGTGGCCGCCCGAACCTATTTGTTGCCTTGTGATAACTCCGAGGGAAAACCCAGCTAACTAGTCAGCTGAATCTGAAACGGATAATCAAAGCAAGTTCAACTGATTATGTAACACTTGAGCTTCACCAATAGAAAAAAGAAGTATTTATCCAAGAACACAAAAATGAAATCCATGGTTCTCTTCTTTCTTTATTAATTAAAGGCAATCCTAACTGATCCTTTCCATATAAATTATGACACATAATATCACTTTAACATCTTACCTCACATGGCTGCCAAATTGTAGGCAATGGTAAGACAGTTTTGAATAGTCACAAATTGAATGAATTTTATGTCCCGCAAAACCAATATATTTCAGTATGCCGTCTGAAAAGAAAAGGGGTAAAGTGAAAAAATTCAATAAATTATCAACGACAAACTAAAAGGATAGAAATGGGGGGTGAAGTGGGTTGTGCACCCTGAAAGTAAGATTATTGACGCACAAAGTTCAGGGTAACTTAAATAAACATATTATAAATTTAATTGATGCAAAAGCAAAATCTTTGCAACTTAGTTTTTCTCACAAGCTCTATCTCCAGGAGGTGTCATAGAAAATATTTAAAGCATAAAATGGTGCTTCAATGGTTTTTGCAAAAGGATGACCAAGCAATTCAAGAAACTTTTAATAATCCATACCGCCCCTTCATTCTTTGTCATCAGCCAAAGGCATTCTAGAGACCTAGACTGCCTTCAAGTGTCAAAGTGACAAAGATTATGTTTATACTTAAAGCTGAAAAGTAATACTGATATTTTAATATCACATGTTGCAATCACAGCTCTTCATGAACAAAAAGAACAGCGGAAAAAGTATCATTTAAGGAGCAAAAAAAAAATATTCCATAACAACTTTCAAAAGTGAACAGACTTTTGAGTTTGACTAAGCTAGACATAGAAGGCGGCTTCACCTAGAAATTTTCATTAAAGAGATAGCAGATTAACATAGTACCTGAAATCTGTATGTCACCAATATATCCATTAAAAGATGGGATTAGTGCTGTCTCTGCTGCTTCATCTAGACAACTGTTATTTCATGTAGATTGTAGAAAAATGTAAATTTTGAGTAAAAAAACCAATATTAAGCGATAAACCTAATACAACACTTTATAGTTTATTTATATACTTTTGCAAATGGGTTTCCCAATACGCTTGCTGCCAGTCGGTTGGTTGGATCTGATTAACGAGATCAGGCCACCGTAACTTAAACAACATCTGCCAAGCTGTATTTAGATTAAAATCCCTGTAATAACAAGATTCCACGCAATCAACAAAGATACCACAAGAATGCATTTGCACAAACGGAGGAGCATGAAATTCTTGTTAACCTTGAGCGTTTTCTCTTGTTTGTTGATTCATCGCAAGAAAACCCTTCCTCATTCTGGTCCTGCAACGGCCTGTTCCAATAATAACACGTACAAAAGATCTAACTAAGGTAAAAAAAACCAAAAGAGCATAAAAGAAACAGCAGCGGTTAAGACTTAGGTGCAACACAAAATCTAGTAGTTCAGATAAACAATAGTTAGCCAACATATAATTGAAAAAAAGGAAAAAAAAATTAATAATAATCCAGCTAATACTATACAAGAACTACTCAAAATACTTTAAGTAAGTGGATAAATTATGCATTTAAAGAGGAAATTAGGATTATAATGATGACGATAGTGAGGGTAAGAAATGAACATACAAGTGATGTTGGAATTTGCGCAATGCGATTGGGGGCAAACGCGCGATTAAGGTATCAAGTAAATGGAAAGGAAGGTCGTATATAGCCTGAAGAAGAAGATCATCATCGCCTGCAACCATTTATGACTCTAGGTTACACTTCCAAATACACTACAATCTCAAAATCCTTTATAGAAAAGAAAGAAAGAAAAAAAGAATAATTGTGTAAAGAAATTTACCGTGGAGAAGTTCTTGTGCGAGTTTGTCGATGCACAGAGAAACAAGAGAAGGAGCCTCCGCCATTGCAACAGAGCTATGCTTCTGTTCTGCGTAAAGGATAAGGGAAAGGAAACATCAAAATTCAACACTCACTGTGACCGGTCAATGCGGTCAACGCCAAAAGCAAACCTTTTCGTTTTATGAACCGTCGCCCTGCAACGACGCCGTTCCACTTGTTTATGAATTTATTACCAAATTGTTATGGGAAAACATGTGTTATTTTAAAGGAGGTAAACTTGTGTTATTTTAAATGAGAGAAAAAGATAGATCATGAGATGAGAGAGTGAATAAAAAAAAATAGAGGTGTGAGTTTCACCTCTTCGTGAAGTAAAATGACATAAATTATATCATTTAAAAGAAAAAATATTTTTTCCATTTGTTATTAGATAAGTTATTTTCTTTGCCCCATACAGTAATTTATTTATAGGAAATATTTATATCTCTAACTAAATGATATAATTTATGTCATTTTACTCTCATAATAAAGTCAAACCTACATCTTTTTTATTTATTTTTATCCACTCTTTTTTTTATGATTTATTTCTTTTTCTCATTTAAAATAATATAATTTTACATCCTTAAAAATCAACAATTTTTTCTCCGATTTATAGTAAAAAAATAAATGAATTATGCTGTTAGCCTGTTACATCTGTTTCAAGATTTACGCCAAAAAAATTTACGCATGTTTGTATTCAAATATTTTTTTTTGGTATAAATTTGTATTCAATTTTAATAAGATTATATTATGTAATATCGTATTTTTCACTGAAATATTATTGATATAACATTGTTCATTTTTAGAGAGAAATGATACAACCATTCAACTTATTAAATTCCAAAGAAAATGAATAGTAAATAGTTAACTTTATTTGACTTCGATTTTTTTTTCTTTATTGAATTACACATATTTGTATATATAATGAAATTCTTACATTATAGCTTTTATTTTTGTAAGACTGAAAATATTTATGTTTTGTTTTTTTCTTATGAAGCACTTAGAACATAAAATAAGATAAAAATGACGTGTAAGGTTTGAGAGATTGAGTTCTTATATAATCGAAAAAGATTTATTTCAAGTCTACCGTGAGTCCGGAGGCGCGATGAAGCCATCGCGCCTAAACCACCTTTAAACATGACTTCAGAGTTAAGAAAATGATCAATAATACAAATGAGGAGCCACCGCGCCACATAACCTATATACGAAGGATAGCTTCAGCTTGCCATCACTCTATCGAGATAGCTTGACATATAGAGATAAGGCTATAAAGGCACTAGCTGAACTTGCAATCCATAATCAGCCAATCAGAAGACACACCGCCTAGCAAAGGCGACATCAGATTTACTATATAAACAAAGTGTACATACCCAGGTATGATAATCTAATTCAATAAGAATACCACATAAGCTTAGCTTTGATACTGACTAGAGGGTCAGAGTGTCATTGCAGGTACCTACCCTAGTTGGAATCATCGCGCCAAAGGAGAATCATATCAATCTCTCCACTGACTGCCATCAACAGCCCAAGAAGTAGATAACCCAACCCAAAGTCTTCTCTCTTCAACCATGTGTGATTAGGTCCGATACAAATTGGTCTGCCCATATTGTATTGGTTTGATCAGTATCCTAAGTTTTTTGTTGACATATATTGTAGAACAAATTACATATAGTATATACTAGAATTTTTTCACCCGCCAATCACACGCTAAATAACAATGCTATAAATAAAGTGCATACTATTAGATTTTGGAGTCCATGGCCATGATGGTAGTGAGGTTCATAGGGCTCAAAAGGTCGCCGGTTCCCCTGAATATATCATCAACGATGAACCTGAGTGCACTTTGTGATGTGTAGAAAGTGTCCCAATGTTATTAAAACCAGCTCGGTCAAGGTACCGGGTCACTGGTTGAACTGCATGACCCGGTGATTATATATAAATCTATAATTTATATTAAAAAATTATAGATATACTCAAATAGCTGAAAAATTATATAAATTCCAAATATTTTAATATAAAAAATAAAAAAGTTATACATTATTGTCCAATAAAGGATCAAACAAACACATAATGCTTGTTATATTGGTGTTTCAGCTTCGGTAAACGATATCTCTAACTATCAAATCAAAATTACATGTGTAGTACATAACTGTGATAATATTAGTATTGTAGGTACATAACTTATGTAAGTCAATAAGTAACATATCACTCAAATATGTCAAATATGATTTTTTCATTTTGGAAAACCTTTTTTTAAAATATTTTTTTTTAAAACCCGAGACGGGTCACAGGTTCACCGGCCGGGTCACCGGACCAGTCAAATGACCGATTCACCGGGTTCAAGTCGACCCGGCCGGTTCGGTTTTCACAACATTGGTCCTAGCCTGCATAGAGATCACGATTTGGGCACAGGTTCGATAAGGGGTTGCACAATCCTAGCCCGTTGTATGGACCTTGACCACAACATGCTAACTTTGATGTAACGAGACCTGCATGCTCCCACCAATAATTAAGATAAATAAG
The DNA here is from genome assembly GCA_032173675.1 of Gastrolobium villosum. Taxonomy (NCBI): domain Eukaryota; kingdom Viridiplantae; phylum Streptophyta; class Magnoliopsida; order Fabales; family Fabaceae; genus Gastrolobium; species Gastrolobium villosum. The sequence goes on along the minus strand of JAVKPL010010414.1, from coordinate 272,034 downwards.
CATTGGTTCACCCTTGACATTGCATGCAAGTGTCAACACGAGTAAAATTAATGTTGAACAATATATATATATATATATATATATATATATGGGGCAGGATCATCTTACACCAGTGTAAGATTTTTACTCTTACACCCCATCTGAACCTTCCATTGCACTTTAATCCAACGGCCACGACTTAAGAAACAACAGTATGCACGTGACTCCAACTATTATCTTTGCCTCGTTCTACTTCTCTAAACTTCTCCATTTCGGTCATTTCTTTCTTTTCTCGTCGACGTTACAACTCCTCAACGAAACATACCAACTCTTTTTTTCTTCGTTTTCACGGTGGGAGCAGTTCCCACACCACTCTTCTACCTCAACCTCTCTACTAGCGACCCTATAGAAATTTCAAAAGAGAAGTATTCCGAGTTTTTCACATTTCCATTTGCATGTTCTGTTCAAAAATTTAGAAGTTAGAAACCAAATCAACAAGAAAGTGTAAGGAGAAAAGAGGGAGGTGCTTGCTATTATGGCAACTGGAACCATCTATCCTCTCTTCTGGAGTTGGAGACCCATTTGAAGTTTTTGTCTTTGCGTCATCACCCAGCGAATGAATCTCGCTCTACAAATTCTTTTGACTTATGCTTTTGATTGTAAATCTCAAAGTCAATATGATTTTTTTTTTCCACCTTAACAACAAGAATTCCTTTATTTTTTTGGTTTTTTTTCACTATTATTCATGATGCAGGAATCTATGTGATGAGGTTTGGGTTGGAGATTTGTATTATTTATTTATTTATATTATTTTTCTTGCATAGACTGCATTTTTTATGTTGGAAAGGGTTTAATGCTTTTTTTTCTCTTAATAATAATAGTTTCGTTTTTTGTTTACCTTGTGAATTATAAGTCATGGGTAAGGGGAAAATGATTTTTTTCTTTGAAATTTCATGGTATAACATCAATTGAATCTTTTGAGTTTACTAGGTACCGTTAGTGTGTAATATCAAGATAACATGAAAACATGGTACCGTTCAATTTTATCTAATATGCCATTGATGGCTTAAAGTCTGCTATGTTAAAAGATGTTCCTATTGTTTTAGCCTATGATGTCGGTGAAATTGATCACAAGCAGCTTATAAATGCAAGTTTTTCTCTCTTGGTACCCTTTTTACATTATTGTTACTGATGATATAAACATCCTCACATTTGTTTTTTTTTTTTTTTTTAAAACAACATCCTCACATTTGTTGAATAAAATTGGCTATGTCATATCAATTGCACGAAATGATTGTTTACACTTTATACATAAATTAGAAAACATATTTATTTTAGACCAAGAAACTGAATTTTGTATGACAAACAAATTGCAATACAAGTATAAACTAGGAACCTTCCATCAATAGGATATTTGTAACATAAAAGACCATCATCTTAGCCGCCTTCTTTTGGGCGTAGTTGAAAATCATCTTAAAGCCTCAGTTCTTCTTCTTCTCCTATGTGTTGTCTCTGAGCCTAAAACAGCAATTGTGTTAACATTCGTACTTGAAGGAGGCACAGACGTTGCGACTGCAGAATTGGTTGCAGCATCACTAAAAGTTGAAATTCTTTTAGCAGCACGAGGATTTGACTGCCTGCTTCCTCCTACCTGGTGACCATGCGTATACGATTCAAGGTCCTAAACTAATCTTTCTACGTAATCCATTGCAGAATTTAATCCAAAGAACAATTCAACTCCAACAAGAGAGAGCCCCATTCCTAAAATAAATCCCATGTGCAGTGTCCTTGTTGCAGCAACAATCACCTTGTTATAGTCTTTCTCATCAAAGGAACTAGCTAGAATAGTCTCTGAGCCATAAAATACCATGATGTGAATTTTCAGAGAGATTTTGAGAAGTTAAATGCGTAACGTACAGAGGTTGACATACAGAAGTGGTGTGGGAAAATTTATGTTTAGGTAGAGAGCTTGTTTGCTTCAGGGAAGAAGATGAAAACAGATGTTAAGTTTCACTTGTAAGCTATAGGACAAAAAATAAAAATCATTTTTCCCTTACCATGACTTATAATTAACAATTTAAACAAAAATGAAGCTATCATTATTCAGAGAACAAAAAAAGAATCAATTAAACCCTTTGCAACAGCAAAATTCCAGTCTATGCAAAAAAATAAAAAAATAAAAAATTATAAAAAAATAAAAAATATTATAAATCTCCAACCCAAACCTCATCTCATAGATTCCCGCATCATGAACAAAGAAAAAAATAGCAAGCACCTCCCTCTTTTCTCCTTACACTTTCTTGTTGATTTGGTTTCTAACTTCTAAATTTTTGAACAGAACATGCAAATGGAAATGTGAAAAACTCGGAATACTTCTCTTTTGAAATTTCTATAGGGTCGCTAGTAGAGAGGTTGAGGTAGAAGAGTGGTGTGGGAACTGCTCCCACCGTGAAAACTAAGAAAAAAAGAGTTGGTATGTTTCGTTGAGGAGTTGTAACGTCGACGAGAAAAGAAAGAAATGACAGAAATGGAGAAGTTTAGAGAAGTAGAACGAGGCAAAGATAATAGTTGGAGTCACGTGCATACTGTTCTTTCTTAAGTCGTGGCCGTTGGATTAAAGTGCAATGGAAGGTTCAGATGGGGTGTAAGAGTAAAAATCTTACACTGGTGTAAGATAATCCTGCCTATATATATATATATATATATATATATATATATATATAGGGTTTTATAAGAGTTATGTTGTAGGAAAAGTGATTGTGTTATGTTATAGAGATTCGTTTTGCGTGCCGGAATTTTTTAATTTTTTTTGCTGCGGGCCCCACAAAATATTGTGTGTAGGAAATTTTTTGTGGTATGTTAAATGATAGATGATAACCCATATATATATATACCATATTTTTTAGGGTTGGTGATGAAGTTCATGTTCATTAGGAAGGCATTGACAGAATTAAAAACGTCAGAGCCGAGTTTGGAGTGGAGATCTCTGGTCATTTGGACCATAAGAGGGTTGAAAATCTCTGCAGCTTGTTGTAACTCTAGCGCACTCTCCCCGCTCCTGCTTCTCATAGCAAGCTGAGAAGGAACATAACCTAATGGACCAATTCCTGTCACCATTACACGACGAGCCCCTAACTCATACAACCTCTGCATCAACATTCAGTAACACATCGTACTTAAACTCAATCAACAAATATTTGCCAATAAGTAGAACAGAGCAACATAAGAGAATTAAGTTGGCTTGCAATATTTTTAAAACTGTAAAATACGCTTACATATTTAATTCTCTTAATGAGTAAAATAATTCACTTTATTTTCACCAAAGTGAAGGAACCTAATTAAGCATGGCTAATAAGGTCAAAGGGGAAATCTAATCTATTTCAATGTTTTTTGAGTGGAAAGAGAAATCATAATTGTATGAATCAGAAATTGGATCATGCAATTATAAGGTTATGTAAGTTAAGGTTCAACCATCATTTTAAAAAGAAAAACTTAGCAATTTACAGTCAGACAAATTTTTTGTTTTATGTTGGGTATGACTCATATTTTGCATTCACTTGGGGGTGCATGGACTGAAGGACTGAAATTCAGATGCTGCATATAATCCAGAGAAATGCAATAGAAAGAAATTAGGGATATTGATATATACATGATCACAAAATCATCATCTATTTCTCACACTACATCCCAATGTCTTTCACAGTTTATATGTTTCTATGTAAGTTTGTGTCTATATTTTCAACAATAAAAGCAAAAAGGTAGTCCTTTCAAGCATGAGGATGTGCATGGACTCTGACAATACTCGGAGTGATTCCTTGTTGCTGGATTACCGTTCTAGGTGAGGGTGCTTGTATATTTAGGTGATGCTTTAGTAACATGCGTTTTGATAGTTAGAACTATGCAGAGGGGAAGATTATCCACCATTATAGTGTATAGAAGAAAGTTGACAATACATGCAATTTATTTGTAGTGTAACACATGCTAAAAGTAGGTGAAGCTGAAAGTATACAGATTAATTAGAACAAATGAAGATATTATTCAAATAACCTATATGTTTATCAAATGATTTTTGTATTTTTATAGCATCTCATTATCAGTGGATGGCCTCTTTACATCGTTGCAAGAGAAGTACTTCTTAAACATGAAACCAGTTGACGATGAGCTTCTTGAGAATATTTCCTTCCAAATTTTAAATTAGAGTGTGAAGTTTAGTAAGCTTCTATAACTGTCTTGACAAGGAAGACAACAAAATCAGTTGTTGGGAGCATGGACTGATATTCAGATGTAGCATATAGACCAGAGGGATGGAATATAAAAAGAGTAGGGGTATTGATATATACATGGTGACAGAATCATTGTCTCTTTCTCATACTACGTCCCAATGTCTTTCACAGTCTATATGTTTCTCTCATGTCCTTTTCCCTCTTATTTCTCTCCTCCCATTTCTCTCCCTCCATCCTCTGATTCTGCCTCTCCAGATCCCAAGTGTCCACCAACAGTATAGAATACATACTCTTTGCTAGGATGGCAACTACAATACTCAAAGTGTATCTCCAGATGTAAGTTTGTGTCCATATTTCTCCAATAAAAGAAAAATACATCATGAAATGGTAAATACTTAATTAATTCAATAAAATCTTCATTCAGTCTTTTCATGCATGAGGATGAGTATGGCTGAGGAATCCAACAATGCTTAAAGTGATTCTTTGTTGTCGAATGACAGTTCTAGGTGAGGGTAATTATATACTTATGTGGCTCTTTAGTAACATGTGTTTTAATCTTTAGAACTATATAGCGGGGAAGATTATATGCCATTATAGTGTATAAAAGAAAGTCGAGGAACAACGATCAAATTGCCATTGTTTACCTAAAATATTACCAGAATGCCACGCCCCAAAAAATTCTTAGCAAATTGCAACATTAGTAGTCTTGCTACGCCACGTGGCGAGTTAGGATTGGCCACGTGGCAGCACCTTGTTGGCCACGTAACTAGCTGCGTAGTGCAACTAGATTGCGTGGCAAACAACCCCTGCCACCGTCTTCCACGTGGCCTAAAACGCTGGGGTACGTGGCGTCTTAGATGTGTAACTCGCTATGCAGCATAGCTACTTACGTGTCACTTTTTTGACACATTTACAACTCGCTATGCAGCATATTGGGTCACGTGCCACTTTTATGACACGTGTACAACTAGCTATGCTGCATAGCTAGTTACGTGTCACCTTTTTTTACACGTGGATACTTACTAGCTTAGCAGTCCAGCGTTACTACATTAATTAACAAATATAAAAACTCCTAAATTCATTAACACTCATAAAAGAAAGTAAATTATGATATAATTTATGTTAATGATGCGAGTGATTGGCGTTAAAATAGGAGGTAGTTACGGGTTTATCAAGCTAGCCTTAATTTATGTTAATGATGTGAGTGATTGGCGTTAAAATAGGAGGTAGTTACGGGTTTATCAACCTGGTCTTTTATACTCCCGTATGTACTAACTGGAGAGTGATGGAGGGCAAAATCGACATTGACAAAAAATCATAATTATCACAACAAATCCTCCCATCGTTGCATGAATTCGGCGTTACATAAAAACTCCTAAATTCTACAATAATTTAACTTACATAAACTTAATTAAATTAAATTAAATTAATACTCCTATATTAATTTAAATTAATTAACACATATATTAAGGGGGCACCAAAGAGAGGGAGTGGAAAGGGGGAACAGGCAAGAGAGGGAAAAGGGGGAGGCATGAGAAAGAGAGAAATGGGGTAGGGGAGGGGACAAGTTTAAATGTTGTGTGGTCCATATAAAATCGCTGATCGGTCCAGCGAGATTGACAGTCTGATGACACGTGTCATACATGCACGTAATCAGCTGCTCAGCCCAGCGGTTTACCGCAATGTGACACGTGTCACACATGCATTGAGTGTTTCAACAATCACCATGAAAATAGCTACCAAGAAGATTATTGGTATTGATATATGCATGGTCACGAAATCATGGTCTCTTTCTCACACTACATCCCAATGTCTTTCATAGTCTATACGTTTCTCTTATGTCCTTTTCTCTCATATTTTTCTCTCTCATCCCTGATTCTATTTCTCCAGATCCCGATTGTCCACAAATTGTATAGAATACGTACTCTTTCCTAGGATGACAACTACAATACTGAAAGTCTATCTCCACATATGAGTTTGTGTCTATTTTTCTCCAATAAAAGAAAAATACATCATGAAATGATAAATGCTTATTAATTCAATAAAATCTTCCTTCAGTCTTTTCATGCATGAGGATGAGTATGGTTGAGCACACCAATAGTGCTCAAAGCGATTCTTTGTTGTCGAATGACACTTCCTGTTGAGGGTTCTTGTATATTTATGCGGTGCTTTAGTAACATGCGCTTTGATCTTTAGAACTATGTAGAGGGGAATACTATCTACCATTATAGTGTATAGATCAAAGCTGTTAATATATGCAATTTATTTATAGAGTAACACATGCTAAAAGTATGTGAAGCTCAAAGTTCAGAGATTAATTAGAACAAATGAAGGTACTATGCAAATAGACTATATATTTATCAAATGATTTTGTGTTTTTACATCATCTCATTATTAGTGGATGACCTCCCTATATCATTGCAAGAGAAGGACTTCTCAAACATGAAACCAGCGGAGTATGAAGCTTAGTATGCTTCTATAAATGTATCTTGACTAGGAAATAACAAAATCAATTGTTCGGTGCATCGACTGATATTCAGATGCTACATATAGTCCAGAGGGATGTAATAGAAACATAGTAGGGGTATTGATATATTGCTTCTAATTGAATATCTTCTTGCCTTTACTAATGCTCTCAGGCTATTTAATTTGAAATTACATGACATTTAGAGTAAATTGTAAAATAATATCTTTAGTAACGGGCTGGTCTAATAAGTGTAAGCACTCAGCCCACAATATAGTTCTATTAGTAGAGAAGAAACGGTTTTGCAGAAAAGAGAGGAATACAAAACTGAAAAAGTATATTCATTATCTGTGTATAAAGTTTGTACAGTGCATCTAATATAAAGGATAAGAATAACAAATTCTGTTACAACCACTTGGGTGACGTGGCACTAAAAAGAAGGAAAGAATAAAAAGTGTGATATGTTAATTCTGTTACAACCACTTGGGTGACCTGGCACTAAAAAGAAGGAAAGAATAAAAAGTGTGATATGCTAATACTCCCCCTCAAGATGGAGAGTGGATGTTGAGAACTCCCATCTTGGAGAGAAGAGTTGAAAATTGATTGGGATGAAGAGCCTTGATAAGTATGTCAGCAATCTGATGAGAAGAAGCAATGTGGAAGGTTTTCAGCTGTCCACGAGCAATGCAATCACGAACAAGGTGACAATCGATTTCAATATGCTTTGTACGCTCATGGAAAACTGGATTATCTGCAATATGGAGGGCAGATTTGTTGTCACAAAACAGGTGTGCAGGAAGAGGATGAGGAAGACCAAAATCCTTGAGCAGTTGCAGGAGCCAAAGGATTTCACAAGCCGCATTAGCCATAGCACGATATTCGGCCTCTGCTGAACTTCTTGAGATGGTGTGTTGCTTCTTGGATTTCCATGAGATGAGGGAGGCTCCAAGAAAAACACAGTAGCCAGAAACTGAACAACGACTGTCCAAACAAGAGGCCCAATCGGAATCACAAAAAACTTGCAACTGTGAAGATGTGTTGGAAGGAAAGAATAGACCTTGACCAATAGTAGATTTAACATAACCAAGAATCCGGTGAGCAGCTTGAAGATGGGGTACCCGAGGGGCAGCCATGTATTGACTAAGATGATTGACTGCAAAGGAGAGATCAGGCCTTGTGATAGTCAAGTAAAGAAGTCGGCCAATAAGTCTTCGGAAAGGAGTTGGATCAGGTAGGGGATCACCATCATGTGAAGAAAGCTTTAAGTTGACTTCCATTGGGGTTGATTTCGTTTTACAACCAGAGAGGCCAGCATCATGGAGAATATTAAGGGCATACTGATGTTGACAGAGAGATACCCTTAGAAGATCTGGCCACTTCAAGGCCCAAAAAATATTTGATAGGACCAAGGTTCTTTAGCTTGAACCTGCTGTCTAGGAGAGATGTGAGAAGCTGTACTTCAGATAAATTGTTAGAAGCAACAAGTATATCATCTACATATATGAGAATAGCAATAAAAAAGGAATCAGTGTGCTTAATGAATAAAGAATGATCAGCCTTGGATTGTTGAAAACCAAGAGACGTAAGAGCTGAAGAAAATTTGAAAAATCATTGTCTAGAGGCCTGTTTAAGTCCATATAAAGACTTGTGTAATCTGCACACAGCATTGGGAATGGGCTCCCCCTGTCCATGGTACCCAGGGGGCAATTTCATGTAAACCTCTTCCACTAAGTCCCCATGTAAAAAGGCATTATTGACATCTAATTGAATTAGATGCCAATTGTGAAGGGCAGCAAGGGAGAGCAGTAACCGAACAAAGGTTAACTTAGCTACTGGTGAAAAAGTTTCAGAAAAATCCACTCCTTCTTGTTGAGTGAATCCCTTGGCCACTAACCTTGCTTTATACCTCTCAATTGAACCATTGGAATTATATTTAACTCTATAGACCCACTTGCAGCCAACACAATTCTTGCCAGGAGGAAGAGTAACAATGGACCAAATGTTGTTTTGTTGGAGAGCCAGAATTTCAGCATCCATAGCTGCCTGCCACTCGGGAAGTTGAGATGCCTCAGAGAAAGAGGTTGGCTCAAATTGATTGGATAAGGAATTGATGAAGGCAGTATGAGCAGGAGAAATTTTTTTATAGGAAAGAAAATTGGAAAGAGGGTGGGCTGTTGAAGAAGAGCAAATATAATCAGCCAAATGGGAGGGGGGTTGTCTAGTCCTAATGGGGCGATGAGTAGGCAAGGTTGATTTAGAGGAGCCAGGTGGGGAAAGAAGGGTAGGAGGGGAAATAGGGAAAGGGGAATCAGGAAGTACATTGGATGAAAAAGGAAAAACAGATTCAACAAAGGTGACATCCCTGGATATAAAGGTACTATTGGAGGCTAAATTCAACAATTTATAGCCCTTAAAACCAGGGGGATACCCAAGGAAAACAGCAGGGACAACCCTAGGTGAAAACTTATGTCATGAGTGAGGGAGTGTAGATCCATAACATAGACAGCCAAAAATACGTAAGTGATCATAGGATGGAGGCTTGTGAGACAAAAGTTCAAAGGGGGTCTTGTAAGAAAGTAAAGGGGAAGGTGTCCTATTAATGAGGTAAATGGCTGTGGAGACACAATCTTGCCAATAAGGAAGGGGAATATGGGATTGAAAATGAAGTGCGCGAGCCACATTGAGGATATGCTGATGCTTTCGCTCCACCACCGAGTTCTGCTGCGGACGATTGACACTGGAGTGAAAAACCTGAATTCCTTTAGAATGAAAAATGTCAGAAACCATAAATTCAGGGGCATTATCACAGCGTATGGCTTTAATTGAAGCATTATACTGATTATGGACAAGGTGAAGGAAATTAAGAAAAACAGAGCGAAACTCAGATTTGTTGTGCAAAAAATAAGCCCATGTAAAACGGGTAGCATCATCAACAATAGTAAGAAAATATTTGGAACCTTCAACAGAAATTTGTTGAAAGGGTCCCCAAATGTCACAGTGAATGAGAGTAAAAGGAACAGAAGACAGTTTAGGACTCAATATAAATGGTAAACGCTTCTATTTCGCAAAGGACAAATAGTACAATGATGTGTTGAGTCTATATTTGCAGAATTATGTAAAACACCCTTCATGGAATTCAAGACAGAAAAAGATAAGTGACCTAGTCTAGCATGCCAAAGTGTAGAACTAGGCGTATTTACAGCAAAACAGAGGGAAGGGGAACAAAAATATGGGGAAAAAGCGTGCAAACATCAAGGACATAAAGATTGCCATAACGTTTAGCAATCCCAATCGTCGTTGCCGATGTAGGTTCTTGTAATATACAATGAGAGGAGGTGAAATTAGCAACGAGAGAGGAATCACGAGTGAGAGCACTGATTGATAAAAGATTAAAGGTAAAGGAGGGAACAAACAAAACATGATGAAGATGTAGAGAAGGGGAAAGAGAGATGGATGCAGAGCCTACTACGAGGACAGTCGAGCCGTTTGGAAATGACACGACGGAGGCCGTAGACGGTGAAGAGGCACCAGAGGCAAGAAATAAGCGAGAAGAAAAAGACACATGGTGAGTAGCACCAGTGTCCAAAATCCAACAAGAATCGGAGAAAGGAGAAGAAACATTACCATTGAGACTGGCAACAGAAGGGGAACCATCACTGACGGAGGCAGAAGAAGACACGACTGGAGCAACCGGAGCAGCAGAACTCCTGTGGAGGAGAGACAGCAGGTGAGCATATTGGGCATGGTTGATCGCGACGGATGGTGCGGGAGAAGAATTAGGGTAAATGTTGGGTGAATTGGGGAAAGAAGAGTGAGAGACGGAAGAGTTGGAATGGGCCAATTGATGTTGGGCCGAAGGATGTTGGGCCAATTGATGTTGGGCCGAAGGTAAGGGAGGGTTGTGTGGGTAGGGTTTTGTTGATTTGGGTTTATACCCAGTGGGAAAACCATGGAGACGGAAACACTTGTCCCTCACATGGCCCTGAGCGTGGCAATAGGTGCAAAAGGGGCGAGACCGGCGAGGGTTGACGGTGGCAGCAACCACCGGAGAAGGAGAAACAGAGGAAGTGTTGATGGAGTTCAGTAATGGTGTATCAGGAGTGGCAGGAACTGAAACTGAAATCTGGCGTTGACGTTCTTCTTGAAGGACCAGCGAGAAGACCTTGGCAAGTGGTGGAAGGGGATCCATCAGCAAGATCTGGCCACGCACGGAAGAGAACGAATCGTTGAGGCCCATAAGAAATTGCAAGGCATTGTGTTGCTGCTGGGATGCTGAGAGAAGACGCAATCCACCACAAGTGCATGTCGGAAGAGGGATGTGGCTCTGAAGCTCGTCACAGAGAGTCTTCAACTTAGTGTAGTATGCGTTCACATCAAGTGAACCTTGGTGTAGAGAGGAGATTTCTTGTTTTAATTGGAAGATGCGAGGGCCATTTGCTTGTTGGAATCGAGTGCGCAAATCATTCCAGACATCAAAAGCATTGGAAAAGTAGATCAAACTATCAGCAATGGCCTTGTCTACTGAATTCAGAAGCCAAGAGATTACCATCGAGTTACACCGGTTCCATGATGGAAAATGCAAGTCAGCATCAGTGGGACGAGGAATGGATCCATCAACAAGGACAAACTTGTTCTTAGCAGTAAGAGCAATAAGCATGGCTCTACTCCATGAACTATAATTGGAACCATCAAGAGAGTGAGTGACCAATATTAGGCCAGGATGATCACTGCTCTGGAGAAAATAAGGGCTAGAAGCATCTTCCATAGTAGAAGATGAAGTAGAAGAATCCTCCGGGGAAGGTGAGGGACGACTTTGGCCACGGGCCATCAGAAAATGCTATCTGATACCATATTAGTAGATAAGAAACGGTTTTGCAGAAAAGAGAGGAATACAAAACTGAAAAAGTATATTCATTATCTGTGTATAAAGTCTGTACAGTGCATCTAATATAAAGGAGAAGAATAACAAATTCTGTTACAACCACTTGGGTGACGTGGCACTAAAAAGAAGGAAAGAATAAAAAGTGTGATATGCTAATTCTGTTACAACCACTTGGGTGACATGGCACTAAAAAGAAGGAAAGAATAAAAAGTGTGATATGCTAATAAGTTCGCTAAGTACCCAGGTTTGTTCCTAGCTCTTTTAGTCTTAACAGTCTCATTAATTGGGCTAACATACGAGCCCGTTACACCTTCCAATTTTTAAATGAGTAGACTGTGAAGTTTAATATGGTTCTATAACTGTGTCTTGACTAGGAAAATAACAAAAACAATTGTTGGGTGCATGGACTGATGTTCAAATGCTGCATAGTTCAAATGCTGCATATAGTCCAGAGGGATGGAATAGAAGGAGATTAGGGGTAGTGATATATGCATGGTCACGAAATCATTGTCTCTTTCTCACGCTACATCCCATTGTCTTTCACAGTCTATATATTTCTCTCATGTCTTTTGCCCTCATATTTCCCCCCATCCCCTGATTTTGCTTCTACAGATCCCAAGTGTCCACCAATTGTATAGAATATGTACTCTTTACTCAAATGACAAGTACAATACTCAAAGTGTATATCCAGATGTAAGTTTGTGTCTATATTTTTTTTTTTTTCCAAAAAATGCAAAATACATCATGAAATGGTAAATGCTTGATTAATTCAATAAAATCTTCCTTCAGTCTTTTCATGCATGAGAATGAATATGGCTGAGGACTCCGACAATGCTTAAAGCAATTCTTTGTTGTCGAATGACAGTTCCAAGTGAGGATGATTGTATATTTATGCGGTGCATTAGTAACATGCACTTTGATCTTTAGAACTATGTAGAGGGGAAGATTATATACCATTATAGTGTATAGAAGAAAGTTGATAATATATGTAATTTATTTATAGTGTCACACATGCTAAAAGTATGTGAATCTCAAACTTTAAAGAATATTTGTATATATAATGAAATTTTTACATTATTATATTACACCTTTTATTTTTATAAGACGTAAAATATTTATGTTTTGTTTTTTCTTTATTGAATTACACATATTAGTATATATAATGAAATTATTACATTATTATATTACACCTTTTATTTTTATAAGACGTAAAATATTTATGTTTTTTTTTTATGAAGTCTTAGAACATAAAATAAAAAATCCGATACGCAAGGTTCAAGAGTCTGAGTTCTTATTGAGATTTATTTCGAGTCCACTCTGAGTTAAAAGGATTCAAAAAATGAAGCAAGTTAGAGAAAAAAGTATTTCATGATTTTTTGCAAATCATCCTATAAGAGAGTCATCAACAAAAAATAACAAATTTCCCTACATTAATAGCATTGATTAAACTAAAACAACTTCATTAATTGATCAACATGTTATCATATGAAGAACAATTACGATATGAAGAACAATTACGGAACTAGCGAATATGTTACATCCCGAAAAAAAAATAAAAAAAATAAAAAATCTAGACAATCTCCTCAATGCTTAATTTATTTATTTTTTATGATAAAAATAAAAATAATACAAATTTGAGAATTATAACCGTTGTATTAAACTGTATTTGGTGCAGTTTATCAAAAATAAAATAAAATAACTGTATTAGGTGCATTTATATTTTAAAATCTAGAAAATCTATTTACTTTCAAATTTCAATGTGGGCCATGAAAGTTCCCAAGAGGAGGCTCCATGGGACATTGAGTCCAATTAGTTGGGCTCGTACAATATACATTTTTTTTATATACGCAACATCATTGGAACCTATGAAGCATCGACACTTCAAAAACCCTGACGTGTCGTGTCCGATACTTCTCGACACTCTCGGACACCCCGACACTCTCCGACACTTCAACACGCGTTATAAAAATTCAAAAAAAGTTTCAAAGGTTGCCTTGCGTTGAGTTTTTAATTCTAGTTATTAGATTTGTTGTACTACAATTACCATTTTATTGAGTTTAATATAAATATTTGGGATACCTTATGTTTCTTTGCAAAATTCATGAATATTATAAGTTTAGATTCATTATTTTGTTAAATTATTGAATATTAAATATAATATACATTACATAAATTAAAAATATTATTTAATATCAAAACGTGTCCTAACGTGTCGAAATCTAATATTTTTTAGAATTAACGTGTCGGAGTGTCGTGTCGTATCGCGTCACGTGTCCCGTGTCGGTGTCGGTGCTATATAGATTGGAACCAACCAAGAGAAACAAAATAAATACAAACGTCATGTGTCTGCTAAGTAAGAGAACAAAAATAGAATAGAAGATGACGGAAGTAAGGTACAGATGTTGGGTGATGAAATGGACGGAATCATATGAAAATAAAATCTCATCATTTTTGTATAATATTTAATGCATTGGAGATGAAATATAAAGCATAATAATATAAATAATTGTAACAAGAAATAATGTATCCTACATTTTTTGTTGTCATATATTGTAGAATATATTGCATATAGTATATATTGAAACTTCTTCACCCTCTAATCACGCACACCACATAACTGTACGAGGTTATGAGTTTGAGAAAGAAAGATTTAGAGGTGCTTGAAGTATTATATCAGATATCAAGTTTGGAATACTCAGATTAGGAAACTTTAGAGATAATGCAAGTTATTGGGCTCCAACCCATATAAACTCAAATAACCATGTTTTCACCTATTAAGTTTGTATATGAACATATTATTGAATTATATTATTAATATATCATTCAATAAGCATGCTATAAATTAAAGTGTGTACTATATTAAATGTTGGAGTCCATGGCCATGATAGTGGTGAGGTTCATAGGGCTCATAAGGTTGCCGGTTCCCCTGAACATATCATCAACGATGAACCCGAGTGCACGTTGTGATGGGTGGAAAGCATCCCAAAATGCATAGAGATCACGGTTTGGGCACAGGTTCGACAAGAGGTTGCACAATCCTAGCCCGTTGTATGGACCTTGACCACAACATGCTATCTTTGATGTAACGAAACCTACAATTAAGATAAAGAAACATTGGTTCACCCTTGAAAATGCATGCATGTGTGTGTATATGAGCGACACAATAAGCATAAACACAAAAAAAATTAATCTTGAACACAATACATATACCATATTTTTGAGGGTTGGTAATGAAGTTCATGTTCATTAGAAAGGCATTGACAGAAACAAAAACATCAGAACCGAGTTGGGAGTTGAGATCTCTGGTCATTTCAACCAGAAGAGGGTTGAAAATCTGTGCAGCTTCTTGTAACTCTGGCGCACACTCCCCATTCTCGCTTCTCATAGCAAGCTGAGAAGGAACGCAACCTAGTGGACCAGTTCCTGTCACAAGCACACGACGAGCCCCTAACTCATACAACCTCTGCATCAACATTTAGTAACACTATATACTTCAATTAAATTCAATCAACACATACCAAGAAGTTGAACAACCACAACATATGAGAATTAAGATGGCTTGCAGCATTTTTAAACTGTAAAATACGCTATCACATAATTCTATCAAGAAAGTAATATAACTCACTTTTTTCCACCTAAGTGAAGGAACCAAATTAAACATGGCTAATAGGGTTAAAAGGATAAACCAAATTTATTTCATCTTTTATGAGTGGAAAATGATATCATGATTGTACGAATCAGAAATTGGATCAGGATCATTTTTCCAAGAAAAACTAGTCAGTCAATTTTTCTCTGTTTATATCATTAAATTTAGGTACATTTCAAGAAACAAGTAAATGTAACGGTTGAAAATTTTCCTCAACAAAAAAGGAGCATATTACTAATGTATCAGTCGCATCACAATTTTTTGGTTACTTTTTAGTATTTACCTTAAAACCTACGACGTTACATGAATTACTTTCAACATCAAGATTCACTTAGAGTTTTTATTAGAAGTGCATATCATGTTGTTTCAGTGACCAACAACTCCGTGGCAAACATCAAAGCCAGAGAGGAAGAGAAAAGTAACAAAAAAGATAAAGCAGAGGAGAAAGAATCACCATGAGAATATTTCTGTACTCGGTGATAAGGTAGCTAGAGAACTGGGGGACAGTGAATTGGTGAGACCTTGGAGAGAAAGGAGTTAAGAAATAGTTGTTAACAAAGTCATTACCACCCAGTGTCATGAGGACCAGAGCTCCATTCACAACCCTTTGAGCCTGGTCTGCCCCTACAGCTGCACTTAACCTTTCCTGGTACTGCTGGAACAATTCAAACTGCTGGCACATTCTGATTATACCCACCTGTTGTAAATTTTAATACCCAAATGTTGTCAATTCAAAGTTAATCAAAACCTTTCAGCCTGATTCCAAATAGTGGTAAGAGAATAGCAAGTTTTAAAGTTAGTTGGTAAGGACTAAGTTAATAATATAAATGCATAATATTATGTATTATGTATATGTAGAAAGAATTGGTTATTTACATGTTATCCAAGAGTCTCTGATACTATGTAAAGAGTGAACTTTATATTTATGGGAAAGTTATATTTACAAATTTTTTATGGGTTCCCTTTTTCTGCAATTACTGCAGATAAGTTATCTGCAGTAAGCCAATACGACGTCGTTTTGGGACGAAAATCATGGTGTTTTTGTAATTTTAATTTATTTCAGGGTTATAATAGTTTTGATATTTATAAATTTTTAAGATTTCAATACCAAAACGACGTCGTTTTAAGAATAAATGCAGATAACTTATCTGCATTAACTGCAGAAACATTTTTCCCATTTTTTATTTACGAACTACGTTATGTCTGACTGGTAAGACACTCTTGAATAGAGTCTTACAGACATAGTGTAGTTTGTAAGTTTGTAAACAAAAAATTTCTTTTTATCTAAGGGAGAGAAAAAAGTGAGATAGCAGAGATTTACAAATTGGATGCCAGTGTCATTGAGGATTCCTATACCAGCAGAAGCGAAGTTGGCCCCAACCAAGAGCTTTTCTTCATTTAATTCAGGGCTCAGGTATGGCAATGTAGGTTCAGACCCAATTTGCTGGCCTACAATAACATTCACATTTCACACCCCATGTAAAAACAATATCATCATGTGTCATTAGCACCACAATTACCATATATTCAATAAAGGAACAATTGAAGGGTAGCATATCAATATGCAATATCATAAATGAGTTATGTGAATAAATCTTTGGTACTACTGCTGTACCAAGATTCAGTGCATCTCATCAATGGGAGCAGTACACATCATATGAGAGAAAAAAGATTTGACAGAAAAAAAATAAAATTAGCTGATATGTAATATTTTCATTTGTGAGATGCACTGAATCTTTGGTACGGCCGTAGTAGTACCAAAGATTTATCGGAGTTATGTATGGTTGAATATATATACACATTATATGTGATTGACGTACTAATAAGGTCAGGGAGGTTGAAGCCATTGGAGAAGCGTCCAGTGGGGTGATGAGTGGGATAGTCAATGCCATAAGGGGGTGAGTCAGCACGTGCCGTGGTTGGCAAGTAATTGTTGTTGCCACTGTCAACCAATGAGTCCCCAAACACGAAGAATGTTCGAGCTGCTTCTGCTGCCTTTGGTGAAACGACAATGATTGCCATCACCAAGGTGACTAGGAACATGAGGACTCTGTTACTTGACATGAGCTTGATTATCTTAGCAATGTTGTTGGCTTCTTCTAAATGTTGGAATGTAATAGATAATTGCTGTGTGAAATTTAAGGTTGGCTTTCAATGGTCTTATATAACAGGTTATTACTTTATTACCCTGTTACTTTCACTTTATCTTTGACCCTATGAAGAAAATTAAAGCGAAAAGTTGACCAATGTCCCTGTGGTTTGCTTCAAAATCATCTATCTATGTTCCTGTGGCTTTTTTTTTCTATCACATATGCCCTTGTGCTTTGTAAAAAATAAGAAACCACATGGGCATATGTGATTAAAACATACCCTTTTACAAACCACAGGGACATAGGTGATAAGAAAAAAACTACAGGGACATAAGTGATTGTGGAGTAAACTAAAGGGACATTGGTGAGCTTTTCCCAAAATTAAAAGACATGACTTTTTTTTTTCAACACCATTTAATGTATACATATGCAAAATCTTTTTTCTTTTCTGACAATTTCTTACATGAACCTGGTGTATTCAGTTCTAATGTATATTGATATATCATTAATTTACTAGTGAGCATAAAATTTATTTAATAAGAATTAATGATGCGTTAATAATTTACTTATTTAATCCACCTAATTTATACAAGAATATTTCTCTTTTTTTCGAAAGGAGGAGTAATTGTATCCAGAAAAATAAAAAGAAGGAATAGTTAATGATGAAAACATAGGAAATCAATTCAACAAATAATTGATGTGTGATTTAACTTTTATGGGGGAGTGAGAAGACATGATAGAAGTTGAAAAGTTATACTTGGTACCTTTTAAGTGCAATAATGCAAGTTTATCCGTTGTCTCCTAAGAATGATATAAGGAATGCTCGTAAGAAGGACAGTCTCCCGACATGTTATGTGGAAGTAAAAGTGAAAACTTTTTTCACCTAAAAAAAAAAAGTGAAAACTTTACTGTCATTCAAGATGGTTGGTGACTTGGTGTCAATTTAGTATCAACTCAATATGGAGGAAAAAGTCTAGAGATATTTTAAGGGACATTACACTTTTCTGAAACTTGCATATAGAATTCAATTTACTTTTCACAGGGATTATGTTAAAGCAACACGATTAGCTAGAAAATATCTCACCATAAATGTATATAAAATCTGCCATTTTGTATCAATTTTTTTTACTGTGCAGAGGAAGGATATTCTTACTACTAAAATTTTCTACTACTAACTTACTACCTATCTAATCACCATTGAATCAATGAGAGAGAATGCTAAAAAGTTTTTGAAAAAAGAAAAAATATTGATCCATGTGATTAGATAGGTAGTGAGTTGATAGTAGAAGATTTTGGTAATAAGAATATCCCTCCTCATAGAAGTAAGGTGGTTTAGTTAATTTGCTTTTTTAATTCAACCAAAATGCAATGATTCAGGAATTAATACAAACAGAATAATTATAATAATAATATGACCCCCAATAATTAATAAAGCTGAAATTCAAACTCAAATTATCATCATAGTTGTAAAATACGGCCGGTAGACCCGGAATCCAGGGAACCGATGGGTCAAGTATTGGACCAGTCATGCATCGACCCGGTCAAATTCGATCAAACTTCAGTCAAGACTAGTGACTCGATTGGGTCATGCATTTAAAAAAAAAACCAAAAAATAAAATTGTTTCATGTTGTCAAAAAAAATATAGAACTCATATTAAAAAAAATTTGTAATTTTATTTGCTAATATAATCTTATCAAATTTCAGCTTCTAATACCGAAGCAATTTACGGAATAATAAATTAAGAGAATGCTACATATGTCATTTTTAATCTAGTTGAATTTGAAAAATATGAGTTCAATGTCATTGAGAGATATATTTATGGGGATTATGAGTTGCAGTTTAAATTGACATAGTAATAACATGCATTTTTATTTATTTATGCTTCTTGTTTTTTAGTTTATTTAATGAACCTTGTTTTATTCATTTTAATATGAAGAATATAATTGAATTTATATGTTCATATTTATATATATTTTAATATCTATACATATATCCAAGTCAACCGGTTCGACTAGTGACCCATCGGTCCGACCAATGACCCAATAACCCAGTATCCCGATCGGGTCGATGCGTCGGGAATAATAACACTTATTATGATTGTATGCTTTGTTGAGATATTCAAGTGTGATGAGTCTCATATTGGATGTTAATGAGCTAAGTGAAGAGTATATAAGTGGAAGGACCCATGAACCCAAGCCTTAAGGTTTTGGGTTGAGATGTGATGTCGAACCCACTTAGTGTATTTGGAATAGCTTAGCTCATTGGTGGTGGTCCCCCGACACACGCTCCCCCTGGACCCGCCTGACAGTGGTATCAGAGCCGGATTGTGTTCAAACTAGCCTGGTGATTGGCTAGGAGGTGGGTTGGGTACTTAGGCCTCTAGGGTACTCGGTTGAGGGGAAGCAAATCAATGTTGGGTTTTACACTTGAGAGAGATTGTTGAGATATTCAAGTGTGATGACTCTATTGGTTGGTAATGGGTTAAGTGAAGAATATATAAATGGAAGGACCCATGAACCCAATGCCTTAAGGTTTTGGGTTGAGATATTGTATTAAACCAACTTGATGTAACTTGGCTCATTGGTGATAATCCCCCACCACGGGTTTCCCGTGTACCCGCCTGACATGCTTATCCACATATTGGATATCTACTTTTATCAATAAACTATCACCATGATGCAGGAGTGTTTTTTTTTTACATATATGTGCTAATCGGAAGGGCGACCCACTTTCGAATGCTTGGGGTCATTGGAGTCTTTTAATAAATGTTTATTTGATGTTTCTCGTATTATATAATATAAAATTATATTTTATAAATTTATAAAAATATATGGATTCATATTTTAGTTGAATCTGTATATATTTATATATATATGAAATAATTTTATTTCTTATGAAAAAATTAAATCGTTCTAATAATAATAAAAACGTAATTGTCAAGCTGCATTGACTTGAAATTTTTCTCAGCTGGCTGCCTATGAACTTTGCTATTCAAGTTGCGATTCCCAATAGAATCCAATTTATTAGGTTGCTATATGAAGTTAAGTACCCATGTGCATTTCATAAATGGCTAAGGTAAATGTATACAATCTCAATTCTCAACTTTTCTTTTTCCCCTTCCAAAAATGGTTCGATGAAATGCTACATCGAATGGGAAGCAGAAAGCTGCCACTAACAATGCACATTTATTTGGTGCACCCACTTGAAATTCCCAATTTACTAAGATTTCAATCAAACATAGTATATATGCTTTTGGGTCATTTTTTAAGATAAATGAAAACTCAGCAACATTGGTGGAAATAATTTCCTCCATTACACGTATAAGGGGGAAAAAAAATTGATTGTCTTATCAATCTAATGACAAAACCTACAAAAAATGGAAAATAGGGTACCATAGCATTTTTCATGCACACCTACCCCTTGCAATGCCATTTAACGATGGCATTCAATAATCATTGACGAAGTGCGTCGGATATTGATCATAAGGCTTCAGTAATAGATGTTTAATAGCTGTATATCTAAATAAGATGAAGCTTATATGTAATTAGTTGAAGCTGAGGATTGGTTTGTCCAAAATTAGGTTTAAAGACCTAATTTTGATAGGTTTTAAGGTGGCCGGTACACCAAAAAACCTAAGCACAAAATGCAACACACTTTATTTTTATGTTTTTTTCTAACGTTTATAACAATTACAATACACAAATGTTAAAGTAATGTTCTGTTATCTAAATGGTGAAACGTATAAGCGCATAGTAACACCGTATATATCCTAAGTTACAGATATATAAAATTATCAATGTTGTTTAATGAAATGCTTTAAGATTTTGTGTTAAGATGGTTTGTTACATAGTATTCGAGATAGAGTGATCAAATGATCATAAGTTCAATTCTTACGACCCCTCTTTAATATAACTTAGTCTATTGGTAATAATTTCGCCATGGGCTTCCATTGGCCCGCTTGACATTGTAATGGTTAATTTTCTAACGTTAATCTGAGTCAAATTTGGCATTTTCACCCCTTTGCCACTTAGTAATTATTAAATAATCATTTTGCCCCTTACTTAGAATTATCTACTAATCTGCTCTTCTTTAGTCCCAAAATTTAATCGTTTAAATGGTCAAAATAGGCAAAAATCATTGACTTGAAGATTTAGTCGATTAAATCTCCCTATTTAATCGATTAAAGAGTGACAAATTGGTAGATAATTTGCAATCATGGACAAAATGGTTATTAAATAATTAATGAGGGGCAAAAGGGTGAAAAAGCCATCAAATTCCATGTCTCATGATCCAATACATGCCGCATTCCACCAATACAATAATGACAACAACAAAAAAATGTTTTCATTCTGATTTTTTTTTAATTTATTGTTTAATTAACTTTTATTCTATACAACACTTTAATTAAGGGAATTGCTCTTATATGTTATCCCAGCATTATTTGCTGCGATTAATTCATCTTCAGTAATTTCTATTAAATCCGATACTGGAGAAATTTACCGCTAGAAGATCTTAGGACAGAAAATCAAATGAATATGAGTAAATTAAAGTTACGTAGATTATTCTAAAATTATATCTATTTTTAAAATATATATTTATGTATATTAATTAGAGTGTATATGACAAGAAGTTATTATCTCGAAAAAAAAATTCTTACAAAAAGTCTAAACTCGCATATTGAATTAGTTGTGTATCTCAATAAGGATTTAGGGCTTGTTCTTTCATTTTAAGTAAAATGTATTTTGTGATTGAAAAATGGGAAATGTATATGTCAAGTAACACGATGCCGAACAAATTTTCTAGTGACTCATTGAGAGGTGTGTAAATATTTTTTTTTTCTTTTATGGTAGGACCCACTGAAATCTGTTTGGGTAGGAAAAAATTTTAATGTCATGTTACTTGAGTAACTTGACATTAATATTCCCCTTGAAAAATATGTTCAAAAAATATTTAAGATAATTAGATAAGTATTTTTTTTGAATAAAAAGCTAAAATATCAGCAAAATAATTTTTTTTCTCATAAGTTAAAAAGAGTATCTTCTAAAAAAGTTACTATATTATACAAGTATTTTTTTAATTTAAAACTTATCCAAATGCACCCGTCATTTGACATATTGTTTAAATTATCACTTAATTTCTATCATTAAAATTTAAAAGAGTTTAATATAACAATAAGAGTTTTACTTCTCCATGTGATATGAGAGAAATTATCTTATGTTATGAGAGAAATAAAGTGAATTCTATCAAAAAAAATTATAAAAAAGAGAAACTATCTTTTTATGTGAGTGTAACATGAGAGATGAATCTCATGCGACATAAGAGTATAATTTCCCTAACAATAATTACATAAAAGAATAAATCTACTCACATATATTTACATAGATATTATTTCACATTTGTATAATGTGCACGATTAATTATATATAACTAGTTTAATATCGTTTTCTGCTGTACACTTACACTATCAATTCAATTTGCCACATACCCCTGAACCTGAGGCAATAATTTTTTTTTTTTTTTTTTGCATTAAGCATTATTTTTACTTAAGAAAAAAACGAATTCCTTTCATATGTGACGAATACATTATTAAGTCACAGTACAAAATTTTTATAACGACAATGACAATAAAAATCTTTGAATTAACGTATAGTCAAAAGAAATATATAGTCTCTTTGACTATAAGTATATATTATCATCTTTTTAAGTTATAAGTATTTTAATTTAGGGTTTTATATTTATCATATATAATGAGAATAGTTTTTTTCCTACATACCCTTCGATTTTCGTGCGGAATAGATCCCACATATAACTTTTTCTAATATATGGATCTCACATGACTTTTGTCTCTATGACATAAAAAAACTCATCAAGCATGAGAAATATAAAATCCTTGAATTTAACTATCAAATTTTTTATATTCTCCTTTGATCGTTAGTGTTTATTGGGTCAACATCTCCAAGAACATTCCAACTTATCTATTAAATGCCTTCTTGCTCAGGCCAACCACCAAAGCGCCTTTAATTGGGTCTGGGTCTTGCTCCAAACTTCATTACTATTTCCTTTTTTGGATCATAATTTGTGGCAGTGTTAAGAACTTTAGACAAAAAAAAAAAAAAATCAAGTGAAAAACCTGAAAGCCTTAATAAGTTGAAAATTTTAAATCAATTAATTAAATTATTAGAATGGTTTTGAATTTTAATTTTAAAAATTAATCCAATTCAGATTGAAAAAACAATAAAAAAATAAAACAATATTTCATCTAAAATATTATTACGTTATCCGCACTTGAACTTTACTATCATACACTCCTAGTCAAGTTAAAAAAAAAAATTTATGTCATTTTTTTACTTTTATAGTTCGGACATTGGATTGAACATGTTTGTGGGATTGGACATGTATTGTAGGATAAATGAACATGCATGATAGCTAGCTATATTGCCAATATTCAAGATTATATACATGTTAAAATGTTGTCCAAAGTCTTCCTGCTTGCTTTGGCTAGTTCCGGATTAAAAAAAAAATGTTAGGGACACACAAAGATGTGCTATATATTATTTTGCATTTAATTAGTGTATTCCTAATGTGATTCTTGTATAAAGTAAAAGATAATTTAGGAGTATACAAAAGAATGCAATTTGAAAAATTAGGAGGTGTTAGCTACTTAAAATTAATATTCACAATTAGTTGCACAATCCATTTTCGACTACTTCAAGATTATGTAACCATTGTATTGAGTGCCTTGCAACTTGTATTTTGCTGAATCCACCATGACAAAACATTGTTCATGTTCCGGTAAAACACAAAAACTGTAAATCCTTATAATGAACAAGAAGCAAAAGCAAAAGCTTTTTCAATCCATATCATACGGAAGCATCTCTTTATCCTTATTTTTTTTTCATTTGATAGAGAAATGACAGGTGAGAAAGAATATCTCAGTCCCTTTCAAGAGTCATGCTTATTCTTTGGGCTTATCCTGCAATTTTGGGATCTCAAGGATGGGATGAACTTGATTATTCTATGGAAAAAACTACTCTTGTACTACATGTGATAAATTTATCTCCTACACACCATTCGATAAGTATGCCACCTTTTTCTCTTTTTATTTTTTTTATTTTTTAAGTGGTGGAACCCATAAATTTATCTCTATGACATGAGATAACTTATTTTTTTTAACATGCGATTAATAAAACCCTTATTCTATTTACTGATACTAAAGGCTTTTCTTGTGGAAACACAGGCTAATAGAGATGTCACGGGATTTCTGGGCTGTGCTTCAATTTTTTAAAGTTAAAGATGCTATAGTTTTGGCTTCTAGTCTAGTTCAAAATTGCACAGTGAATAACCATTTGCCAGGACACGGGTCACTGGAGAATATTCTCCTCCTTTTTCTCACTTTTGATAAATGCCCCTACCCTTTTGATTCAGGTTTCAGACTCAGCTACTATGACTAGTGCCTGATTCATATCATGTGTGTCCAATAATTCTTTTTTCTACTTCTCTTTCATTGTGTTACACGAGTCATGTGGAGAAATAATAGAGTTATAAGTTGACTACCTCTATTTCCTCATTATTCGTAAGACTTTGATTTATTATTTTTATTTTTCAAGGGATATTTTAGAATTTGCCAACTTCCCAAGCTAAGCTAATTGGCATATTGAGTATGCCATAATAACAGTATAGATTTTCAATTGTTGAATTTGCACTTATTTTATCACATATAATAAAATGTAGTGGAGAGATATTCTTACTACCAAGATTTTTTTACTACCAACTCACTACCTATCTAATCACCATTGGATCAACATTTTTTATTTTTTCAATTTTTTTTAACATTCTCTCTTTTTGGTTCAACGGTGATTAGATAGATAGTAAGTTAATAGTAGAAAATTTTGATAGTAAGAATATTTTCCCCCTAATACTTTTTGAACGATTTACATTTTTTATTTTTAAATAACTTCAGTTTTGGCCCACGTGATCCTGAATAATCCTTTTTTTTTTTCAAACAAAACAAAATCTATAAAATCAGGTCACAAGAGATAAAAATTGTACTAGTAGGCTCCTTTTTAGGCCTAATTTCCTGAGCTCAATATTAAAGTCCGCATTTAAAACCTTTTAGAGAGTATAATATAGAATCTTTTTTTTTTCTTTGCATCCCGCCCTTGTATACTGGCTAGGTGACAACTCACCACACCTTCTCTCATGCTTCACAGAGAGACCGAACTTTTTTTTTTATGATTCGGGCCCATGCTATTTTGTGATGGTCTCACTCACAATCAAAATTTTTATTTTTAATTATTTTATCGCTGCTTTTTCTTTTGTTTTCTTTTTTTGCCTTTTACATGTGAGAGTGAACTTTCTCACTCTTTTTTTTATGAGTGACCCACCTCACATATTGAACGGACATTTTCTCTATTTACCTTTCATGCTATTACTTTATTATAACCGAGAGTCACTTTAGCCATCTACACACACTCCCCTTGGATATGCAGCAACATGAACGTTTTTTACAATGCCTTGGTCTTTACAATTGTCATTGTGAACACTCCTAAATTGACATACTTTACCCTTTTTGAAACACATTTATGAACCTCAAACGGTTCAAAAAACCAGAAGAAATAATAAATAAATGGAGGAGATACTTGTTTCAACTTGTGAGTCGTTCTTGGACCACATACTTTTCCTAGTATATGCGACACTACATGTGTTGTAGGAGAATCTCGAATTAAATTATAGCTAGGAAAGAAGATAGGAATCCAAGTAGACAGATATATAATACTATATGAGTTAAACTAGTTACAATTTCCTTGTATTTTATTTTTTTGTTGTATTGCACAAACGTTTCATGTATTTAAAAAAATATGAAAACCAATAAAAAATTGCACAAAATCGTCCCTTAAATTTTCTCACTCAAAGTCTGTTCTGTTATAGTTTGAAAACAAAATATAAAACCGAGGAAAGTAATTTAGGCTTTCATTTAGTGACAATAGGAGACAACTACTAGGTAAAGGGCACGCTGCATGGAGAGTGTCGGTGCTATAACCTAAGTACTGGTATACTATAGTTGTGCTTGTGCATGAATTGAACATGCTCTCATTCGGCTTTGTTCTCTATATTTTGGTGAGTAGAATCGTGACCGTAAGGTTGCGAAAAAGCCATCATCATTCTGGCCTTGTGACTTGTGAATCTAATCTATTCATTCATCATGATTCATGATTTAATGGGAGCCAGACAGGAAATAGAGAATTGAACTGTTCCTCTCTCTTGGGGTTATGGTGGGTCCATGTTCCATACAAGTTGTACAACAGCGATGGCTGCATTATTTTTAAACGGATCCTAATTATTTCTTTGGAACAAATTGAACCACTCCAATATTTTTATGGGTTCCACTCTTTTAAGTTAGGAAAATAATACTCTCACGCTACGTGAGAGTACGTCATTTTCCTACACAAATTTATTTTTCGTGTCAATTAATTTATTTTATTTTTTTAAAATATAAAATATGGGATGCACATTTAATTTCTTTTTACTTTTTTTCTCTCCTACAATCCTACAACATAACAAAAGTTAAATCCTTTAAGTTATCTATGAAACTAATTCGAAATTTGGGTGGATCAAATATTAAATGAAGATTCCAACACCCAACTGAACTACCGGGTCAGCTAGCTACATTTGCACCTTCGGAGACGGTCTATGATAATGTTATGTGACCAAATACACACTCGGCGTTCGGATATTGATGATTGAGTACTCAAGACCGATTATGTATTTACTATATTGTTCTACTGTCAGAACTGAATTACATTATACACCTATTACAATGTATCGAACTGCTTTTGCTGTTCTTTTCGCTGTCATCATTTTTTTTACGGTTGCCATTTGCTACACCTGAATTTACTTTTCTGGGTTAAGTTCGAGATGGTAGTATCTTTCGACGTAACACTAACAACCTTCCGACCTATCCAGATTTCAGCTAGTCATTCTTACTTACAAAAATTACTCACTTTTTCCCCGGAGATAAAAAAGGAAACCAAATTATAATTCTTATAATCCGTATAATTTTTTTTATTCTTTGTTTGAGGTAATTAATAAATTATAGCTACATTAATATAAAATAACTATAAATTGAAACAATTCTTTTAGTAACTTTGAATGAAATTAGGGAAGTAGGGCCATGCGTTGATAATCGAATACAACAATAATAGAGTTACAACATTAAAAAACAAAGAGGAAAGACACATCAGGGGTGGTTCAACCATTTAGGCCCTGCCTGTCAAATCAACCACCGCATCCTCCACAAGTTCTTCTAGCAACTTCCCCTCTACTTCCTTCACCAAAAGTTCAAACTCCAATTGCATAAGCTCAATCCACCCTTTCCCCACAACCTCTTTCCTGACAACACTCTCCAACACCAGGCTGTTGCTGTCCCCACAATCCCCCCAAACAGATCTTATCCCACCAGATATTAACTCCTTCATTTGGGCCATGATGAGGTCCACCAATGGGGGAGGTGCACCCTCTGTGACTTGGAGCCTGCTGTGGCCCCCACTCCACAACATGGCCATTAAGTAATTCTCTGATCCATAACCAGTGGTTTCTATTAGTGCAACATTGACACAATCGAATACAAGCTTCTGATTAGATCTTCTCTGCCTTCGCTTGGCTTCATGGAGAGGCTGAGTTTCCTTGTCATTGAGATTGGCATATTTATCCCTCAATGATGGATTCAATGGGCTTTCAAGGGAATGCCATCTAGAGTAAAACGAGTTAGATTGCACTTGATCATCAAGTTCAGCAACTGATAGTAGTTTCTCGACTAAGACAAGCCAGTCTTGATCCTCTACCTTGGTGTCTAAGGAAACCAAGGAAGGCTTTAATGGGTACTGACTTGCCACCTCTGCACAAGAATCATCCCATGAGAGGGTCCGAGCTATTGATTCTATAGGTGGTGATTTGTCAATTAAATTAGACTTCAGAGACACCCGTGATCCTACAGAATAAATGGCAGTCAGGTAACAATGATTATCAATTAAGAATTTCCTGAAATAGCAGGAACAGGGATAGAGAGAGAGAAAGGCCTAAGCATTACCCAGCTGACCGCCCTTCATACGGTCCAAGGACTCATGAGCTGCATTATCATCTTCAAATGGAGGTTCTAAAACTGAGATTGGACTTGGCTGATCCTGGTTTTCGCTTGAAATCCCTGGTACCGGTGGCTTTGACAGAGTCAAACCGGGCTGTGAAAATTAACAAAACTGTCTCAGAATCCTCCAGTTTATTTACCAATTTCCAGTACAGAAAAAAGATTTTACTTATGTGATCCCAGTATATAATATGGCATTCAGTTTATCATTCCATAATCAATGATATCAAGTAGTACTCAGGAACCAATTATGTTTATAACCAGGTATGGTTTTCATTTGTTTCCCGATTCCAAAACATTAAGAAAATCCCAAACAATTTGTCAAACGAATTGGTTTGCTTACATAGAACCTTAACATCCAATTTCCTTAACAGCACACCATGCAGCCTACAACTCATGCAAGCACCTCTACAGCAGCGCAAGTTTTAAGGGACTAATTTAATTAGCAAGTTAGAGAAGGCACAAAGTTACCTCTGGATCATGAAGAAATACTTAGGATTCCACAGTTAAAGACTGTTTTTATCATGTTACCAAGCAAGAACTTGATACAGATCAAAAAAAAGCCAGCACTACAATTCAACAACGTTAAAGTTTAGAAGTAGCAATCTATACTCGTACAGTTTTTCCTTTCTGTATTTCTGTTTGTTTCGATTCTTCTTTCCCTTCTTTTGAAGGAGAGAGGGGGCCAAGGGACTGAGAAGGTGTGAGATTTAGAGGGCGTTAAGGAGTGACCTTAAGTAGCCAACAGCAAACGAAAGAAAATTTGCATAATGCACCATAAAAAAGTACATCGAAATATGCAGAATAGTAGCTATTACCTCCAGAGATATTATGCCTTGTTCGTTAGAGACAGAATCTGATAAAGTTTTGCCTGATGATTCATATAGAGCTGGAAGAGAACACTCTCCAAAGGAGCCACTGTTGAAGCTTTGAGACACATCATCCCTAATGTCTCCAGTTGAATTTACTGGAGATACTGATGTTTCAGTAACAGAAGATTGGGACTCATCTTTTATTGGAGATAGACAAGATTTTTCCTTGCTTGGTTTCTTATTCCTTGAGAATAAAAAACTCGTAACTTTCCCTTTAAATGATGATTTCATACTCTTTGACTTTGTCAGTTCCTTGGAGTCAGGTGCTTTGCCAGCATCGTTATCACAAACTTCAACATTGAGCCCACTTTCATAGACAGTAGAAGATACAGGGACAGATTTTGACCTGAGGAGGTTTTTAGGAGAACCATCAACATGTACTTCTTCATATAAATTTAGACTGTAGGAAACAGATTCACTTGGTTCTTGTTCTTTATTAATACCCTCAACCTCAGATATTACAGATTTCTTTATATCTGAAAGAGCAAGCATCTCACCCAAGGTAGAGCTTCTCCGCATATGCCTTTGTTCCTGAGGACCCTTACTTGATGACATCATGGCCCATCTTTCAGAAAGTCGTTTCTTCGCCTCTCTGCATACTGATGACTCAGGAGAACCGGATGCACGACTGAAGGATGACGAAGAAAAAGGACTGCCACAGCGATTGATGTAATCCCAAGAATGCCTTGGAGATGGTGACATAACTTCCAAATCACTAAAATTTCCTGCAGTATACTCATGGTCTGATTTGTTGAATGAACTCTCATCACCAATATAGCCATTGGAAAATACTGAAGAATACAAAGTTTCATCTCTTTGATGACTTATGTTTTCATGCATTTGCTGTGTAAGTTCTGTGGCCACTTTTCTCGATTCCAGTGCACCATCATCTTCAGGTCCCTGAAACAAATTTCCAATTTGCAGATTTCGAGGTGATGACATCGTCGGAGAACCCACAGCCTTAATCTCATGTGTCTTCACAGAGGTAGGCTTCAATACCACTATTCGAGTAGGTTGAACTGGGAACTCATCAACTTTCTGACTGGCTGGAGAGTACACAGGGCTATTTTTCTCCCATGCAGCCCCAACATTTGCTGATTTCTTGATCTGCTTGTCGTTCTTTTTCCCCTTTCCGCCAGATTTTTCATTGTCAACCATCTTTGAAGGTTTAAGAACAGTAATACGCTTTGTCTCAGCTAGTGGAGTAGACTGAAGTTCATAAAGATTTTGAGAATCCAATAACCTGATTAATAGTTCATTATTGGAGCTTAAAACTTCCAAGGCATCGTCAAACTCCTTGGATTGGCGCAGTCTCTCATCTGTAGATAGACGTTTTGCTTCCAAAAATTTCTGGTGAATGAGAGCCATTTTTTTCCCATTAACATCTTCAGTCCACTTTTCTCTCTCTGGTGTCTTGTCTCTTAGATTGCTTGTTCTCTGTGACCGCAGCCATATATCATAAATATCTTTATAAGCAATCTGTTCTGTGATTGGATGAACTTCATGAAGCATTTCCTTGTCCATGAACCTATCTTCCAGCTGCCAATGTTTAAATGGTGTCCCTGAATGACCACACATATGTTGAGAATAAACTCCTCTTTGGCTTCCCTCCACAGCTAAATTAGACTCTCCCAATGGGATGGCTTCAAGTCCCATTAATTTTGCTACTACATTCGGTGGATTGTGCTTGGAAACAACTTCTTTGGACATTTCTTGGTCTATGAGCATCTTGATGGGTGTTCCGTTCATTTTCTTCTTTGAAGATGCTCTCATTGAGTCAGAAACAATCTGCAAAGTCCATGAAAATGGAAAATAAATAAATAAAGTACAGCAAAGCATCTAATAAATTAAAAAAGAAAAGAACATTCCACATGACTATATCACATCATTTATCTTTTCTTTTTGAATTTCAACCAATTAGCTTTAATGACAATAACGAATAATCCTCTGCAAATTACCAGCTTATCCTCTACATGATCACCAAATGGAGGACTCATGATCCTTGCAACATCTGATTGACTTCTTGAAACTGAAGATGCTGCAAGTGAGGTAAAATTTCATGAGATTACGATTGGATAATATAATGGCAAAGCAAAATGTCAAAGGCAGAAATCAAAAGTACAATTATTGCAGACAACTTGGAAATAGATAAAAGCAAATGACAATTTAGAGAAACCTCCAGCTGGGTTCCAGGACATTTAAAACCAGACAGATCATCAAGAGAAAGGTTTCTATCCAAAACTCAGTCAACGAAAACCCAAAGGAAATAAGCTCCAAAAAAAAAACCACAAGGAAAATAGGGTACTAAAAAATACTACAAATTATACAATTTTCTATGTTTCCTCTTCATCATCACCTCAACCCACCACTCTCTACCAAAACCACAAACTAATTTGAACGTAAGCACATAAACATTCCAAATAAAGAGTCAATCATGGACTAAGCAAGATCATCTTCCAAGAGCAATGAGGCAAACAAATAAAAAAGAGTAAACAAAGAGAGATAGAGACGACCATCATTATGTGGCTTGTCCGTGAGTAGCTTGTTTCCGTTTACACCAGCAGTTAAATCAAAGAGGTTTACCATTCTTCCCAGGCATCCTGGAAAAGGTTTCTCAACATTGTGAACCCTTCGGTTCTGCACCCCATTCATTTCAACAGCTGCGCACACAAAGCTCCGAGATTAATCCTCATACACACAAGTACATAACATCTGGGTTGGTTGGGGAGATCTGAATAGCAATAAAATGCACACATAAACAACATCACCTAAACGATGAACACATAAAAAACGAGGCAAGAAAAAAAATAAAAAAAATACATAAATAACCAAATACATTAAAAGAAGAAGAAACAATCAACAGAAGCACCGAAAGACACAAGATCCAAACAGTAAATGAACACCAATGCAATTAACACAGGAAGGAATATAAGGATACTTAGAAAACAACAAGAACAAGCTCTGTAGAACTGATTCAGTGTGAACTTGCACAGTAAATTTCAATGTCAAACCTCAGTATTATCAGTTGAGCTACCCAGAAACATTAACATGCGCAGAAGAGAGAGTAAGAAGGTAACACAAACAACACTTTCCTGAAGTACAAGAACCCAGATTGTTCAAATATAGCAGCGAAATGACACGAATAATCAAATCAACTCATGCGTCAGCAAAAATAAAAAATCGTTGGTTCAATTCAGATTTGGAAAAAGAATAGAAACACACACAATTGATAACAGACTGACATTCTTCCCGAATCCCAAACAGCTAAAGAAGAAGGAAATCACGAAAGCGGAATATCAGTTCGAAAAATTGCCGGTGGCCAAAAAGCTGCGAAAGAGGAAAAAGCAGAAGATTCGAGAACAGCGAGATCGAGGCGAAAAAAGGAATTTGCTGAAAAAAGGCGCAGAGAAGCAGAAAAAGCAAGACGAGACGCGCATAGACAGCGGACCTGATGAGGAGTGGCTGTCGACGGTGGCATTCCCAGCGGCGGCGCTGCCGGAAGGTGGCCGGAGAAACGGCGGGATCGGCGATGTGGAAACTGAAGAAAATAGAAAGAGAAAATAGATGGTGTCGTCCACCGACTCTTCCTACTCGGACTTGAAACACTCTCCTCAAAACTGCGATTGATTTAACAGTTTTGGATTACGTGCAGAGAGATAAGAAAAAAACGAAAAAAACTATTAAATTATTTTAGATAAATTAAATATTAATTGAGATTATTATCACGTAACTTAATATGAATTTGAGATTTAGAAAATTTATTTGTCGCTTTACATTTTGCGCTCCTCCTCAACTACCTTGTATGCGTTGTTCTGGCTTGATTTGCTTCTAGTTTAGCTTCCATATTTTGTTGTTGCATTATTGTGCCACGTTATCATCACTACTATTTAAAAATAAAATAAAAGTTTACAGTTGAAAATGATGAAAAGTCCAAAATATGTCATTCAACTTTGTAAATAATTTATTTTAAAATAAGAAAATTTTTGTTTGCGTTTATTTTATGAAATCTGAAACCTATGTTGTTGCTGTCAAGAAGTTATTATATTCCGATATCTGAAATGTAAGTTAGACCAAGTTATCAAGAAATAATTTTTATAAAACTGATTCTTAGGAAAATATACATTAACTATTTCTTTGAATAACGTGTTTTATTTTGGGAGTAATGTTAGTTACTGAACTAAATAGTCTAAAATATGTACATTGAAATTTAGAAAGAGAATATTTCATTTCAAAGTTAGAATATGTCACGAATTTCAAAAAAAAAAAAACTCAATATACTATTTAGTTATTTATAGATAATAAATAAAAACAATTAACAGAAATGAAATCTTAAATGTATTCGATATTTATTTTTAATATTTATCCTTTTAAAGAATGTGGAATTATGTCATTTTAAATGATAAAAAACAAACAATGAAAATCAGTGGGAAGAAAGTGAGTGATATTTTTTTAATTTAAATTTTAAATAAATATTATTTTATATCTTACCCTCATTTAAAAAGATATAATTATATATCTTTGGAAAGTACAAATAGTTTTCTCATCTTAAATATATGAATTGATGTAATTTTTAAATATAACCGCAGTATATTTTCACATTCTTTAAGTGTTAAAATTAATCCATAAATAGATATTACTTCAACTTGAATATAAGATTAACTCTGACATAACGCAATCTGATCTTATCAAATAGATTGACTTCAACTTTTTATTTGCTTGAAGTTTTGATGTTAAACTTGTATTGCAATGTTAGTTAAATAGCTCTATTGAATCGTAAAATTATAAGCGATACAAAATTTGTAAGACCTTAGTTGTTTGTTTGTTTACTTTCACGTGTATCTATAAAAAGAAATTTGTTAGACCTTTAAGTATATTTAGAAACTGGAACTTTTTATGAAAGGATTTATTTATAATCAATTCCTTAACAAATTTATTTATTCAGTCTTGTGTTCGTTACAAAAAACATTTATTAGCTGCAATCTTTTGTCAATATTTACTTGTATGAAGTTGTGGGAGGCTGGGAGCAGTTCGGGAAAAAAAGCTAATAAAAAAACATTTATTAGATTTTTTATGCGGAGGAAAGATCAGACTAATCCCACAACCTCAGTTGCCAACTGAGCTATCATTGAGGGTTGATTTTTTACGCATTTAAAGGTAAAGTTATTTTATGTTTGAATGTATGATGTAAAAATCACTTTTACTTAAAAATAGTTGTTTAGATGTTAAAATAAAAAAACATTTTTTATTTTAAAATTACAATAAAAAAGAGATAAAATAGCATGATCGTGGAATAAGGAGAGATAAAATAGGTATCATAGGATAAAGTTAAAATTGTATTTTAAATATTTATATTACTTTTTTTTCCAAAAAAGATTTATATTATTTTTTAATTTCAGCTTTTTCAAAAGCAACAAACTATTGGCTATAAAAAAACAGCATCTTAACTTTTATTTTAAATTTTGAGATTTTTAATTTTTTTTAAAAAGCAACTATTTTAAGAATAAAAGTTCGTCCAAGCGGACACTTATTCTCTAATATCAGGATAAATTACTAACCTCAACAGTAATTTATAACAGGATTATCAATCACCTATTAATGAAAAATCTGAGATTTAAATCCAAGTTATGTTATATCATTGCTATTTTCTTTTCTTTCTTTCTTTCTTTTCAATGAGAAAAGAAGTTTATGGTATATAAAAATGTCTCATTTCATAACTGGGTCATTGAAATATTATTTATTTTACTTTAATTAATTAATATAAAAAACTTACTTTAAAACTGCATCAAGATATAAACCTAGTTTCTCACTCACAATAAACAAATCGCCGGTCATCTCATCTTAATAGAATCATTTGGGATTCCTATAGTTCAAAAATAGATATTATATTTAAGTCATGCTAGAAACACTTGATATAAATAAAAATATTTAATGTAAGTAAGTCCACAATTGTTTGTTCTCTGCACTGACTTTTATCTAGTATGCATTCAGATTATGAAAGTCTTTTTTGATAATTAAATCGAATAGAAAAATATGGACATATTAAACAGCTGGAGAATATACACACCAAGCAATATTTTAATCCAGAGAAACGAAAAATTAATATTTTAACCTACAATTTTTTATTTTTATTTTGTGTGTGAATATTTTAACAATTTGAGTGTATGATTGATTGGCTTGAGAGGAATTTTGGCCGAGAGTGGGTGACTGAATGTGGACTCAGCACGACAAGCTATCAGTGAAACGATATAAAAATAAAAAAACTAATTTATAAATACACACCTTGATTTCTTACAATCCATTTTCTTTAAAAAGAAATACCGACAGTTAAAAAATAATGATAAATAATAGTATAACAATATGAATTTATGTATACTTTTAAAAAACTAATTAATTTTTTATTCAAAAATAAAAATGTAAATATAAAAAAATATCACTATAATTATAATTTCATATTTTAGTTGAGATATATATAAAAAAAATCATGAAATTAAACTCTGCTTAGCAATATTACAGTATAATTGAATAGGGCAGATCATTTAACATCAGTTAAAACTTAAAAATAAAAAGTCTCACACTAAATTTTAATTATTTATCTATTTACGTTTAATGATTTAGAATATCTAATAAATTATACTAATGTAAATAATGTTGTCCCTAAACAAGCATTTTAATTTAAAAGATACTATTTTTCAAATATATGTGCTGAGAGACAGCCAAAATTTTCATACTTTGATATATTAGTTTTTTTTTTTTTTTTGAGTTTTTTTAGATCAAATATTTATGTGGTGCGTGTATAACAAATGAACAATTAGTTGCTAACTTCAAATGTTCATCAAAAGATTTTTTTTTATAAAGGGGAATGATTTATTTACAATTTTTTTTTATTTACAAATTTTTGCAAATTATACTATGTATTCCAGAAAATATATAGTGTAACTTAGTATATTTCCAAAAATATATAGTCTAGTTTATAAGAATTTGTAAATAACAGGATTGTAAATATAATCCCCTTATATATATATATAGGGAAGGTTATACTTACAACCTATTACAATCAATATCTTAACCGTTGATTTCCGTCAATCAACGATTAAGATTTTCGCCAATAAAATTTATTAATTAATTTAATTCGCAATAAATCTTAACCGTTGATTGACGGAAATCAACGGTTAAGTATTGGTTGTAAGAGGTTGTAAAAGAAAATAGGTTGTAAGTATAATCTCTATATATATATATATATATATATATATATATATATATATATATATATATATATATATATATATATATATATATAGGTTCCTTTGACACCTCATCTGAGAGCCATTAGATCAAAAAAGATCACTGGTGTCACATGCTTACAAATAAGAGTCATTGATTTTTTTTGATCTATTAACTCTCAGATGAGGTGTCAAGGGATTATATATATATATAGGTAGGATCCCTGATATCAGTGTCAAATTTGAAATCAGAGTCATTGATCTTTTTTGATCTAATGACTCTCAGATGAGATGTTAAATTTTAAATTTGACACTGGTGTCAAAGGATTCTACCCACAGGAAGAGACAAAGTAATAAACTATCCCGCTAAATTGTGAGCAATTCGGTGCTTTTCTTAAAGTTTTTGTCAAACAATTTGATGGGGGTAGTTAAAATCTGAAAAACCATAACACATGTTCAGTCAGAGCAACCGACCACCAACTACGAAGACCTTTACATAAGGAAGAGGTGGGGCTTCAATTTTATTATTGTTAGACTTCTTTCTCTTAAAAGCTGAAATGATATAACTGTAAAACCTTAACACGAAAAACAAAAATACCAAAGCAGCATCTATTAATTACTGTCTACGATTTTAATACAATGATACCTCGGGTCTTGAAAAAGAGAAAGTCTTTCATTCAATCCTTCATATTTATTAAGAAACCATATGTGGCATATTGCATTGATGATTACTAAGTGAGTGCAAAAGAACTAAAAAATTGTATTGAAATGTGAACTGAAATAAATTATATTTAAAATAATTGATTTTTAAAAATAAGAACGAATTGATTTTTAAAGAATTAGATCAAGAATCGAAATATTTTTTAGAAATAAATTCAAGAACCGAAACGAACAAAATCAGTTTCAAATCGAGTCAAAGCATTTAAATCAATTCAATTCAATTCTTCAATAAATTCAGTTCAATTCGACTCACGCATATTATTACATTTATCTTATTTTTTATGAATGTTGTGGTATTAATAAAGTTTTATATTATCTTGATATTACACTTAGAAATCACCATCGCTAACACCATGCCCACCTCATTCATCTATACCAGAAGTTCTATCTCAATCCACATAGTAAAGTATCTATCTCTATCTTGAATTGAACACCCCACTATTCCTATTCCAGTACACTAATAAAAACACCCTGTATTTTTATTAATTTGCTCTATATAATATAACAGTTGAAAATTGAAATTATTATTTTATTGTATCAACAATTGAAATCAGCGAAGTGTCTAATTGATGTGTCTGAACAAATATTTTGTTTTGCAGTTTTAAACAACACAATCGCACAAAAATGTTGACGATGAAGCATTTTTAGAAGTGTCTTGAACATGTCTTGACTTTGAAATAGGATAACATTTCCTCCTTTAAACTTCCAATAAATAAGTAAGAAAAACAAAATTTGGAATTTAACATTAATCTATGGTGTTATAAAAAAGAATTTTTGTTTTGTTTTTGTTTTTGTGTTCACTGAAATGATTATACAAGTTGATGTACCTATATCTTCAATGATAGCAAGACTAATCATTGAAGAAAAAATAAGCAAATTGTTATACAAGTTGATGTACATATGTAATCAATGATAGCAAAATTAATCATTGTGGAAAAAATAAGCAAATTGTTACACTTTTATATACAGGCAAATAATTATGCAACCTTGTACCAAAATAAATAAATAAATAACTATGCAACCCAAATGTAAGACACTGCTGAAATTTCTTTCTTCAGGGGTGTTGTTAGCTAGGAGCTTCATCCCTGATTAGAAATAAAAAGAAATGGTTCATTAATTCGATAGCAATCAATTTTATTGTGCTTTCTTAATATACCTATGTTATGTGAGACAATTTTAATTATTTATAAATAAATTAACGATAATGAGAGATAACAAAAAAAATTTAAACTTACATAAATAATAAATAACCAATGAGACATTACTTAATACTAAAGAAAATTATAAGAAAATGGTATTTGTTTTTGTTTTTTTTGGAACACTTCAACAAGTACGTTGCTTGACTCATTAGCTACTTGCCTACTTACAAACAGCTAAAGTATTTGTGGGAACACGTTTGCCACTTTGAAATTGTATCTTGTTATTTTCAAAAAGTAAATCATTACCTGATAGTTAGCATCACATGAAAATGATATTACTGTTTTATATACAACGTATAGATTAAAGGGTGATGATAAATGAAGATAACTAGAGGGCTATAAACATGAAAAAGAGAAAAAGAAGCAACAAAAAGCTTTCCTAATTTTGTGATTTGACTTTGTAATGATTATTCGTTTGATGTTATCCCTAATACGCCAAAACCTATACAAAACATTTGGGACCATTTTTTTTATTGGGGGGATTAATTTTAGATTTTGTGAAAACATACTACCACTTTTTTTTATTACTAAATCTTAACCGTTGATTTTCGTTAATTTAATGGTTGTAGTTTATGGGGTCATACTTATTAATTAATTATTAATTCTCCATAAATTATAACAGTTAGATTAACGAAAATTAACGGTTAAGATTTGGTAATAAGAGATAGTAAAAAAAATAGATAGTAAATATAACTTTTCCTTTTCTAAAAACTCACATTAGAAAATTTAACTATTCATTTTTAGTACAGATATTTTTAAAATTTTCCTAAGAAAATAAAATTCATAAGATATTAAAATTGTGAATAAAAATATCGTGAAATAATATCATCAGATGAATGGTATTTTTGAATTTTCATTGGAGGAAAAATATTTAAACAATTTATTGAATATAAATAACCCATTTAAAGCAAAAAAAAAAAAAAAAAAAGTGATTTGGGGGTTGAGAACGATTTGAGAATGAAACTGGTTTGGAACAGTCAAATTCGTTTGGAAATATTGGATTTGATCTCCAATGTCATATTTTGACCCTTTTGTGATATATTAGAAATTATTTTCAAAAATCAATCAAAGATTAGTTTAGTAAAATTAGCCTATATTTCCATAAATCATTGACAATCAACCATAGAATTAGGAAATTTAAAATAATATTAATGAAAATATTTTGACTTACTAAATAACTTTTTGATAATATTATTAAAAAATTCACTTTCTTAAGAATCATGATTAAAAAAAAAATCTACCCTAAAAGGTCCTAAGATTTAATAGGTGAGCGAAAACAAATAAAAATGTACCATAAGGTTGCCGTTGATCCGGGAGAAAATCTTGAATGGGCCACAATACACGTCGCTTTCTTATGTCTGTCAATGAGTGACGTACAAGGTGCACATGCAACTGAAAATGACACTTTAAATAGAATACCAAACCTATACTAAATCTAAATGTCACTTATAATGCATGATTTGCGAATAAGTATGATTGTCTCCGTATTCAAAAAACAAACAATTAAGACGAAAATCTCCACTTTTTCATGTTCCATATCTGTCATAAGCTACGTTCACCACAATTTCGGTTTAATAAATTTAACTTGGCCTTATTATATTACTAAAAATAATGTAAATTGAGAGCGACCCCCCTTATTTATTACTAACAACGACTTATTTATTATAAACAATATTTGAATCCTTTTATTTTGTTTTCGATGAAATTGTATTCAAGTTTTAGTTTGGCTTAACGTAGGGAAATAAATGTTTGGTCCA
This sequence comes from Gastrolobium villosum, assembly GCA_032173675.1. Taxonomy (NCBI): domain Eukaryota; kingdom Viridiplantae; phylum Streptophyta; class Magnoliopsida; order Fabales; family Fabaceae; genus Gastrolobium; species Gastrolobium villosum. The sequence continues at coordinate 231,841 of JAVKPL010010414.1, read as the reverse complement.
AAAGTTAACCGTATTAAGCTTCCGAATGTAAAAAGCTATTCTCTCTCGTTTAAAGCCAATCTTAGTAAGAACTTTATGTGTGGAGAATGTTGGTAAACTTACGAGATAATTTCAGCAAAATCTTTCAGAATTTTTGGCAAAGAAATATTGGAATGTTTTTTTTTTTTTTTTTGGGTAAGCGAATATTGGAATGTTACTATTCTACCTAACCACTTTCATTTGTGCTCAATCTTATGGAAATATATATGTGGTATTATTGCCGTACAATTTACTCGATCCATCTATTCAATAAAAATTGAGGAATGACTACCATACTTATATGGAAAGAAAAAAAAATATTTATTTTATCTAAATGTCATTTGTTAAATGACAGATGTATTTATTACAGATATACAAAAGATGATGTACACTCTTACAATCACCCCATTCATGGCTTCACTCCTCCAAATCTCATGAATTTCTCTAGAACTTTTTTAAGGCTCTGACGCCATTTTCGTCTTTCATAGCCAATACCTTGAAAGCTTCCTCTACCTCTCCCTGTCTCATTAAAAATTCTCATAAAAGGGAAAACACAACATCCACATAAAAGGGGGAAAATGAAAAAAAAAAAAAAATGAAATGAAGAAATAAATAAAGTAAATCATTCACGGTATAAAGAGTATTCCCAATAGTCAGTCTTCCAACAACGTTTGTTCATCATTAAGTTTTAGTAACAACTGATGGAAAAATAACAGTAGCCTCAGCTAAAACAGAAAAGTTGGGTGGGTGGGTTGATGATATCATGATTGAGATATTGACGTTTTAGAAATATTAAAAAAAAAATTAGTTTGTTTTTAAAAGCATATACTATATTAGACTTGATGGCGAACAGGTATAGTGTCTTCTGGTGAAAAAGTAGTAATAATGACAAACGAAGTTAATTATGATACATAAACGGTAATAATCACTTTTTGTTTTCTTTTTTATTTACACTTTGTTTTAAACTAATTTTTGATGACTGACGAGCTGTAACCAAATATTAATTAAGATTGATGATTTATTTGAACCAAAATCATGGGGAGGGCATAAAAATAGTCATCATGATGACAAAATGTTTCAATATTTTTTTTTATAATAGATATAAGGACATGATTTGATGTTTTAAAATTTTAAGTTAAATACAGTTATTATTGAAATAATTATGTTTTTGGTAAGATTATTCAATAAATTATAAACAAAGGAAAAGTTGTCATCTAAAAATATATTACCTTCAAATTTCATTTGAATTTATTTTAAGACACTTTATACAAGTTTCAAGTAAATAACATCAATTGTCATTATACTATTAGATTCTAGTTTTTATTAAAAATAAAAGAGTAAAATGAAAATAAGTGGGTTCTTTTTTTTTTTTTTCCAATCGAAGTTAGATATGAGCCTTAAATATTTTGGATGAACAACTCAATACTCTAAATTATTTGGGTTGATTATAAATAAATGCAGTTGAATCAAAGCCAATGTCATTGCTGTCCCAGTGGAATAAAATTGAAGCCAATATCATTAATGTCCAGGAATCAACTATAGATAATGGCCGTGCAAGGGTAACAATTAAAGTGAGAAACCAATGACATAAATTTGGTGGGGGGAGCATAGATTCGAACCTGCCAAACTTGGCTCTAGTGGTTTGATTTGATATGAATCATATGATAATAAGTAGAAGAATAAATAAATAGAGGTCATGCGGTAAAAAAAAAAAATTAAAATAAATCTCTTGCAAGTTAAATGCGAGCGTTTTTTAAGCAAAATTTTTATTTTTTTTTACGAAAAGTAAATATATTTTTTTAATGTGAGATATACTACGATTTTCAGTTGGAACAAAAATTAAAAAACCTTTCGATATTTACTTGCTCAATCAATTCGGTTGGCAGTTGGAAACTTGGATGTAATTGATGTAACGCCTTCCTTCAAATCATTGCTCCACCCCAGCTAACCTAAGCTTCTTAAATCTTGGGTTGGACCAACCGTCAAAATTAGCCAACTTAATCTCAAAGATAATTTTCAAAGGAGAATATTATCGTACCCCTAAACTTCAAATACTCTCTCATTCAATATGAATTTTTTATTTTTCATTATTATATATTATTATGGGTATTATAATTCTCATTTAACATAAGAATTGAAATCTTACTACACATCCTTCGATTTTCGTGCTGATGTGGGTCATACACATAATTTTTTCTAACATATGGGTCCCATATGCTTTTTATCTCTACATCATGAGATTTCAATTCTCATGCTACATGAGAATTATAAAACCCTATTATTATTATAATATAATATAAAAATCAAATTTACTCGAAAATATGAAAGCATAGGGTACTCGGACCCTTTTATTCAACAAGGTCTTGGTTTTCTGTTTGTAGTCTATTTTAATTATAAGAGTAAAGTTTCTTTTGGGTCTCTAACAAAAAATACAGTCTCCACTTTTCGTCCTTCATAAAAAAAATATCCATATTAGTCCTTTTTTAGGGACTAAATTGTGTCTTAATTGAATTTCTGAAGGATCACATTTTTTAAAAACTGGAATGGTAAAAGGGATCAAAAGTTGATTTTTTTTTGGTAAGCAAAAGTTGACTTTTTATTTGTAAGATTTGTAAGAGACAAAAGTGAAAACCGTATATTTTTATTGTTAGGGATCCAAAAGAGACTTTACTCTAATTTTAATTTGGCATCACCCCCTATTTCGGTTACTCAATAACCATTTTTAAAAAAAATAAATAAAAACCAAATGGCCTGAGACAAAGACGAGCTGCTTATTCTTTCGTTTTGCCTTGGCCCAAGGGCTAGTTGTGGCAGCCAACAAGCCCATTTTATAAAAGGAATAATCAATCAATAAGCCCAAATCCAACGTCTTATATTCTCTTATCTATTGCATAAGTTATATATTTTGTATAGAAGATAAAATGAAAAGTTTCTTTTTTTATTAAAAAAAATTTGTGGTCAACGCATAGACTAATTTATTTCTTTTGTTTGGCGAAACGCAAATCATTTTCATCATAGTTAAGAGATTGATTAAAATATTTATTGTAATTTTCTAAATAATTGATATAATTAAAATTTCAACATGTAAATGTGTGCTTATTAATTCGAACATCACATGATCGTTTAGTAGTAGTACTGAACTAAATATTGAGATTGATAAAAAAAAAAGTTGAATTAATAAAATAAAAAAAAGTCACAATCACGAATATGTGCGTAATATAGTATAGATTATGTACTGAGACTTTAAAAAAATATTTGTTTGCTTTTTTTCCTTGCAAAAATTTGATACTTTTATGTAAGGCTTATACTTTATTTTTAAAATTTACTGACGAAACTAATTAGTAGATGTCATAAAAAACTAATTAGTGTATGTACAAAATGTATCGATAGAGGAGATAATTTAACATGTAAATATTGTTAAAATCGAAATCTTAAGTAAAATTGGAAGAGAATTAAAAAATCATAAAATTTAAAATCATAGTGTTAAAAAAATTATAAAAACATAAAAGCGTTTGAAATATTAATAAAATCGTTTAGATAAAAAAAAATTCATAAAATCATAAAATTATAATGATAAATCAAAATTTTATCAATAATGATCAGAGTAAATTGAAATGGCCTTTTGTTTCTAGTTATGGCATCAAATCTGTAAGACAGAAAAACGGCATTTTTTTAGAAATTTCGAAATAATAATAATAATAAATATTTATGGGGGTGTTTGAATTCTAAGTATAGCATTGTCACCGAGACAGCATCTTCATTGTGATTTAGAAATAGATGAGTTGTAATAACATTATCCAAAGGAACTGGATATGGTGCATAGGTGGCAGAACAGCACTGGAGGAAACGATTCATACACGGTTCTGGAGATTAGATAATTCTCCCAAAATAAACAAACAAATTCAGTTCATTCAAAGCCTCTCAATCTTTGTTCTTGTCTTGTCTCAACTATTAAATTTTTTGCCACACTTTAGATCACCACAGAGAAAAAGAGAGAGGAAGTGATGGCTAGTTGTAACATGGCATCAGCTGCTTCTCGGTTTGTGTTATCACCAAATGTTTCAGGGAACACAAGTTCAGCATCAAGGATCACTATGGTGATGTACCCTACAAAGTACAACAATTCTAGGCTTATTGTGAGAGCAGCTGAGGAGGCACCCGCAACAGCCACACCTCCAGTTGAAGGTGAAGCTGCTCCAAAACCCAAGCCACCACCAATTGGTCCCAAAAGAGGTGCTAAGGTGTGTTACCCTCAAATTTTTAGCTCTTGTTGTTTGGAATCATTGTTTGTACCATAATCAATTTAATTTGGGTACAGTGTGTTTGATCACAATTTTTGATCCTTGGTGTTTGTATATGCACTAGCATCCCTCTTCTTTTCTACATGTGTGCTTATTCAAATGTAAATTTTCTACATTTTGAATCTATGGCTATAATAATTTAGGAAAATTATATTTATGGGTTTATCATCTACCATTTAACACGACAACAAAAACTTTCCTACACTCACAACATTTTGAGGGGCCCGCAGCAAAAAAAAATAAAATTTCGGCACGCAAAACGAATCTCTATAACATAACACAACAACTTTTCTTACAAGATAACTCTAATAAAACCCTATATTTATAAACTCTTTGTTTATAAACTCTTACAAATTACACGATATCTGATCAATAATACACTCTTGAGTAGAGTATTACCAGTCAAACAAACAGTCTTGAGTAGAGTATTACCGGTCACACAGTCAGAGTGTAGTTTGTAAAAACTTTTTTTGTGAATATAGCCTTACTTACTGATAACAACTATAAGCTTATAGTTGAACTTTGTAGACAAGTAGCAGTTTAGTAAAATCTTATATTGTTGTAATTCTTATTTGTTTTGTTGGTTGCACTTACCAGGTTAAGATTCTTAGGAAGGAATCATATTGGTACAATGGTATTGGTTCTGTTGTTGCTGTTGATCAGGTTGGTTGGTTTTTTTTGTCTTTCCTTAGGCATCTTCCCTTAATTTTTTTCTCCCTGCAGTGGATCATGTCTTTAGTTTCATTGATTTCTGTTTGTTGTGTTGTGCAGGACCCTCAGACTCGCTACCCAGTTGTGGTTCGATTCAACAAAGTAAACTATGCCAATGTATCAACAAACAACTATGCTTTGGATGAGATAGAGGAAGTGAACTGAGTCATCTATTTTAATTGTAATTTGACCCTTGCCATGGTATTGCAGTTAGTAGCCTAAGGGTTTTCATGTCATAAAGAAGAATGTGTATCATATTTTCTGTCGTATATCTACCTATTGATCTCCATACACTACATTCTATATGTGCAGTTGCTCATAAACAGAAATACTTTCAAACTCCATCCCCAAGTTTTATCAAGAAACGTTGAGAAACATGGTATGAGTAGAATTGAGAATGTAAATGTGAAATTGATAAATTGGTACAAGATATGTGCTATACACTTAATAAATTGCTTATATAGATCAGAGAATAACTAATCATATGGGTGTGTAACTGATCACTAACTACCTTAACTATTAACCAATTAACCCATTTTTATATTTTGACAAGTTTTGGGATATTCATGTGAAAAAATCCCACATTTGGTGCTAAAGGATTAAGTAAAGTTTATATAACTGGGGGAATCTACAAACATAAACTTGATATTGCATGTTCACCTCACATCAAGCATTATGGAGCTAGCAAGGCGGATATCTCCACTTTTAAAAGTGGGTTGAAAATTTCAACCTGTGGCGGACCAGAAAAGGGGCAACGCCCATATGGCATCCCATTCCATCACACCCACTACTTCGATAAATATACGCAAATAATAATTTCAAATAATTTAATATTGAAAATAATAAATCACATCAAACAAACATATATTGAAAATAATAAATTACATCAAACAAACATATAATGCTTGCTAATATTATCTCAATTATGCATTATGCAAAAAATTTGATTTATAGTTAGAGATGTCATTTTTTGAACCTAAAGTCCCGTATCATGATCATTATATTTTTGTTTGATTCTTTATTGGATAATAATATGCAATTTATTATTTTTTATATTAAAATATTTGAAATTTTAATATTTTTTTTAGATATTTGAGTATATTTATAATTTTTAATATAAATTATAAAATCGTATATAATTATCGGGTCATGCGGTTGAACCAGTGACCTAGTGACCCAGTACCTCGACTAGGCCAATTATCAGGCCGATTTTAATAATATTGAATATTAGTGTTATAGATATATAACCTATGCATGTAAGTCAATAAGCAACAAATTATTCAAATATTGCAAAAGAAAACAAATCATTTGTGAATTGAAAACAAAAATGATATCCTTTATTTATTTATTTTGGAATTTTTTTTATGAACTGGATCGGGCTACTGGTTGAATTGACCAAGTCATTATTTTTCACCAAAACCGACTAGGTTGCACCGGTTTCAATATTTTGCCGATCCAATACGAAACTTGGATCAGTTATATGACCGATTCACCGATTTCTGGGTCGACTCAGCCGAGTCGATCAAGTTTTTGTTTTTGTAACATTGGAAAAAAAAAATTCAATGCCAAATTGAAGCTGGTTTAATTAGAGTAAACCGATTAAAAGAGGAAGAAGAAGAAAAAGTTAAACAAAAGTTACTACTCAACCCGACCCATATTTTATTTGGTTAAAATTGGGTTAGCCAAATCATCAAGTTAAACTAGATTCTCAATTATATGTTCTAACTATAAGGCATCTAATAAACGTATAAAACGGTCCCTGAAATCGATATTTCATCCAAAGAGAGATATCCACGAGTTCATCATGCAAATGTTTTATTTGTCTGTTCCACGGTCATGGTTCATTCATGGGTTGGACGTATATGGTAGTTGGACCAATTTTTTCAAGTAACCGATCACATGTTTGCTCACTGCCGTTATCCTTATGAAGGATCTGGGGTCAAGACAGTTAAAATTGAGATTTTGTGTAAAATTAGAAGGAGAATAAAAATTTGTAAAACGTAAAATTATAAAAATGTAAAAGTTTTTGAAATATTGGTAAAATCATTTTGATGAAAAAAATCGTAAAAACATAAAATCATAGTAATATCTAGATCATATATGAATATGCCAGTAGACTCAAAACAATACAAAATTATTATTGAATATTACTCTACTTTATCAATATCTGTTCAAAAAAGAAAAGGAAAGACACGAAAATTAAACTTTCAGATTAATCTATTTAATATAGATTATAATAAAAAGAGTAATGCAACACAATTTGAAATTTTTAATTGAATTCAAAGAAAATTTGTCAAGATTTAAGCGCAATTGTAAGATTAGGAGCTAGAATCTCTAATCCATCCAAATGTTAATAATGTGATCAGTTCAAGATAGACATTTTACAATGATATTCTTTGTCTCTCTTTTTTTTTTTAGAAAAAATCTAAGGGATGGGAAAAAATTCACACACCTTTTATTTTCTGGCCCAATATATAGGGTTTGTTTTTAAAGTCATTTTTGTAAGCCCATCATAGGTGTTCAAACATCAATCTAAGTCCAGTCCAGATTTTACTTATGTCAACATTCAATCCAATCAAAATTTATGGTAGGATGTTATCAAAAAAAAATAAAAAATTATGGTAGGAAACAGGTAAATCTTGGGTTATATATTGTACGAATATAGCTGGTGTGCATGGTTTAGTGTTTTTAACTTGAAAATAAATATGTGCTTGTACTAATTTGTTTTGAACTCAGCGAAGCTTTTCTTTTCTCCTCCTTATTCAGGTGATTGCACCTTCAACTCCAATAAAAGAAAAAAAAGAAGATACTTTCATCCAATATTTTCAATTCTATACAAAAAAACAAAAACTATTATCAACAAATGAAGGTTTGAATGATAAGAGAACTTGCTTAGGCTTTACTCTTTTGTTGACACTTGGTATATGTGGTAGTAAATGATGATATGTGAGGTAAAACATTCACATTATAAAATATCTCACCCTCTTTTTATATAATCACCTTCCACTAAATTAAGAAGATCTTACCAACTAATTTAGGATTTAAAATTGCACATCTATATAATTAGGATTGAAATAATGTAATTAACACCAATTCTAACATATACAGAGCATTATGATCAGGATGGTATATATAGACATACAATTTATACCTAGTGAGATTTTTCTCTGAGAACTCTTTAAGTGTGGGAACCAATTAATGGTTCCCTCTTCTTTTTCCTTAATAGTCTTAAAACCACCCCAGCACTACAGGCATTATAGCATTTATTAATTCTATTTTCCACCATATATGGATCAGTTACTTTGAAAATATTTAAATGTTTGTCTCAATTAGTGTTGTTGTCAGCCAAGGCATCATCTATCTTGCTCATATATAGTTGGCTGGTATATATATTGGATTGCATTTAACCTTGAACTCCTAGCTCGTGCATGGTCCACTTTTTTCACAACGTGACTTGTGAGATCCCACTTTACTGCATAGCGATATAGCAGGGGTGTCAATATAGGTTTTGACACGCGGGTCGACTCGCGACACGACACGAAAATTCGTGTTCGGGTTGACCCGCAAAAAAATTCATGTCGTGTTGGAAAAAATGACACGTAAAAAATTCGTGTCGACCCGTATTTTTTTTTAATTATTTTTTTATCTTTTATTATTATTATTTTAATTTTTTTTAATTTCGATCAATTTTTTTTAATTTTTTTTTGTTAATTACCGTTTTGACCCTTATTTTGCGTGTTATTCGTGTCGTGTCAACCCGCAAAAAATTCATGTCGTGTCAGTGTTGAAGATTTTGACACGAATAAAAATTCGTGTCGTCTCAAATTCGTGTCGTGTCGAATTCGTGTCGTGTCAACCCATTTTGACTTATAATCAGGATGGTATATATACAGAGCATTATGATCAGGATGGTATATATACACTTGTCCTATAGTAAACAAGGGGATGGATTGACAACTAGGTCTAACTCAGTAAGGGTTGCAGCCTGGGAAGAGAAGCAATGCTTTTGTCTACCCAACATGGTCATGAGACCCTATCTTTGTTGCTATGTCGAATATTTAAGGATTTTTTGTTCGATTAGTCCCATCAAGTAAGCATTAACTAGAAGTACTAGCTAGTAATCAGTTCCAAGTGACAAAAGCTAAGTTTCTATATCCATGTATCATTTGATTTTAATTTAATTTAAAAAGAGTAACAGAGGTCATCTTAATTATATTTAGTGTTGAGAAACAACTCAATGAAGCCGGAAAAGAAACACTCAGCTCAATTTACCATTTCTCATTAAGAGTAAAGTCTCTAACAAAAAATACGATTCCCAATTTCGTCCTTTACAAAAAAAAAACACTCATATTAGTCCTTTTTTAGGGAATAAATTGGATTTTCGTTGAATTTCTGAGGGACCACATTTTCAAAGAACTGAAATTGTAGAGGACCAAAAGTTGACTTTTTATTTGTAAGGTACGAAAGTGAAGACAGTATATTTTGTCAGACGTAAAAGGAGTTTTACTCTCTCATTAATTTATTTGTGTGTGGGGAAAGTTGGAAACCTCTAGTAATATATATGTGCATCCTTCTAGTCATTCTTTTTAATTCTTGACGATTGAGTACATGTTATTATATGGAAAATAAAAAAAAATTCTTGCTGTTTATAGATGCATAGTATAATTGATGACACGAACATGTAATCGCTAACGAAGTAAAGAGGAAAAGGATGGAGGAATATAAACTATTCAAGTATTTAGCAGTGTTCAAAAAAGAAAAGGACCCACCCAGTTCAATACCCACTCGTGAGTGTTTGGGAAAGGACATATGAGTCAAGTCTTACCCCGCTTTTGCGGAGAGGCCGAGTCGAAGCCAGGACCTTGGGCATCACGGTAAGCATGCTTACCACTGAACCAAGCCGGCCCTTCGGTGTTCAAAAGAAAAACAAACAAAATTATTATGACTCTATGAGCATGATATTCACGTGAAGAATGAAATTTAAGATATTTATAGTACATCAAATAGTACTTACTAAGTAGTACTTCAACAGTACTAAGAGTACAAGATATGAATGCATACAATTACTTAAAATCTTCAGACATTATTTAAAATTATAGATTAGATATTGGCATTGCTGAATACATATGCTCTGATGTTCTTAGTGGTTGGTTCTATTGCCATATATGGAGCAGCATTGTGTTTTTTTTGCGATGTAGTGCATCTACTTACATAAATTTTCTTTAAGAAATTGCTTTTTCTTCACATCTTGAGTATCGTAGTTTTGACAATTATAACCCTTACCTATAGAAAAGTACGTTTTATATTTTTATTTATTTATTTAGGTCCACCTGCTCAAGTTCATTTGAGGACATTACCATGTGAAGAGAACAAGTTCTGATTTATCACACTAGTAGCTAGTATATAGTTTGAGGAAGCAGAAGAATAATGGGCCCCTTGCGGTGAAGAAGAAAGAATATAGTGGCCAACCCATGTGTTTATTTTTAATGCTTTTGTTAGTGAATGTCTCCAATGAGAAAAGGTTGGAAACATCTAATGAACCCCAACAGAAACAAGACAAACTCGAGCTGTTAAATGCAGTCAAGTTTGTAGAAAACTGAATGTCTGATTGACTGGTTGAGGCTGTTGTGGTGAAGAATTTAGATGGGCCATTCAGTTGAATTTTTTTTATAATTTTTCGAATCAATAGGCATGGGCTCTCATATGGGTTGTTTCTATTTGCTACATCGTGTTAAAGAAGGTGAACAAGGATATATATTATCAGCACTAAGCTTTAACTCCGAAAAATCTCTATGTGGGGACAATACCTCTCGTGGTAGTTTTCTTTTTAAACTTTGCATTCCTATAAACCTTTTGATCCATTTAATGCAATTTTTTTTAAAATTTCCACATCAATATAAGAGGAGGATATTCTTATTACCAAAATTTTCTACTACCAACTCACTACCTATCTAATTATCATTAAATCAAAGAGAGAATGCTAAAAAGTTTTTGAAAAAAGAGAAAATATTGATCTAATGGTGACTAGATAGGTAGTAAGTTAGTAATAGAAAATTTTAGTAGTAAGAATATCTTTCCTCTCAATGCAAATCTACAATATTTTACCAAAATAATACAGTGAAACATGCAAAAAAAAATTGTGAGTATTCAAGTCACATAGGGGTGAATGCACATTTGCTTAAGGGACGAATAAGTATATGCCACATGGCGTTCAGCTAAAAACTCACAGAGAGAAATAAAATAGTACAAGTTGCATATACTAATATGCACAACTTAAACACACATAATCCATGCATAGCATTATTTTGGTTTTTCGACTTGCATTGATTCAATAAAAGCTTTGGAATTTTGTGTTAAATGGGTCAACAAATAATCCATACATAGCATTAAAGGTCCACCGGTAAGCTCTCAAGTGAATTCTTATCAATATATGTGTGTTAATCACTTTATTGTAATGATCAACACTGTCACACTGAACCGTTCTTATTTTTTTTCATCCTTTGGATTGATATTAATTCCATGGAAGATGAAGTATATTGATATAGGGGTGTCCATAATAGTAGTGGTAGAGACCAAAGCACTAGTGGAGCTTCCCATGGTGTGCATAAAATGGGGTGTGTGAGAGTGGCTGGGATTGCTCTCCATGGTAGCAGCGCATGAAGCTGAATGGAGAAGAAGAGGTCCCTTTTCTCAATGTGAGAGGGTATTTAGGCTAGGCATGCTGAACCCTTTTCAGGCTAGGTATGCTGAACCCTTTCAGTGTGCAGGGGCAACCATGTGCATGGGGAAGAGGGGGCATCCTATGATACCTTGTAGAAGTAGGCCTTTTAGTTTGGACCCAGTAATGAGCCATGCATGTGGGCTATCCAAAACAGGTATGAATATCAAAAAAGGGAAGGATCCGTTTATAAATTTTTTTGAATTTTTGTTACAAATTACATTATATTTTCCCGGGAGAACATAGTATAGTTTGTAAATAAAAAAATGTGTAAATATAACCTGCCCCTATCAAAAATATGAAAAACTCAGCTAAGATTGTGTTAAAGCTCGGTAGGGATAGCTTTGTCATTTATGTAATCCTACTTGACTCTAATAGAAGGGCCAGTTTGGCTGAGTGGTAAGCATGTTTATCGTGATGTTCAAGGTCCCGGTTTCGACTTGGTCTCTCCGCAAAAAGTGAGGATAAGACTTGACTCAATTCTCTTTCCCATATACTCATGCGTGGGTATTGAACTGCGTCGGCCCTTTTTTACTGGACTCCAATAGGACTAGTTATCCAAAAAAAAATTAAAAATGAAAAACTGAGGTATTTTCAGATCCTACTGAGATAGGATATATCTACACGTTTTACGTTATTTTCTATGGCCTATATGTAGGCAAGGGATTGTAGATATGTCGTCAAAAGCTTTACAGTGGTACTAGCTTGTTGGTGTTTGATATATATATATCCGATATTATACCTTTGCCTAATAACTTAAAGTCTCTAAGGTTAAGTAATTAGATTTAGAAGTTCAATCTTTTTTTGTCGCTTCCCCGTTTTATATTGGTCTTGACACTTGACACCTTTATATCTATCTGAATTCTGAAGTGTCCTATAAAGGTATGTTTACGTGATTTTTACATATTCTGATAACTGTACGTACTGCTTAATCATGAGGGGTGTACGACACTATTATTGATGAAGTAAAAGAAAACAAATCATTGAAGACGTTTCAGAATTTGACGCTAGCTTTTGAGGATTGGAGATTCTTGCACATAAATTTCAGATAGAGGAACCGTTATACCATTGACATTGATGAATGAGAGAAAAAAGAAAGAATGAAATGGGTGGACTAGAATGGTGTTGATTTGATTTATATGAGTTGTTTTTTTTTTTACGTGCAAACATTACTCTTTATGGATATCGTAGTCCTAAGTACTCTTAACCTCTCTGAGTCATATACCCTACAAATTCTAGGTCTGCCGTAAGTTCTTTAGGGGTGTAATCTGCAGTGTATTCGGCCTATTTTTATGTTCTTCCCCCTCTAAAATATCTACTGTTTATTTTGGACTTTTCTTCAGTCTTCGACAGTACTTGTTTTGTTCATAACTGGTAAAATCGTAATGCAATTAGTTTACCGTAACTTCATGTTCATGGCCTATAACAATTAGAGTCTAGGCTTTAGCATGAGGACCCAGCTCTGTATTATTATTTTTAATTTTCACAACTTACATGGTTATAATTCAATCACAAATTTCTTTTCTCCTTGTAATACTATTTCCTCCGTTAAATCTCACAAAAAATGTTCATGTAAAGAATCAATTCAACCCAAAAGCTTAAGCTGTTGGGTGAGGTTGATTTTATATATCTCAACACGCCCCCTCACACGAGAGCCCACTAGAAAAAAAAATAGGGGCGGTGAGGATCGAACCCGGTACACTCTGATACCATGTAAAGAACCAATTCAACCCAAAAACTTAAGCTGTTGGGTGAGGCTACATTAATGATTTTATATATCTCAATAGTTCCTAATCAAATTTTAAATCTCATTTCTTTAAATTTTTTTTAATGTTAAATATCACCCCTCTAAATTGAAGTTCCAATAAGAGATTTGCTACCATGTACGATTTGTACTTTTGGGCATAAATAGAAAATAAAAATCATCATAATCGTAAAAAAGGTGTCGCAACATGTTTTATCAACAAATTAGTAAGTTCACAAAGTGATCCCATTTCGGAAAACTTACACATGTTTCTGCGATTAAATTTTATTTGTATATAATATATATGGGTCAGGATCATTTTACATCAGTGTAAGCTACACTCTCAATCTTGTCCATTGATCTCATTTATATCTAAGGGGTCAAATTTTTTAATAATGTGAGCCATTGGATACATGGTTAAATTTTATTTGTATATAATATATATGGATCAGAATCATTTTACAGGTCCCATCATGAATTTGAGTGTGTAGGAGAGTTCACTCCTATCCAATAGCATGAGAAAAGCACTGCCCATGTAATAATCTGTTTTTGAAGAACTTAGGACCCAAAAGAATATCAAAGTTTGCATTGATAAGATGTTCCTTGAGACTTGCTCTATTTTGATTTTAGTTTTTTCTAAGTAAAAATTTATGAAGAGATATAGTTGTCAAATTTCGAAGTTATACCATGTCATAAATGACCTACTATAAATAAACCATCATCAACAGAAAATTTATTGTACATGTTATGTTAAAAAACTGAAACAATTTACTCTGTTCATATGGGTTAATAATTAGTTTCCAACTGGTACGAACTGTATTATAGTTTGGTGATACTGACAGAAATGATTTGACTGTAATTTGTCTTTTTGGCTTCTTCATAATTATTTACATGGACGAGATTAATCCCTTCATAACTTAAAACGTCAAAAAATCTGCCACTAATCCAATTTAGGAAGAGATATAGTTGTCCAATTTCGAAGTTATACCATGTCATAAATGACCTACTATTAATAAACCATCATCAACAGAAAATTTTATTGTTATGTTAAAAAACTGAAATAATTTACTCTATTCATATGGCTTAATAATTAGTTTCCAACTGGTATGAACTGTATTATAGTTTGGTGATACTGACAGAAATGGTTTGACTGTAATTTGTTTTTGGGTTTTATAAAAGTTATGATGTAGGAAAAGTGATTGTGTTATGTTATAGAGATTCATTTTGCGTGCCGTAATTTTTTTTTTCCTTCAAAACATTCGAGCCCCATAAAATATTGTGTATATAGGAAACTTTTTGTGGTCATGTTAAATGATGAATGCAAACCCCTTTGTTTTTTTGGGTTCTTCATAATTATTTACATGGACGAGACTAATCCGTTCATAACTTAAAACGTCAAAAATTTTGCCTCTAATCCAAGTTATTTCATGATTCAAACCAACACTTTTCGACCCTAAGGTGGTGTTTGCCTCGCCGCTTTTTAAAAGAAATCTATGTAAATGTAAGAAGGATTCTTGAAATGAGGTGTTTGGTTTACGGTAATTTAGTAAGAAAGCTATCCATCTAATTTGCATGGGTTTTTAGATTTTGGAACGGAATGATAGATTTATTTACTGTAGACCTAACAATTCTATTTCTCTAATATTCAAAAAATTTCTCCTTAACCAAACGTGTACGGATGGATAGTTACATCAAGAACTTTGTGGCTCTAAGCTTAAGCATGTGCAGAGCAACAGTCATTTGTATGATCTCATCATTTCTCTACGTGGATCTGACCCAATACAGCAACTTTAAAAGTAATATTTATGCAACCATCTTCAGATAGAGGGGGGGTGGTGGTGGCCTTGTGGGGTGCAATGAAGTTGAGGTGCTTTCTCTTTGATGGGCCCTACTCATCTGAAGTTATAAGTTTAGGGGCAAGTTGTCAATCACAAACATTGAATCAGTGGGCCATAGGAGGATATAACTTATTTGCTATTTTAAGAAAAGACAACGTAAGTTACAACATCTATATTTGCAATGTGTCAGATGAACAGGATAATGAACCTCACATCACATGAAGGATTCAGCGTAAGATACTCAACCCACAAAAGAAGCAGTTAAATTTGTTGGCTAGCTGCGTTAAATTTTCACCAAAGAGTTAAGAAAGTATGTTTCATGAAAATTCTTCTTCCACTCAGATTCAGTACCTTCCTTGCTTATATAGATCACAGGAAGTGAAAAGGAAAGAAAAGAACTTGATAATCTAAGATGAAGGCTCAAAATAGAAAGCAGTTAATGACCTTTCTACCTTTATCTTCATCAAGTTTTGGGATTGCCATATGTAGCCAAAAACTATTGGTTGTAACTCAAATGCGGGCTCATGCAGCCACCCCTATATGCCACCATTCGTTCTTGGTCACTATATATATATATGACAATGAAAATAAAACACTTTCGCTACTAATCAATGACATAAGCTTCTTTGCCAAAAGAAGGAAAAAATACTGAAAAAAAAAATGTAAAAGAGAGATAGAGAGATTGAAAGTGAAGTTGAAATTAAAACATTGAACTTGATCACTGAAGTACGGTACAAGTTACATATATATGTATAAGCTGAATGAACATTGGAATTTTTTTTCAAAGAAAAAAAAAGTGAAAGCCTCATCATCCTTGATGTTAAAAAAAATGACCAATCACATAAAAAAAACTTTGGTCTAATTCGGAGAGGGCTGATCTGTCTCTGTGCTATCTGCTCTTTTTCTTTTTTGTGTGAGTATTTTTACAAGATATTGTTATTTTGTTTGTACAATAACAAATTCCTGAGGCCTAAAAGAAAGCAGCACTGCTTGGTATGTCTTTGAAGGTTTAAGCAAATTTAGAATTGGGAAATGCAACGTCTGTGACAAGCAGTAGTGCGCTGCTTCTTTTGCTTAGTCTCTTGTTTCCATACTTTGCCAATATCTTGAGCAATTCTCACAGCATCAGATGAAGCACCAGAGAGCCCTGTCTTTGTAAACCCAACAGCATAAAGCCCAGCATTTCCTTTCCAACCATGAGGGAATGCCATCTTTGGATATCCATTCTTGGAGAAGAATTCACCTTCCTGTACATAACATAACCAAAACAAGATTAGTTCCACTTCTCCACAAAAATAGAATAAAAAAATTACTGTTGAAATACAAATAAAAGAAGCTTCTAAAACATGATTAAAACTTTAGGGATGGGAAAAAAGGACAAAATCAATCTACCCAAAAGCTTTCAGAACTGACAATCTTCTGTGATGAGAATATTAGGAGGAAAAAAAAAACCCTTTTTTTATTGAAAAAAATAAGATACCAGTAACTGTCTTTTTATGATACTAGTACGAAAATTTTAAAAACAACCAATTTACAACATTTTCTCACCTGAAGCCAAGAAGGGACATTGCTGCGGTATCCGGTTGCAAGCACCACTGCATCAATGTCAAGCTTTTCACCGTTAACAAGCTCAACTTCTCCATTGTTAAACCTCTTGATTCCTGGTACCACTTTTATGTCACCGGATCTAATTTTCTCCAAGGTACCAATGTCCAAAACAGGGGTCTTCCCCTTTGTGTTCTTCAGAACCAATGGACCTGTGGATGGCCTTTTTATCCCATACTTCTCTATGTTACCAAGAACGAACCATGCCATGATCAATAGAAGCTTGTCAACAAACCAAATGGGAAGCCAACGCAGCATCAAAATCGCCAATTCAAACGTTGATCTCCCAAAGATTTCTCTTGGTAAAACATGAACCTGCATGCCCAAAAAAAATAAAATCAACCCCAGTTAGATTTCATCCTCAAAATTTACTCTTTTTAATTCCAATGAAAGAGATTTTTATCCAAAAAAACATAAACCAAACAATGTCAACAACACTTACCGAACTACGAACAACCATTGATGCTGAAGCATGGTGGTTGCAGAGGTCAAGTGAAACCTCCATGCCAGAATTACCACAACCAACAACTAGTACTTTCTTTCCCCTGAAACTTTCCCCTGACTTGTACTCACAAGCATGAACAACATCACCTTTGAATTCACCTAAGCCTTCAATATCAGGCATAACACATTCAGCATTTTCACCAGTGGCAACAACAAGCCACCTACAAATGTACTCAACCTCATTTCGAGTTGAACCACTTGAAGAAACGGTCTTAACCCTCCACAATCCACTGGTTTCATCATACCTAGCGGACTGAACACACTCATTGAATTGAGGGTTGATCTCAAAATGGTTTGCGTATGATTCAAGGTAATCTATGAACTGTCTCCTTGTGGGGTATTCAGGGAAGTCTTGAGGGAATGGAAGGTTAGGAAGTTGGCAAAATTGCTTTGGAAGATGAAGCTTCAACCTATCATAGGTACGTTTTTGCCATAGTGAAGCTATGCAATCTGCTCTTTCAAGAACCATGAATGGCACTCCTTGTTCTCTAAGGCATGCTGCTGTGGCTAACCCAGATGGGCCTGCCCCTACAATCACAGGGCCATTCACCCAAATGCAACGCCTTGAGAAGAAGTCTTCATGTTCAACAACGCGAAACAAGTTCTCCATTCTGATATATATATATGTAAGAGAGGTTCTTCTGTTTTTTTGTGGGACTTGGGTTTGCTCAAGAAGTGAGAAAGATTGTGTCTTGGATGAAAGTGGTTTGAAGTTGAGATAGAGAAAGTGTTGGTTGGTTTGTGATTGATGAGAGGAACTTTGGTTATGGAATATTGAGAATGTGAGTTTTGAATTGAATGGAGAATGAGGAAGGGGTTCAAGTGCTTAAATAGGGGGAATTGGGTATGGTGCATGTGATGGTGTGGGAGTTTATTCTTCCCTTGTTAGAGTGTGCATTAATTATGATTTGCGCGTTAAAAAATTGCATTATTCTATATGTGTTCTTATGTAGTTTTGTATCTTTATTTTTTTATTAATACAAATATAAAGTGTCAAAATGAGATTTAGATTATGATGTGCAAATATCATTTTTAAATTGTTATATCATGAGTCTGTGTCATTGACAATCTTTTTATTGTTTTAAAACATTAACTTTTTTGGGTATGTGAATATTTTATAACACTATATTCTGTCCGATTATTTTATTGGATCTTACTACGTTATAATTGTTAAAGAATTCCGCAAGGATTAGCATATAATTTTTTTGTGGGGATTTATTCTTTCATCATTCACAATCACAAGGGGGCTTCCTTTTCTTTCTTTCTTTTATAAAAGTATATGGATTTTTGCAATATACAAATTAAGTTAGGTAGCAATTAATACTGGTGAAGGTATGGGATTTTCATGTATTCAATATTCAAGTATGAAATTATCATGCATCACTAATATCTAATAAATACTTAATAAAAAAATAGACCTCAAATTTTTTATGTAATGTTATTATATAAAAATTTAGGAAAAAAATTTTCTGCAATTAATGCAGATAAGTTATCTGCACTTATTGCAAAAATGACATCATTTTGATATTGCAATTTTAAAAAATTATAAATATAAAGACTATTATAACCCTGAGATAAATTAAAATTACAAAAATATCATGATTTTTGCCCCAAAATGACGTCGTATTGGACTTACTGCAGATAAAATTAAAATTACAAAAATATCATGATTTTTGTCCCAAAATGACGTCGTATTGGACTTACTGGAGATAACTTATCTATAATAATTGCAGGAAAAAAAACAAACCCAAAAATTAAACATAAAAGGATTCAATTTCGATATAACTGTTTAACACTTGACCGGGGTCGATTTGTAAAGTCTCATAAAAGAAGTGGCCGCTTGCAAGCGTATTCTAGGTATGATTTACAAGATTACGTTGGAAAGGGAAGGGGTCTATAATAATAAACATAGTCAAACATAAGAAGAATAAGGAGAATTAGGAGGCAATGATGAATTGATGATGACATGTCATTCTCGCCTGATTCTTTTGGGTCCGTATACAGGAGTGAATGGAAGCTCAATGAATCAAGAAAATTAATAAATAAAAAGCAAGACATACTATAATTGATACAAAAGCTTAATATTCTTGGTTCGATTAATAAAAATGGAAATATTTCATTTCAAAAGCTTAAATTTTGCTATACATAAATGATATGTAAATATTACTTTAGTCTTTATTGAGAATTATAATATGTTCTGGTTTTCAAACAAAATAACTTTTGCAAACTGTTATTTACAAAAAATAATTGACAAAAGGAGGGAGATATATAGATGTGATAGATCCTTTTATGTTTAAATTTTAAAATTTTGCATTTATCTCTCTTCGTAAATATTAATTGAACCAAACCTATTTAATGCTAATGAAGAGAAAGATAAACACAAAATTTTCATTATGACTAAGTCATGTGAATTTTTTTTCCTATCCCATGATTCTAATTATCTCTTTAGAACAAGTTAGGTCTCCTGTATCCTCACAATTCATGTAGGGAAAGAGGCCTATACATGTATGAGATTAATCTCAAGTCGAACAAGATCACAATGATTCAACTCATGTCCAAAGATTCTTTTCAGGATTTGCTCTTTTAACCATTCATCTATCCTTTATATTGCCACTTGAGTTAATCCTTTGTCCTTGTGAAATTTTAACATTGAAGGTCCACTTCCACAGTAAATCTTTGGTACAACATATGTATCATATATCTTGACCAAAAAAGGTAAACTTTTGGATTTGTTGGGAAATAAGAGAAAATATTTGGATTTAAATGGGAGTAATATTTCCCAATATGAGTAAATGATGTACATTACTCGGTGTAGCACTTAATAAATTTTTCCACTTCCAATATAAACGGGAGGTGGTAGGGAAAGTGTTGATTAAGTAAATACTAGAGAAATATAAAATCAATTGATGGACCTTCAGTTAAAGCTTGAGCTATTGGGGTGAGATGATTGCTTTACATCGTATCATAGTTTTCGTGATCATGGGGTCACGAGTTTAATTCTCACCACACCCACTTTTTAGTGGAATTAAGTCAGCACAAGTAAGGGAAAAAAAAACGAGCTTGTGCAATATCTACGTTTCAAATCCAAAAGGCTCTTACATGATGGGGTGTGTTAGGGCCCATCACTTAATAACTTGAGCTTTTCCGTGAGATAATTATTTGTCATGATATCAAAGCCTCCATGACCATAGATTCATGAGTTTAATTCTCATTGTTCCCACTTTCTAGTGGATTTAAGTTAGCATGAAGTAAAATAAAAATAAAAAATGGATTTGTGTACTTATACGCTTCAATTTCATTGGCTCTTGTGTGAGGAGACATGTTAGAAAGATATAATATAAAATCATTAATAGGGCATTTAATTAATAACTTGAACTTTTAGGTAAAATGATTGTTTACATAATATCAAAGCCTTTGTGACTATGGAGTCATGAGTTCGATCATTATTGTTCTCTATTTTATTAATAAATAATTAAATATGATGAAATTTTTTAACACAATTATAAATATATATAAAATTATTAATAAATTTTCACTTAAAAACATGAGATGTTGGGTTGAGAAGCTTGGTTTGAAAGCCATTACGCACGTGTAGCGAGTGGCAAGCTGGAATGAGAGCCGCGGGTGATGCTATACGCTGGAGCAGCAGGACCCAAGCGCCAACCCGTTTTCACACACCACCGATGCCACCTGTCACTCAAGTCATTTGGCCTTCACTAACTTTCATTCTCGCTTTCTCCTTCCGACCAAACTCAAAAAATCTCCCTTTCATGGTATTTATTTTCTTGCTTTTGAATTTCTCCTCTTCAACAGCATTCCAAATTAATTTAGCAAATAGCTACTTTACATAATAGAAGACAAGTCAGCAAAGGAAAAACTTTTATGCTCACAATACTTTTTGCATTTATTAAATGAGAAATGTTATATTTACAAACTTTTTGTTTATAAATTATATATTAAATATGACCGGTCATAATTCAATCAAGAGTATATGACCAGTCATACTTAGTGTAATTTGTAAAAAAAAATTGTAAACGGATCCTTACCCTTATTAAATTTAGTAAGAGGTTGATAATTAATTACGTTTAAAAGAAATAAATAATACTAGTGGAGTCAAGAAAATGATTGAAAAAATCAAAAAATATTACACGCGTTGTACTACAATCTAGAGTAGATAGTTCTTTAGTTTGGGTTTTGGACTATTAGCTAGCTTTTTACGACATAATCCAATCATCCTATTGGCAATTAGCACGTATAGTTTCACCTTCATGTACTTTAATTGGAAGGACATATGAATCTGTGAGTTAATGTGCTTGATATACTTCACTGGTACGTGGAAGTTCGAGAAATGATTGAAGCATGTCACTTTCGGTGTGTTGTAAATAATCTTATATAATTCAATGTCCACGCTAATGATAAAAGTATACTAATTAAAATTAAAGTAGGTATTAACAAGCCTCTTTAATGAGTAGATAGTGAATAACTGTTATTAATAAATTGAACTACCGAACTAGCTCTCTATAGTTAATTAGGTTTTGAATAATGTTAACTCCTAATTTCCAATAAGGCCATATACATGCAAGTACAACTATGTGGCTACATATGAAGAGCTTTTTTTACGAAAAATCATGGAGTACCCCACTTCTCCACTTTGAGAAGTGGTTAAAATTTCATGGGAAGGAGAGGGAAGCATGTGCATGAGGCCTTGAACTTCATAGGAGTCTCTCCTTTTCATGAAAAGCTTGGCGTTTCTCCAAAGGACTTGTATATATTATTAAATTTGCTTTGGAATTAATGAATGGTATTATAGGTAGAAACCATCATTCCAATCTTGTTCCAGTGGTACTACTATATGGTCCTATCAAATGCTCCAAAAAACAATCCTCCAAATGGCTACACACCAAAGAGATATGAGAGAGAACTAACATAGATATATGTTCCTTTTAGCTAGCTATATCCCATATGCATGATATGATTGGGATATGTGTTCTATTTCTTATCCCTATTACCAGCCTTGCACCGCGCTCCACGGCCAGCTTGGGAGCCCCCCGTGTTGCACATAGGGGTATGTAAAATAATCAAAAAATTGGACCGAATCGAACCGGCTCTTAAAATAACCGATTTTAAAAATCAGTTCATGAACCAAACTGGCTTTTAAAGAACCAGTTCATGAGCCGAACCGGTTTTTAAAGAATCAGTTCATGAACCGAACCGATTTTTAGAACTGGTTTAAGAACCGAACCGTTTCCGAACCGAACTGAACCATTTTCAAACTGAACCAAATTAATTTTATAACTATTTTTAAAATCTTAAATTTTTTTCTTTTCAAAAGAGGGTCGACCCGAACTGATTCCGAACCGAAACGAACCAAACCACTTTCAAACTGAACCAGTTTTGAACCAAAGCGAATCACTTTCAAACCGGACCATTTAAACCAATTCGATTCGGTTTTCCAAAAACTAATTACACGAGGCCTTTTTTGCTGTTACTATGGGAGATTCAAATACTACTTTTTTTTGTTTCTTTCTCCAAATAATCTTTCTCTTCTCTCTCTCGTTATTGATTCTCTTTTTTAATTAACTTTTGTATGCAAACTATCGTAATTAATATCCTAGCTAGCAAGTGCTTTTGTCCAAGATAAATAATTAACTAGCTAACTAAGCTTTCTGTAGTCGGCGGTGATGATAAAACAATAATAATTAACTAAATAGACGCGTTTTTTGAAGAATATATATATTTATATGTATGTATGTTAGTATAATAGTATGTATGAACTTTATTTAGTGCCATAGCTAGAGGGTACTTGCTAAATAATATTAAAAACTATAGTTGCATGTAAAGTATACGATAATGAGTCTCAGTCACGCGTAACTAAAAGAAAAGGTCAAGAAAGGCGAAATCATTGGGTTTACATACATAATATATATTATATCACTAGCTAGGTTCTTCGAAGTTTAAGGTCTCTTCAATTGCTGAAATTGCAATTGCCAACTTCACATTAGCAGAAAGTTAAGCAATTTGCATTGGAGTATGGCTATGGCGGTGCCACTCTAGTACGACTTTTGTATGTAATTTATTAGTCCCACTTCCCAGAACTCTATGTCTTTGTTTTAGTGCTAAGAAATTTCTAAGTAAGTGGATTGACATTGGAGTTCGAGAAGGATGAGAACCGAGGGAGGCGTGACACCATAAAGTTTTTGGGTTATATACTTTGTCTATTGCAAAATGCACAAGGGGGATGTTTTTTGCTTAATCATAACAAAATGTCTCTGGTTTTGATTGAAAAGATGCATGTCAAATTGTTGTAATTTGCCAAGCTGATTAATAGCCTATAAGGATGATGGTTTGAAATAAATTAAGTTATCAAGAATATTATTTTCTGAGTATCAAATTATCTCTTAATTAAGGTTACTTATTTTCAATTTAAAAATAATTTTTGTGACTAGACATTATAAAAGCAAATTAAAAAGGTATATATAGATTTGTAACAATACACTTAACCAAATTTATCACATACTTGTTTTAAACATTAAGTTATATATAATACGGGAAAAGTATTTCTCCAGTCACTGCAAATAAAGTTATTTCCAGTAAGCTTAAAATGACGTCGTTTTGGACTTATAAGATTAAAAAATTATAATAATAAAGACTAATATAACCTTACAATATATTAAAATTATAAAAATACATTGATTTATGTCCCAAAACGACGTAATTTTGGGCTAACTGGAGATAACTTATCTTCATTAACTGGAGAAATTCTTTACCCATATAATATACGGGATAAAGGGTTCAGATTTTAAATGATATTATTTTGCGTTATTTTAAACTATGTTGCACCGACACCGAAACGGGATACGACATCATATGACACTCCTACACATTAATTCTAAAAAATATTAAATTTCGACATGTTAGAACACGTTTTGATATTATATAATATTTTTAATTTTTGTAATGTATATTATATTTAATATTCAAGAATTTAACAAAAAAATAAAGATAAACTTAAAATACCTATCTATTTTGCAAAGAAACATAAGATATCCGTAATGTTTATATTAAACTCAATGAAATGGTAATCGTAATCCAACGAATTTAATAATTTGGAATTCTAAATGCAACACAACGTAACATTTGAATATTTTTTGAGTCTTTGCAACGAATATTGAAGTGTCGGACACGACACATCAAATTTTTTGAAGTGTCGGTGCTTCATAGATTTAAATGAAACGATTGTGTTTTAATGTATATTTATTGATTTTTATTTATTTTCTTTTTTCTATAAAATTAGAAAGAGAGAAAGAAAAAGTATTGTGGAAAAGAAAATATAAAGAATCAACTAAGTATGCACCAAGATATAATTGTTTTACTTAAAATGATAATTTTTTTCATAATATCTTAGTATTTCTTTTTTAAAAAAACTAAACAATAACAAGAAAATAATCCTAATTAATAAATCTTCTATAAAAAAAGCAAGAAAATAAAATAAAATGACAATGATGTCAACGGGTGACACTGACTGAATGATTTAAAATCAATCAACTATTAAACAAAACAAAAACAAAAATGAATAGACTAAAAAAGTAAATAAATTTTTCCATGCAAAAAAAAATAAAAAATAAAATAAAATTTCAAACAAGGTTTCCATTTGGTAAACCTCAATCGAACCTTTTTTGAATCTTACCGGAACTACGTTTTGCCAAAGGCGACGTGATTGAACTTTTTTTTAGGATAAAAACACCTAATCCTTTTAAATTTCAACATTAGCATATTATTTGATTTTGTGAAACATTTTTTTTCCGGAGATATTCTAATTGATTTATCGCTTCGCGACTAATTTAATTCGAGATGAGTGCTAGTATTAAAGCTTTAAACCCTCCTAAAGACAGTAGTGGGGAAGAACAAACACATGGCTTCAACTGAACTAGTATCATTTTGTAATATCACTATAATATTTTCTGGTGATAAACTGATAATTAACATCAACCTCGCCAAGTACGTTTATATTTCACAATTTCAGACGCATGTTTTTTTTAATGCCCAGTCCATTCCTATCGAATTTAATATTTTATCATGTACACTTGAATTCTCAATATATAATTAAATATTTATGTCAACAAAAATATTTTGATAAAAATAATTGTCAAACAGTGATGCGTTTGAACTTTGTAAGGCTCCAACAATCATATAGTTGTATAGATCCACTGAATTTTGAGCCAATTCGATATCTGTCTTTTCCTTTTCCTTTTCCTTATATGTTTTTTTTTTCTTCTCATTTTCGTCACACATTGTTAGGTAGGCTAATCAAAAGGCCACAAATTTCTTCTTGGTCAACTAGGGAATATAAATCTCTCCTTTTTAGCTGTTTCTTTAGGAATGTTAGAAGACGAATATGTTATCTAATATTTTAAGTTTTTAACCAATAGAGTTCATAGAACATACTAAAAAAAGACTAGGGTTGCAAGTACGTTTTTTTTAAAGCTTTTAACTTTTTCTCACAATTTGCACAGATATATATATAGAGAGAGATGCACATAAACAATTGGCGCATATTCATGAGTGATGACCACCCACTACTTCAAAGATTTATACCGTCATTTATTATTATTATTTATATTTTAACCGATCCATAAAAAATCCAATTAGATTTCTGGTTAAGAAACAAAAAATCTTACCACTTACCAGTGGTTATTAGTAATTATTATTTATATTTAAGATTTATAAAACTTCACTTACGGGTTGGGTCTTTGACCCCGTTTGTTTATTAAGAAAAAACCACTGACCAGTCTACAATTTTTTAATTAATAAATTAATATATAAATTTTGTGTAGACTAATGTGATAAAGACATATATTTTTCAAAAAATATGCAGTAATTATATAAATTTCAAAATCACCCAATTTTTTGTATTTATTTAATGCATTAAGGTAGTCTGGATAAATTGATATAAGAATCTCTTCAGACCAAATATCATTCAAACAATATTCATACAAATGGTTCTATATTCAACCCATAAGATTTTCGTTTTGAGCTAAATATTTTACAAATAACTTAGAGTGATATTACAAATAGCCTACCAATAAGAATTATCAGCATGAATCAAAAATCTTTTTATCAATGCTATTTAATCTTACCAGTCACTCCATAATATATCTAACATACTTGTTAACTTGTAAATTTTCAAATTATTTATCATTTACACTTAATATAGAAGAGGTAGGATCCTTTAACACCAGTGTCAAATTTCAATTTTGACACCTCATCTGATAGGCGTTAGATCAAGAAATATCAACTGTGTCATATGCTTACAAATCAGAGCTATTGATATTTTTTGATCTAACGGCTATCAGATGAGGTGTCAAAACATCCTACCTCAATATTAGAAAACATAATATGAAAGAATAAATTTCAAATAAATAACAAATTCAATTACTAAATTTTTAATTCGAGTATATGTCATATGCTACTAATTACTTATAACCAATAACTATAGTATATCAGTAGGGGTGTGCAAAATAACCAAAAAAGTGGGTCGAACCATGAACCGAACCGAACCGCTCCATAAAATAACCGGTTTTAAAAAACTAGTTCATGAACCGAACCGGTTTTTAAAGAACCGGTTCATGAACCGAACCAGTTTTTAGAACCGGTTTAAGAACCGAACCAGTTTTTAGAACCGGTTTAAGAACCGAACCGTTTCCGAACCGAACCGAACCATTTTCAAACCAAACCAAATTAATTTTTATAACTTTATTTTTTAAATTTTTAAATTTTTTTTCTTTTCAAAAGAGGGTCGACTCGAACCGGTTCCGAACCACTTCCGAACCGGTTCCGAACCACTTCCGAACCGGTTCCGAACCGAACCGAACCACTTTCAAACCGAACCAGTTTTGGACCGAACCGAACCACTTCCGAACCGAACCAGTTTTGGATCGAACCGAACCACTTTCGAACCGAACCATTTAAACCAATTCGGTTCGGTTTTTCAAAAAAACCGGTTCGATTCGACCCATGCACATCCCTATATATCAGGACAGAAATGTAGTCGATTGATCATAGGGTCACATGGCAGAGCACCATATTCGTTATGAAAATTAAAGTATATATAAAAAACTAATACGAAGAAGATCTGAACAAATCTATAAGGTCATAATAAGAACCTTAAAATGATTTTAGGACATCTTTGTTTTCTCAATTATGCTTTTTTTTGTCCTTGTATCTCATGTGACGAACTAAAACCCTCATTGATGAATTATACCGACTTTTCTTCGAACGGAATATTTTCTGCCATGTGTTTGGATATGCTTAGATCGATAAGAGAACATAATCCTAGTAAATATGATTGGTATTAAAATATCAGCTATATATTATTGGGTGGGATTTTTGTCATGCAATCATATTGTTAAAATTAGTGTATCGCTTACCTATTAATGGTACGTCAAACAAATACAAGCTAACTATTTTAAGAATTCTTAATTTTATTCTCTTATTGTCATGGGCATAGGATTTTTTATCCCTTTTTCTTTTAAAGGGTCTCATCCGATTTTCTTTTGAACAAAGTATGCCCTTTTGAATTTTTCTTCCAAACGAAACATTACCAATTAATGAATTAGTAATCAAATGTTTCAGTCATTCATCAAGCACATTCATGCAAATAACACTCTTCTTTTTTTTTTTTTTCGCAAAAAAATTAATGGTGAATTATATTAAGGGTTTAGTGTGTGTCTTTTAAAAGGACACAAGTTGTGCCTTTTAATGACTTACACAGAGTATGACCAATCATACTCTGTATAATTCCGAAAAGTTACTCTCTTTTTTTATTTTACACGTCAGCGATGTGACTGAGGAGAGAGAAAAAACTTTTTTAGATTTACATAAAGTATGACCAGTCATATTTTGTGTAAATCATTTAGAATGAATTATAGTCTTTTTTACACCAAAAAAAAAAATTATGGTACTTTTTTCCTTATATTAAATCTGAGAGCGCATTAATTGGTAACTAATAATTAAGGGGTGACCTCAACGAAATTTTTTTGTGTGCATTGGATCGGATGTAGCCAATTGAGTAATTTTTTTTTTCAAAATAAGATTTTTTTTTTACCAAATGTAGTACCAAAGCTTGGTCGTTTGTATTGGCTTATGAAGAAAGTACTTTTTATCACTTCCTTATTTTAAAAGTTCTTTTTATAAAAGTTACAACTATTTAGATTTTTTTAAAAAATATTTGACTTTTAACTTCTGCATTTTTAAAAGCTAAAATTTTTAGCTTCAAAAAAAAATTGACTTTATTTATGACTTATGTTTTTTTAAAAGTAGACATCTAAACATACTTACGAGAAGTGCTTTAAAAAAAAAGGATCAATTTTTTGAAGAAAAAAAACCCTTCTGATTTATTTTCTCTTCTTTCCTTAGTAGAGCTACAGAGCACAGTCCCAAACAGTTATGTTCGGTTGGCGCATTGGGGAAAACAATTTTGAACTAGAAGTGTTATATAATACAACTAATATTTTCTCGAATGACATTTAATATAAAGAAAGACAGAGATGGATATCAGGAACGAAGAAGCTGCAAGAGTTGGACATTGAAAATAAAAAATACCATCCAAATCCAATTATAACCATATATATAATGGGTTATATTTATCTCATTTAATATGAGATAACCTATTTTCTTACACAAATAATAAAAGTGGATCCCACTTTTATTTTATTTTTTTCCAATCATTTGTGGGTCTCTCTTATTAATTTGTTTCACCAACATAAGACATGAAATCTATATCAACATAAGAAAAATATTCCCCATATATAATACACATCTTACGAATTGGTTTTCGTGCAGCATTATTATTTGAACCGTATAATTTTAAAACCATCTTCCAATATTAGTCATCAGCGTTACCACGTTAGGGGCATTGCACCTGGCACAACCAAGGCTTTGCATGTGGCAGGAGTTGCACACATTTTAAGTTTTCTTACCATAATTTGTGGTTAAACTCTAATTTAAATTCCCCGTCGCTCTATCCCAGGTGCCGCCCTCAGAGACCCTCCTCCATGGTTATAGCAAAATCGTCACGTTCCATACACATATTTCCGATGAGGTTTTCTTTTAAAATATGGGATTAATTGACCAGAACAAGCATGGTGGTCCACAAAGTTTAATTGATTTCCATATTTATCTATAGTTTGCCCTCTGCTGATCAAAGTCACATGACACAGATCTTTGTTATATATAAAGTAGCATATAAATTATGTCAACTAGAAATTGATTGATAACTACAAACAAATTTTGGAGTTAGTTTAATCTTCCCATATATTAGGATCGAGCAGTAATTAAGCTTAACCTACTTAATTGTTTTATCTCATTATCTGAACTAAAATAGGTTACAATTAAACATGTGGATTAACTATTTGAAATTATTTTAACTTAATTAATAATCTTGAATTTGAGTCCTAAATATGAAAATATATTCAAAATTTATTAAGAAAAATTCTTATTATTCTGTACAACTTAAATTCAATTAGTCGATAAATTAATGATATATCAGAAAATAGAACTTGTTATTATTGGTAAATTAAGGGCCTGTTTTGTGTGATGTATAAGACAAGATAATATAAACTTATACTATACGTTATGACATTTTCAGTTGTTTGGTGTGACCATCGTATAGTATAAGCTTATATAACAGGATCTCCTTATACATCAAAATGATGTATAACTTAATAAAGCCTAGGAGTGGTGGATTAGGCATGATAAGGGATTAATGTATTAATATTGCTTACAAGTACAATTTTCAAGAATTAATATATCATTTCAATATTTATATTTTAAAATAAATTTTTTTAATATATTAATTTTTAAAATATTAAAAGATGTTATTTTATACAATACCATACCAAACGCTGAATAGTATTAAAATTTAATCAAATCTTATACAATCAAATTATACTATTAAGCCTTATACTATGATACCTTATCCTATATTATACAAACAAATGCACCAAAATGAACCACGTACTACCTTCACTGGTTAGCAACTCATTTAAGGAGTCATTCTCCCTGATTTCACATACTCTCCTCGGGCACGTAGAAAATTTTTTATAACGTTTGTTTTCCTAGAAAATTCCAATTGTCAGAACCGAAAGAGAAAGAATGACGGAGTGTAAGCATGATAAAAATACAGATTGTCTTATGATTATAGAATCTCTAGGCTTTTGTTTCGAGGAGGGGGACGTTATTGAACTTTAAAATGTCTACGTGGCTGTTATAGAAGCAAGAAGATTCATGCACGTTCCACGTATCCTAATAAAACTTTAGTACTACGCATTCAATGCGACATCGGTATTACAATGATGTATTTTGATAAGCATATAATCATAATATTAAAAAAGAAAATTTTTCTTTTCAAAAACTTATCAACTAATGTGAAAAAAAAAACATAATTTCGATATTATAATTAGATATTCTTCAAAATATGTGAGTATAATATTATTGTTGCACTAAATGCTTAGTACGACGGTATTACTAAAATTTTATTAGACCTATCCCTACCTATTATTAACACACTTCAATTTAATTTGCTTATCTTGATTGTGATTATTTTAAAAAGTTCGTAAAATTCAGTATTGTAAAACTCGGCCCGACTCAAAATTCAATGAATCGATAATCGGATCGATCATGCATCAGATCCGGTCAAATCAGCCAAAATCGGGTCATGTGTTAAAAAAAACCAAAATTATTTTATCTTATCAGAAAAAGTAGAACTCGTTTTAACATTTTTTATAATTTTATTTGTTAGTAGTATACTCTTCTACAATGATCTCAAATTTCAGCTTCCAATACTGAAACAATTTGCGAAAAAATAAATTAAGAAAATTGGCATATGTTATTTCAATGTAAATGAATTTAAATAATGAGTTCACAACATCTGGCCTTTTGAATGTCATTGAGAGATAATGTTTATAGGAATTCTGAGTTGCAATGTAAATTGACATAGTAAAAGCGTGCACTTCATTTATTTGTGTTTTATGAATTTGTAAAAGTTTGATTAAGCAATTTTTGCGCTTATTTAGTGAATATTGTTTAATTCATTTCAGATATGAAAAATATAATTAAATTTATATGTTCATATTTATATATATTTTTATATATGTTTATATATTCGGGTCAACTGGTCCGACCAGTGATTCAGTGACCCAATATCCTAATCGGGTCGATGCCCAGATCGAATTTAATAACATTGGTAAAATTAGAGGTGGATATGTTTCGTTTGGATTTCTATATGAATTTAAATAATTTTAGTAATTCGGTTCGGTGAAATGAAATTTTTTTATTCTGCACATAATTTATTTGAAATTAATAATTAATTAATTGATATAACTTAATAAACTATAATAAGTGTATAAACTAAAATCAAAGCCAAGCCAAAAAGTAATATTTCTTAATCTTGTAAAAAAAAAATCCTCCCCATTTATATAGTGTCATGTTATTAGGGGTGTTGGTGGTTTGTTTTTGTTTGATTCTGCAGAGAAAATCAATTCTAATCAAATCAAAAAATTTATATTAAAATCAATTGATTGTATGAAATGAAATAATTGAATCTAACCGAAATAAATCATTTATAATCAAATCAATCATTTTATATTAAAATCAATTGATTGTATGAAATGAAATAATTGAATCTAACCGAAATATTTTTATTAATTCACTTGAATTGATTGCTGATTAAAATACTAATTTATTGAATAAACTGAACTTCAATTTTTTTTGTACGTATCATTACCCCTTCAACCATAAGTTTACTTGAACTTGACAAAACATCATAAATATATATAAACAATATATTAAGTACTCAAAAACTTTGATAAAAATAAAAAGTTTAAAGCTAATTATGTATAGATAATTAAATTATGGCAAATATAAATATATATAATTCAATTTGATTTGACTTAGCTCGATTTCATAAATGAAATTTGCAAACCAAACAAAACGATTAGTAAATGTTACTTACATCTTTTGGCTCCCAGTTCTCTGGAACGCAGTAAATATTTTTATAAATACATACATGACACATCATACACACAAAGGGACATTATGTGCTTCCTCCATTGCTGATGGGAGTCTTCATCTTCACCAACTCTTAAGCAAATAATAAAACCAAATTTTATAATTAAAAATACAAATACCCTTGATGTTATAATATGTTATTTATTAATTTTATTTAAAAGTATTATATATATAATTATTAAAGTGTAATTAATGTAGTGTATATTAAATAATATTTTAACTTATTTAGTGTATATTATATTTAATATTCAATATTTTAACAAAAATAAATAAACTTATAATACCCGGGTCTTCATCAACCTGATTCAAAGCATTTTTAAAATTATAAAAAGTAATGCAAAATCAATTCAAAAAGATTTGATAAAATTTAAAAAAAGAAATAAAATAACATGTCACTCTTTAAAAACGAATAAACCAAAAGGTTTAATCACATTTAAGAGTTGTAGGTATTCTAATTTAATATATAAAAGAAAATATATTAAAGTTTTAGCTTATTTTAATTATTTTTATATATTTTATGTTACAATGAAATTAAGTTTAGTTCATTGTTTGTGTCAATTTGTTCATTATTATTTTTTTTTTGGTAAAAATTTGTTCATTATTATTTAATAATACATGATTACAACATTAACAGAAAAGAATTTTGGCTATAATAACAACTAATTAATAAGTTAAAATCTTTTATTGATATAGGAATAATATTAAGCTGATAATGTAAAAATATTATTTTCTGAGAGATCTATTTTTTAAATGATAAGTTATAATTATTAATAAAAATTAAGAAAATAAATTTTAATTTTTTAACAATCCTGCAACTTCTTACATACTCACTCGTGTGCGCGTAAATACACACATAATCATTAATATATTAGAAATAAATCATTAATATTAGAAAAATATTTTTACAATTAATATAGATAAGTTATCTGCATTTAATCTCAAAATGATATCATTTTGGTGTTGAAAAATTAAAAATTTATAATTATAAAGATTATTATAACCATGAAATAAATTAAAATTACAAAAATACTTTGATTTCCGCCACTAAACGACATCATTTTGGGATCAATAAAGATAACTTATCTGCATTAACGGCAGAAAAAATGAACGCATAATATATAAACAATAGATTTTTTCACTTGTTTTCTTCTTCTACAGTTAACGAAAAGCCCGTTCTAAAACAATTATACTTACAATTAATCAAAATTAAACTATTTCACAAATTACAATTGCAATAGTATTTGAATACAAAAAATATTAAATCAAATATTTGATCAAATTTAATAAATCAATTGTACTTAATAGAGATTTGAATAAATAAACCATGTGTTTATGAAGAACTCCTTTTTTTAAAATATTTTTAATAACAATAATGTCATACTCATATCTACACAATAGATAGGAGTATCAATGAATACATTATTGCTTTTCGTATTAGATCCCAATATATATATATATATATATATATATATATATATATATATATATATATATATATATATATATATATAGGATCCTTTGACACCGGTAACAATTTTGAAATTTGACATCTCATTTGAGAGTCATTGGATAAAAAAAAAATCAATGGTGTCACATGCTTACAGATCAGAACAGTTGATTTTTTTTGATCTAATGACTTTCAGATGAGGTGTCAAATTTCAAAATTAACATTGGTGTCAAATGATCCTACCTCATATATATATATATATATATATATATATATATATATATATATATATATATATATATATATATATATATATATATATATATATATATATATATATATATATATATATGTGTGTGATATGTTTCATGAGTCTAATGAAATTATGACTTGTTAGTTGTATGCTTTTTGTTGTTTACTTCTAATAGATGATAAATACTACAAAGTACATTAAAAAATCATAATTAATTTTTTAAAATTTAAAAGAAATGTGCTTATCAAGAAAAAAAAAAGTAAAAGAAATGTAAAAGTGACTTAAATATCTTTATTTTGATATCAATAAAACCATGTTGTTATCCATACTTTTAAAATATACATATTTCAAAAGGAAGTTATGAAACTAGGAAGTGACTTAATTGATTCTGATAACATGCAAGTTATATACACTAGCAAATATATCATGTATTAGATGTATATATATTTGATTTTAAATACAAAAATATAAGTACAAAAATATTTAAGAGAAAGTATATATATATATTAAAAATTATAAAGAAATATGCATGATTAGTTTAAATAAAATAAAAAATAAATTAAAAGAGATAAATATTAGAAATCATAAAACAATTTCTTAATTATTAAAAAATATTTGAATTTAAAATATAAAAAAATTTAAGAATAATATGCATCATTCTTTAATGGAGACTACAATAAAATAATTTGAATGTATAAGCAATTAAAATTTGAAGAGAGAAAAGTACAAATTTTTTCATTGAAAGTATAATCTATTATAAATTTGGGAGAATAAGAAGTTTTAATATAAAAAGAGAAATTTTGAAAAAAATGATAATTGAGTTTTTGAAAAATAGAAAAAAAATGTTAAATAAAGATGAAACCAAATATCTTTTTTTTTTTTTTTTTGGAATTAGAAACCAAATATCTTAAATAAGAGGAAATACAATAAGAATTATCTAGGAGTAGGACCCTATTTTATATTATATACACAAGTTATTCATACACAACCAAATCAAATCATACAGTAAACAAAATTACATACCCACCGGAAAAGTGGAAAGAAATATGCCGAGTCCAATTTGTTGGATAACTTGACTAAATGCATAGTAATTAATTAATAAATTTGAAGTTAGAAGCAAGCTACCATACTATCTGACTTCCTATTAATTAATTGTATCAAGATGGATCATCTCTGGCAGAGTAGCATCAATAGATCATTAATTATATATAACACCTCTTACTAAGAAAATAACTATAATAACGGTAACAGTACTAAAAGGAAACTAATATATTATTTTTGTATAAACTAATTATACATGTCTCAGCTAGTTATGAAGAAGGGAATTGAACATGCTTAGAACATGACCGGCCGTTTACCAAAAGAAAACAAAGAACATGACTGAAGGATTTGATGCTTATCAATTATTATTTTTTATCTTTTGGATATATTGGTGGATTTTGAACACATAATCTAATACAACCTACCCAAATCTCTCACTATTACAACAATCCTAGTTGCTTATCAATAATTATTAACTACATCTTTTGACGAAACCTATTTGACTATACATATATAAGTATAAGAAGAAGATATCACCAGAGAGATGTGGACTCTCCGCATAAACACACGAGACCACATGGAATGGCTGCTTAAATTACAAATTGGAATATATTTAAACTTTGCATGATACCGTTAGTTATAAACTGATTAAGAAACTTACATGTGCAGTTGGAAGTTCTAATAATCATCCATTATCTTGCTTTTAATTTGATGACCAGCGTGCATTTGATTGTTCAATATAAATATATATTTTTCAACTCAATATATGTACGTTGGTAGGAAAAATATTCATTAATATTGGGGTAAACCAAGATCATTAATATATATATATATATGTTAATGAATTTTTTATAGAATAAAGTATTTTAATAAATCTACTGTTGTATACATTTTGAACAAAACATGTTACATTAAGATTTTTTTTTGTACATTAATTTTCAATAAAATTAACATATAATAACATGAATTATGTGAAAAAAAATCCACCGATTGAGTGGTAGTTTTATTTATTTTTAGTTGAAACAATTTCCTCTAATTATTTCTCAACGCCAATATGAATAGAGTATAGACCTTAACTATATATAACTTTATAAAAGCGACATTGATTCTGAGGAGCTCAAAGAAAAAAATAAAATTCATATGGAAATATTTTAAAACAATTAGTTATTGGTTAAAAAAATATTATGGACCCTTCAAAATCATTTTTCTCAAATAATTAGATTAACTGCTTAATAAAGAAAATAAAATTATTACTCAAATAATTAGATGAACTGACTAATAATTTATCCTTTTAAATGACACAATTTATGTCACTTCACTCTCATAAAGAGGTGAGACTCACATTTTTATTTTTATTTATCTATTCTCTCTCCCTTTATTTATCTCTTTCTTTCACTTAAAATGACATAACTTTACATCCTTTAAAATGACACACATTTTTCCTATAAAATTATTATAGCCCTATATAAATATGTGTGAGAGAGAAATAAAAATGTTTACTAGCTCTCCAAAATTGTTCAGCAACTCCATCTCCACTCAAACTGTCATACCCAAAAAATGGGAACATGTTCACTTCCTTTCATTGTTTGCTGAATCCTAAACCACAAATTATGTTCAACTATGACAAGACGCGTACATTTACATAAATAGGGATATATATCTTTCACATCTATTTTGGAAAGTCGTGGGGTGATTCACTTTTGGAGCCATGTGCCCATTGAAAATGATCGCGTTGGACTTTCCCTTCATATTAATTAATATCACAGGTAAGACAAAGCTAAGTATACAGATTGTATCTCTTGCAATTGTGACAAGGAATTTCATGATAGCGATTGCTTTGGTTAACTAGTTGATTTATAGATTATGGTTGCCATCATTTTGACAAATCCAAACACTCTTTATTGTTTATTATATTGCCCAAATGTTATGGGCTTGAATAAATAGGCTTGTAGCAATTTCATTCATTTTCAGACTTGACCAAACCAAATTATTTCAGTCCATGAGTGTTACAAACTACCGTGTTATTATTTTTAAACTAAAATGATTATGTACATGTTCATTTTTTAATATTTTATTTAAAAAAAATATAATAATAAAGAATGTTTGAATTTGTAATATTTATTTTTTAATATTTAAGCAAATAATAAGATGCATTTACAATCTTATCTTCATTTATATTTATTTTTCAATTTTTAAATGACTGATTAAAATTGATAATTTTGAAAAAAAAAAGTAGATAGTAAAATAGAAAATCCTTTATACGGTAGGATAGATAATCTTACAATTGCTATCATTTTCAAAACTTGTGTTCATTTTTCCATACCATTTCTGCAACTTGCTTAATCAGCTCCTTATCCTTGTGGAAGTTTCTACTTTTTTATGGTCCAAACGGAGACAATTCATCGTGCATGAGTAATAAGTTGTTGAAATAATGTCATATATGACAAACTTTTCATAAATGTAATATAGCTTCTTCTTTTTTGGCCATGCATGTAATGTATCAATGCAAAAACTTAATAAAAAGAAATTATACAGATAATTCTCGTTCTTTGAATTTGATTGGAGGATAGGTTAGAGAATATAATATAAATAATTAAAAAGGTTAAATAATTAAAAAGGCTGCCACCTACTACCTATTTTTATTAAATTCTCTAACAGGGTCAATAATAAATTATACATTTTTGTTTCTCTTATAATCTTTTTTTCGAGTAAACCCACATACAACTAAAATAGAGTTAAGAAAAATAGTACTTACCAAAAAAAAAAGAGTTAAGAAAAATAGAAATTTCAAGACAGTCAGATAAGTGTAAGTGGAAAATATTTTCTATGTTTCAGGAACACCCAATGATTTGGTGCTTCCTCTCACAACACAAATTTTTTCTTTTCCTTTTTATCCTGTTATTTTTCTTCTTTTCCAATTTTACCCACACTAAAGGACCACCTAAAAAATGGTGGTCTCGTCCCACAATAAATTCTCTCGTGTAAGTGAGAGTCTTTATATGCAATTGCAATGATGACTGATTAAATAATTACTAAATTTAATTCCACCGGTTAGGAGATCATCAAATACGTCAATTGAAGTGATACACATACTTGCATAGAAAATCCAATTAGAAAAAACCACGGGCAAGGAAATAGAAGATTTTTACTAAGCAGAAGAAATTACAATCTCTATCTAATTATAAGGAGAAAATAGTATCACTCTCTTTGGAATTAAGAGAATACTCCACACTCTGAAAAAACACTCAAAAGATATTGTATATTTTTTCACTAAGTTTGGGATTATTGAAGAAAATAATCTCTATTTATAGACAAATTCTTTCGGATCTGTATAGTCTGATGTGAAAAAATCACATGACATGGTAAAGTGGGAAATCATAACCATACAAAGGTGGATAACCATTGATTTAATTTTGTATGGTTGTGATCTCACATCACCATGTCATTTTTTTTCTCACATTAGAAAATCCATTTCCAATTCTTTCTGCATTCAATCTGCGTTTCTGTGTTGCACCGCTCCTCCGTGTTCTTTTTGCAACTTTTCGCATTTGCAAACCATCCAAAGCCAAGAGATTTGTTTCATGTAAAAACAAAAGCAACTAAAAAACGACTTTAATTTTTCGTCAATAGAAACAAATTTTTTTTTATTAATAATATCTACAGAAAATCACACACGCAGTGGAAAATTTTGATAGCTTTTAATTAAGCAATTTAATTTTTATAAATATATATACGCGTATTTATATATAAAAAAAATGAGTACAACAGTGCCAGATTTCCGTATAATAGAATGAATCCAAATAGTTTTCAAAAAAAAAAAAAAATGAATCCAAATATGACCATAATGTGAATGGTAAGGGCATTTCCAAAGCTAGGGTTGGTAGGACAGTGAGAGATTTTGGTTTCATAGATAGAAAGGGAGGACCTTGACACCACTGGGAATGGACCAACAATTGGTGGGCATTTCAGGTGAACCACAACATGGACCATAAAATCATAACCTAAAACAAACTCGTTTCTCTGTTTTCTTGCAACCAAAGCTTATCCGAATCCAAAAACTAAATCCACAATTATGTGTTGATTTCAATTTGTACATATTATTCTGATCGTGATATTATCAAATTAGAATTAGTGAGATTACAGTTGTGATGGCTGGAAATTTAGAGATATACATAGGGTGGTCCAGTAGCAGCATGGTCCCAAAACCTTTTCTTAGGGGGTGTTTGGTAGAGGTGTTTTTTTTAAAATCCTGGAAAACCTCACTTGGGATTGTGATATATCTATGTTTGGTAGAGGGGATCCAAAATTTTGCCCATGATTTCCAAACGCCCAGCATTTTGATTCTAGTGCAAATTTGTGGTCAAAATACCATCAAGAAATACCACAAAATAGGTGGAATTTTCACAATCCAGTTTCTTGGATAAATTTTTCTGATTTTTTGGGACTGCTTTACCCTTTGCATCATGCTTTCAACAACAAAGAATCTTTAAAGAAGTTCATGGAATTGGCAGGAAAAAGACGAAGATGAAGACCATTTAGGTAGTTTTTTTTCTTCGAAAATACATGAAAACATTTACCGGGAAAAAGATCGACTTGGGGAAAAACATGCAGTGGCAAATGAATCGCACAAAATGAACGAAAATACAAAAGTTCAGATGGATTAAAGGTAGCAAGAAACGCAAAATGATGGTTGTGGGTTTCGACGATAATGGATTCTTCGTTCGAATTTTATTTTGGCTTAAAGTTGATTTCATTTTGTGGACGATTTTGTTTTCTGGGTCGATAGTAATTTTTTTTTTGCTGAATGAAAATGATGAGTAAATTTAAGATACAAGGTCACTTTTGTAAAATCACTCATTATTCTCATCAATATTTTACGATCAACCAAACATGCATTTAGAAAATTGACCTAATATTCCTGAGAATATTTTCGCCTACCAAACAACTTTTTGGTAACATTCCTGGAAATTTCACTTTCTCATTATATTCCTGGAAATCATGATTCTCGGATAAAAAATTTTTTCTCCTCTACCAAACGCCCCCTTAGGGTAGAGCTACTTGGGTTGCAACCCGTGTGTGTGCTTGTGCTCTGGGTGGAAACTGTTGGGGCCTGAGCCATGTGAATTTCAAATGGGTTGGCCGAAAAAAGTTTCAATCGTAAAACTTTAATTTAAAATAAATAAATATATTTTTATGTGACTATTAGAGGCGAGGCAGATTACTGTAGCCAATAAGTTCTCCATCAAGTGGGTTCCTTTTGGAAAATATTAGTCTTATGTTACATGAAAGTAGCTATCTTATGCTATAGAGAGAATCCAAGTGGGGTCCACCATTAAAAAGCAAAAAAGAAAAAGAAAAAAGAGGGGGTGCGATTTTCGAAGTGAGATAAAATGAGATAACTATCTCATGTAAAATGAGAGTAGTATTTCCCTTCATTAATATTAGGTTGACTCCCAAAATATATATGGGAAAATATTTTCTGAGAATTCAACTTTCATGTTAGTGATCCTTCGATTTGCGTGCAAAACTTTTTTTTTTTTTTTCCCAATAAATATGGGACCCACCACTAGTTAAGTCACAATATCAGAATTGAATTCTCATGCAACATGAGAAAATCAAATTCCAATATATATATATATGGAAAAAGTGTTTATCATTTTAAATGACACAACTTATATCCTTTCACTCTCATAAAGAAGTGGGACCCACATTTTTATTTTTTTTTGTCAACTCTCTCTCCTCTTTTATCTATCTCTTTCTCTCTTTAAAATGACACACACTTTATCCTATATATATATATATATATATATATATATATATATATATATATATATATATATAGGTTTAGTGGATGTAAAGTGACTGCACCTAAGGATTGGTGCAGTCATATAAAACTACGTCATTTTATAATGTAAAAGCATTAAATATTGGGAATAATAATCATACAAAGGTGGAAATAAATATAAAACATTAAATATGAGGAATCATAACCATACAAAGTTGGAAATAAATATAATATTTTTATTTTCTACAATTAATTTTAAATGCGAATTTCCTTTATCCACCCAAAACGACGTAGTTTTTAGGTGACTGCACCAAAGCTTATATACAGTCACATTACAAATCATTTTGCCATATATATATATATATATATATATATATATATATATATATATATATATAAGGATAACATCACGTCAGTGTTAAACTGAAAGTTTAATTTTAATAATTGATTTCTATCAAAATGATGATTATAATTTATTACAAATTAATAATTAATTTATGAAATTTTATTTGATCGGTTGTTAAGTTTTACCTTAGTCTGATCATTCAATATTAAACCTACAATTGAAAACCTATGCTGGTTACACTTAATCACTAATAAATTAAGGGTTTTATTATTGTTATGTTACATAACTTAACTTCACTTTCTTACCCATATAACAAAGAGAATAGAGAAAGTGAAATTATGAAAGAGAGAAAAAAAAAAAAACGTGAACCCATCTTTTTGATGTGTGTAGGAATGTGAAGTTGGGTTATATAACCTAACAAACATTAAACTCATAAGTCATAAATCAATTATATGTTATCAATATAATTTTATTAACAAACGAAAAATGTTGATGATATAATAAACGTTAATAAACAATAATAACTGATGTAATTAAACTTAGGTATAGGTTTTGAGATGTAAATATTGGAATTAATATTTTTCATGTTACAAAAGATAATTTTATTTATCTCCTATACATATAAAAATATATGAAATCAATTTTTTATATATGTGTAAGAAATAACTTTACCGAGAAACATTAATATCATAAATATAACATTGATGAATCTTTTTACTCGATGAAAAATAAAATAAAATCTGTGATTACTTCTGACAGGAGGATATCTCCCAATTTCTTTCTTTCCAAGTTCCTATTCAGCTTTTCATTTATGAATCAAATTTCACATTCTCATGATTCAACCGAAGTTGGGTTGTTAAAGG
This sequence comes from Gastrolobium villosum, assembly GCA_032173675.1. Lineage (NCBI taxonomy): Eukaryota > Viridiplantae > Streptophyta > Magnoliopsida > Fabales > Fabaceae > Gastrolobium > Gastrolobium villosum. The sequence goes on along the minus strand of JAVKPL010010414.1, from coordinate 189,601 downwards.
TACGAACCCTAATTGGCAACCAATTTCTAATCCCATAAGTTCACGTAACAAGCACATAAGAGATTAAAGCACAAGTTATTTGTAGATTAGGTTGCAAAACGATTAAAACACTGTTAAGCACAAGTACGGTTTGAAGTACATCATCAACAGCAGATCTGGCAACTTTTTTGTAACTCTAGAATTAGGTTGCAACTTGCTGGTGGAAAAAAGGTTAAGTTGAAATAGAGTTTTCAGACAAGACCAAAAAAAAATCGAAAACCAAAACTAAGCTCAGATTCCAAGAATACCAACAGCCTATTCATTAATATGTCGATGTTCATTATTGGTCCCATTTCAATGTCAAAAACTGAAAAACAAAAAAACAAAAGCACTACAACTGACCAGAAGATTAAAAAAAAAAAAAAGACAAAAAGGAAAATACAAGACAAGCTCACAAATCCTAAAATTATCCCTGCCCCTATGAAATGTAATTGTTATTTCTTATATTATAGGAAATAATAAAATAATTTTATCGCTTATACACACATAAAATGATGTAGGGATCATGAGAAACCATGTGTAGGAAAGAGGGGAAAAAATGACATAGTTACCACATTTTTATTTGTACATAGGAAATAGAATTATTTTCTATAACATAAGAAATATTAATTTCTAACAAAAAAAAAAAGATTTTACAATTGAATGGGTAACAAAAGAATGAAAAAATAACTATACAGCGGGGACATAATTAGGCAGAGATATGTCCAAAAAGATGTAGAGAGAAAATAAAAACAAAATGGCATTTACAACCACCACTAGCAAGGTCCAACAACTGATTTTGTTGTTTTCCTTGACAAAACAAAGTTATAAAAGCATACTAAGCTTCATAATACTCATTTAAAAATTGGAAGTCCGGGTTCTCAAGAAGCTCATCAGCTGGTTTCATGTCTGAGAAGTCTTTCTCTTGTAATGATGTAGAAAGGTCATCCACTGAGAATGGAATGCTATAAAGACACAAAAGTCATTTGATTAAATATGTACCCTATTTGCATAAAATCTTCATTTGTTCTAATTAATCTCAACTTTGAGCTTCACCTACTTTTAGCAGGTGTTACACTACAAATAAATTGCATATATTATCAATTTTCTTCTATACACTATAATGGAAGATAATTTTTCCCTCTACATAGTTCTAAAGATCAAACCACATGTAAAGCACCACCTAAGTATATAAGCATCCTCACCTGGAATTGTCATCCAACAAGAAAGAATCGCTCTGAGCATTATTGGAGTCCTCAGCCATAAGCATCTTCATGCTTGAAAGGACCTGAAGGAAGATTTTGGTGCATTAATCAAGCATTTACATCCTCATGCCTTTTGCTTTTATTGTAGAAAATATAGACACAAACTTACATCTGGAGATACACTTCGAGTATTGTAGTTGTCATCCCAGTAAAGAGTACATATTCTATACAGTTGCTGGACACTCAAGATCTGAAGAAGCAGAACCAGGGGATGGGGGGAGAAAAATAAAAGGGAAAAGACATGAGAGAAACATATAGACTACGAAAGACATTGAGATATAGTGAGATAAAGACATCGTTATCAAATGCGGATTGCGGCATGTCGTGGCCAACCCCAAAAAACGCTATAGCGTTATAGCGGATTGCGGAAATAGCGGAATAGATATATGACAGAAATAATGACAAAAAGAAACATTTTTTAAAGGCAGAGATAGCAGAAGTGATAGAGAGAGACACAGATAGACTAAAAAACCCTTAAATTTTTTCTGTTACACATTTAAATTTGGGACAAAATTGACATTTTGGCTTATGACAGCAATATGGCCGCAAATGCGATCGCAATGGCCGCTATTGCGTTCCGGTGCGGCGCGACGCGATTTTTTGCGGCGCAATTAACTACTATGTATAAAGATACAATGATTAGAAAAATAAAAGGGAAAAGACATGAGAGAAACATATAGACTACGAAAGACATTGAGATGTAGTGGGATAAAGATACAATGATTCGTGACCATGCATATATCAATACCCTAATCTCCTACTCCAGCCCTCTGGACTAAGTGCAACATCTAAATTTCAGTCCAAACAGTAGCATCATGCACTCCTCATGTAAAATGCACAAACAATCTTGACAACCAAGTCAACTGCTACTTGCAGAAACATGTGAATCTTTAAGCCATGAGCTTGCAGCTTAATTAGCACTTGCTGTAAAGAATCAATTTAACCCAAAAGCTTAAGCTGTTGGGTGAGGTTACATTAATGGTTTTATATATCTCAACACTTGCCTAATCTTTAAGACTTGGGTGCGATGATATCTAGGAGGCTCCACTTATCCCACTTAACTATCATGGTGCTTGTTGAATAATAATCATGATTTTGATCCTTTGGGCTTAGTATTATTTGGTCCAAATATATTAGGAATAGTTAAGCCTAATTTCTAGAATAATTTATTCTAGATTAATCCATGAAAGTCCATGAAATTTGTTGCACCTACCATAATTAATGTTTAGCCTAGGAGGTTATAGAAAACTCTAGAGTCACTAGTAGCCATTGGATGAAAATTGTGTTGGCATAATCGTAACCACTGATTAAGGAGGTGCCACTTGTATGAATAGATGTGTTCTCCATCATTTTGTATCAAGGCAAAAAGAGAAAGAATGGAGTAGAAATAAAAGAAGACTCTTCCATCTAAATCTTTCCAAGTTTCTCCTTTCTAAATTATCCTCCTTCCAACCGTGCTTGCACCTCCAATGTACCCAAAAAAAGGGAAAACATTGCGTAACTTTTCCTTGTAAAATACAAAGATAATCTTTTCAAGAACTTGTAATCTCAAATTCTGCTACTCATAAATCCAGTATGCTATCAAAGATAGGCCATTATGCATATTAACAATTTAATAAGAGATGCAGAAGCAGAACCCGTGCAATCTGAAAGGAACTAGGTATTTTCTGGGATAAACCTAGTTACAGAGATAAGAATCACTGGTTTATCACTCTCACACTCGCAAAAACAAGAAAATAAAACGTAGTCATACTGCAAAGCTTTGAGGGTCTGCTTCCTCCCTACCCTAAGGCCCCAATATCTAACTGAATGAGTGTCTGCCTTCCTTCTCTCCCGGTCTCTGCCTTTAATCCTTTCCTCTAGCAGATTTCACACCTTCCCCCACAAATACGTGCCACATGTGCAGGGTAGTTACAACTTAAATTACCATCTTGACCCTTAATCACCTCATCCTTGCAGCCATCGAAATTCTAGTGACTGTATGAGGCCTAACACACTCACGCATAGAGCTTGAGATGGATAAATACTTACCGGGCATAAATCATTAATAATGTCATCATAGGAAATCCTATACTTTTGATGAATAACCTGTATATAAAAAATGACAACAATTAAACAAGCAGAAGTAATTAAGACAAAGATCAGATTTTGATCACTTCATAGTAAAAAAAATATTGATTAACAAAGAAAAGAAGAAAATAGAAAAAATTCTTCTTGCTCTCTTACTCACTTAATCATATTTATTCCAAGATCATCACAAAGAGGACAGCCTTATGTTTATCTCTTATAGTTAACATACATGATGAGCACGTTTATGAATTAATTTGCATGTTTAAGAATTAATATGGTTAAAGCAAATTGCATGGATGTAAATGGATTTGATGAAATTATCCGTGTATTTCCAACACCTGTCTGATCCATTTAAGTCTCACATCAATTTGTTTAAGCATGATTTTCTTTCTAGAATCAATACTAAAGGCATTTTGTCCGGGAAAAACAACTGTAGTTACTTCAAATGAGTATAAGCATTTAGATTAGACACGCTAGACCAAAAAAGCAGATTCCCTCAATCATCTAGTTTTACTGGAATTATACTGTATTACCAAACCTAATCATGAAACTCTCAGATTTTATATGATTAAGGTAAGTAAAAAGAAAAGAAAATGTGATTACAAAACCAATATTGATTATCAAGATAATGAACCATCAGCAACAACATGGCCAAGATAATAGCGTTAAAAGGTGCCATACTATCAAACAAGACACACTTACCAAGAATCCAACAGCCTGTCTTGTGTGCTTAAGCTCATCCCAAGATGACCCTGCATACTGCAAACTTAAGGCAATTAGTTTGGAGCTTTTAGCAAAATGTGGAAACCAGTCCAAAAATCACACACAACAATCATAGGTCATCACCATATTTCATTAAAACCCAATTAATATATGTACATACTCAAGATAAACACATTACAATAAAAGCAAAAACAAAGTACCTCCTTTGCTTGGCCACACCACAGCTCTAATTCATCCAATCCAGCTTTCACATATTCCCCGTTGCTGAATGTGCAACAATCGCGACGGAGAAGAAGACTAGTAATCATTTGAAAAAAAGGTGTTGACCTTTCCACATTTTAAGATGAAAACACATGATGAAAAAATCTTAGTTAAATGATGTATGTAAAAACTACTTTACCTGTTGAAGAGTTGCACATTAATATATGAGAATGTTTGACTGAAGATCTTTTGTATAAGAACGGGAGGCACCTAAAACTCAAAAGGATATATCTCGTTTAAGCAATTTTAAGAAATCACATGAACAAGTCTAACGGGGAGGTAATTGCTTAATATTCGGTAGTTCATAAATTGCAATTTCACTTCTTACAAAGTTCTCTTTCAGTGTACAGAGGAAGGAGTTGAGGGATTCAATAATTCTCTGCCAGTGAACCATCGAGGAATCTTTACCAGAGGATCGGCCATATCGTAATGCTCCCTTTGATGTTCTTGGCGCCTGTATATTAGCAATGTGCTTTGAATAAGGAACAGAATGAAAAACATGTGACTAAAAACAATATATAGACTCGGAATCATTTTGAAGTCTCCAGAAAACATCTCCAAAAGGAAGAAAGAATATGGGGACAATGAGAACTATATGGGATGAGACATTGTATCCTACTGTATCCAGCCCACAATGGTTAGTTTAAGCTCACTTGAGTTGAACAATTTCAAACTAGATTTCAACACACCTGGATACATAGTGCCAAAACCGATGTTAACTCCTCCTTCAAGTTATCCCGAATGATGCCATATATTTTCTCCAAATAGGCTGTGAGCTGCTGCTTGAAAAGTAAAGCAGGGTATTTAGCCTCTACCCTGCGAACAATCTCCAATGGAGGGGCAGCAAGATTGGCAGAAGGGGACGAAAGAAAACCCTGCAATTTTGCCTTAAATAAATAATTGGAATTTTTCAATTGTTAAACAGAAATCAGATTATATACAATGTAAGAAATATTCATTACCTTAGTCATTCTTCCAAAGAGAGACATCGGATTAGGTGGTTTTCTAACTGGGGTTGCATTCCTTACACCGCCAGATTTCAAGCTTTGTTCAAGTAAAAACAATAATGCAGATGTATTTGACAGCCAATAGGCCATAAGATCATTGACATCTTCATTCTGTAAGGTAAAAAAATATTAGGGTAGAAGAAAGGTAAAAACTCTAGATGCGTGCTCAAATACTTTTCTTTACCAGAAAAACACCATAAAAATAAAATACCACACAAAAATTGGGATCAAATCATTGAACATTTCAAATATCCACAAAATAATTCATTGAACATACAAATTTATAAACTTTTGAATGAAATGGAGGGATGGATAACTAGAACAATAAAACATGAAACTGACCAACAACAATATTCAAGCTTGCATATATGTATTACTTCTAACACTAATTATTTCACAAGAAAAATATTCCTAAACAAGAATTAAACCAAACAAACACTTGCACACTATCTCACCTGCAACACAACAGCTATTAATTGATAATGATCATTACACTCCACTGGACTAGTCGCATATTCAATTATTTTTGTGTTCAACTACATTATAATAATCAATGCAATTATAACATGGAGTAAGAATCTAAAGAGATTAAAACCGTAAAAATGTGATTTGAGTTGTCACTATGCTGCATAATGAAACCTCCTAAGCGGGAAGAGGGGACAATAAAGAAACAAAATAGTTGGTGCAAACTAGGCAATGATCCTTCTCACTAACATGCATTTGCTTTCTGTGCGTTTTATGTGCGTTGTGCGATTTGTGTTTTATTTCAACGTTCTTAATAGGCTCATAGCTAATTAAAGTCAACATAATAAAAGGCAAAAATAGTATAAATTATATTATCTTTCTCATAATTAAATGCTCTTATTCTATCTCTAAAATTTTCAACTACATTTTCCCTTATATTATCATAGGCCATAAAGCATAATTCAGAATACAGTAATAAAGTCACCTTAATTGCGGAACCAATCATCTGGACTAGACGATCAAATACAGTAGCTTTTTCAACTTCAAATGATTTCCAGTGGAGAAGACATTTGTAAATGGTAAATGCAGCAATAGGCTTTCCATTATTGAAGCCAATATTTTTTGCAACACACTTGACAAGTGAATCAACACTCTCCTACAGTGAAACAATAGTATAAAATTGAGAACAGTACTTTTGCAGGAAGAACTATGAAAACTAACAAAATTAGATTCCTAATTTTAAGCACGTACATGTCGTTCAATGTAAGATCTCCTCAATTTTGTGTCAGATTCTGTACAAAACTGTTTCACAGGTGTAATACATGTATCCTGCAAAGACAACTCATTTTATATTCCATTGAACAAAGTCGCTTTCGCTTATAATAGAAAGGCACATTAAAGTAGTAGCAAACAATGTACTTACAACAGCTTTCTTTTTTTTGCCACATAGTGACCATTTTCCAACTTCAGCATGTTAAAATTTGGGTAAATTATACAAAACCACCTTGTACTTGGGTGGCCTTTCAAAAGACCACCTTGAATTTTCAATTAACTTAATTAACCCCCTTAAAATATAACATTAAAACAATTTCACATATTTGATAATATTAAGACAATTATGCCCTTATTCTCAACTCATCCATAGCCATTGGCCCTGCCCACTAATCTTGCACCATTGTCCTTCGGCAGCTACCCTGTCATAGTTATTGCCTCTACCATTATTCTTAACTCATCCATAAAGAATGGATTAAACCCCAAACTAAAATGATTCCCCATTTTTGTGCACCTAATATCATAATTCACAAAACTCTCAAGGAAATTATACATTGTGTATAAATCTCCTTAGAACTAGAAATGAAGCTATTGTCCAAGGAAAGGGGAAAAAAACATATTAGCAATATTGAGAAGACACAAAAGAAGTGAATTTTATCTTTATGCAGAAATTCTCAGTTCCAATTACCAAAGCTAGATTTCATATAATGCTTGTAGAGACACAGGCAATAGGGAAACGGGAGAAACCCGGGGAAGTTCAATTTCTTAAACAGAAACATGCAAAGTTGGAGTGAAAGCACCCCATTCATGACCATAAAGAAAAATAAAAGTTAATTGAACCTTACAAACTGATGCAAACATTGATGAAGTTGATAAATTAAATTGATTGAATAGAAGAAACTAATTTGACAAAGATGAAGAATTTATGTAAGATATATAGTAAATTTTCACAATCAGATCTTTTGTTTTGGAGACCCAATGGTGGCGGCAGGAGGCTGGTGGAGGCAAGTTCGGCGGACAATTGCAGCAGGTGGCAGTAGAAGGTGGTGGTTAGCGAGCAACTATAGTGTTAAAGCAAAGGTTTCCGCAGGCAATGGCAATATGCAGTGGGTGGTAAAAGTGTCAATGGTGGTGCGGTGGGCAAAAGCAATAGTTAGAGGTGAGAGTAGGGATATTATTGTCTTAATATTATCAAATATGTTCAATTGTTTTGATGTCATAGTTTAAGGGGGTAAATTGATTTAATTGAAAGTTTAAAGTGGTCTTTTGAAACACCGCCTAACTACAAGGTGGTTTTGTGTAATTTACCCTTAAAATTTCAATATTCCAAAAGATGCATTCTTACATAAGACCTACATACTTTAGTTAGTATAAATTACCTCAGGTACAGGGGTTGAGAGGTGCACTGCTATTGTTTTCACAGATGAGTTTAGCAGAGATTGTTTCTGAAGAATAAGGTTTGCAGATTCCATGTCTGAGAATTTCTCTTCAAACCTATCAATAATAATTAAAGCAAAAAAATGGTCATGATGATAGAGATCTTGTAACTGCAAATATAGAGTATGGATGGTTACTGTTAAAACTTAAAACACTAGATACAAGAAATTGTTCAAATGAAATCAATTAAATATTTATCTAATATCAACAAAGCTAAGTCACAACCAAAACCTTTGCATAGCAGTCTTCAACTGAATTATTTTTGATTCAGCATCCAAAGCTTGCTTCAACCTTTCTTCGCCAATTCTGTTTGCCTCTTCATACTTTTTTTCCGTTTCATCAACTTTCTTTTCCAATGAGCTCACCAAGTTCTGTAACAGACTCCAGGAAGCAGTATATTAATAATACGATATGCCAACCTAACTTATGCAAAATGCGAGAAAATCCAAAGGGTATCAATATACAAATATTTTCTTTAAACGAAGCATAGATATCTATGCACACAACCACCTCACCTTGAGCTTCTTATTTTCACTACTGAGCTTCTCCAACAAAGAATGGTCAACGACTGGAACTTCCTGTATGACAGGCACTCTCTCTGCCACTCTTTTTGTCGCTTCCAACTCCTTTTTTTCAAGAAGTAATTTAGTTTCTCTAAACTGAAGTTGCATCTTTTGCAAAGCAGACTGTAATCTTTCATTTTCTTTTGCTTTTGCTTCTTCCATGTCAACCTATATTTAATATTAGAGATTTAAGAAGCTTTGCAAAGAAAGATACTATTAGGATGAGTATTATCACTACCTTATATCTTTGTCAGAAAAATCACAGACAAAAATCTTTTTCATCAATTACACAATCAATTTTTCTGCACTAAGAAAAGTGTCTGAAACAAGTATTGCTACAATGCTAACAGAGCAAACTAAAATATTTTACTCAAACTAATTGGTGTGGTTAATTCATACTGCTGGGAAATTGCCAGTTTGCCACAGTAAAATGATTTTAGACAGTTAAGTACTGGCAAAACCATAGTCATTTACCCTTAAACGTTTTTCCAGCTGCAACCTTAATGTTAGGTCTTCAACCTGCTTTTCAAGCTTATTTTTGGCAGCGTGGAGAGCTCCTGTTTCTCTTGCAGCCTGCAACAACAACAACAAAAAAAAAAAATTAATAACTAAATATTAAAATCAAAAGGTGAATATGCAATCATAATATTAAAACAGACTCTCACTATTATAATTTCCAGGCAAGCATTTTTTAAGGTTCAATTATTAGTTACAGATAGTTTGTATTCCCAACATACTTATTCATAAGAAAATGTAGCTCGCTCCAACAGTAACGAAGTAAACCCAAACAAGTGCAAACAGGGTTCTCATGAATAAGGGACTACTATTTATACAAACTTGACAGGGTTTCCTTCTTATGTGCCACAGAAGTAGTCAAGTTTTGCCTGAACTAATTGCTTGCTACTTAAATAACCTTAAGCTATAAAGGGCTTCTGCCACCAACCCCAATGTCAATATACCTTGAAATTCACAGAATTCTAAATTCACCTTGCATAACTATTATCTCGAGTGCTATCAGTAATATAATATTTATAAACATACAATTTCAAATTCTCATTAACGGATTCAAAGGATTAAGTGGTTAAAGAAGAGTATTTACCAACTTGAGCTTCCGCAATTCTTGTCGAGCAACTTTTCCTCTCCATACACATTGTGTAGTAATTGCTGCCTTCTTTAATTTCATGAAATGAAGTTGATCCAAGTATTTCCTGCAGTGGCTCTGCAATATACAAAATCATCAGAGTTGGAAGAACAAAATATTTGGAACCAAAAGAAAAAATTAAAGCCAAGCTCAGCAACATTGGTTTTGTATCGGATGTATGAACAATAGGAATAGTTAAACTGTTTAAAATATCTTGTAGTGATGGCTCTTCAAAATATTCTCTACCTGAATGACAATTGCTGCTCTAGTCCGCCTTCTAAAGTGTAGCTCACAACGAGCAGCCATCCCCCGCATACCCGTCTGGATAGCAGCAACAGAGGTATGCAATTCTTTGTAAGTCTTCCGAACAATATGCATGCGGAAATACCTCTGAATCATAAGACTAGAAGCCTCCTGCTGCATTCCCTTGTAAACTTGCCGAGCAAGTTGCCCTGCAATCAGTGCAAAGAAAGTCATCAGGCTTCACAATTATAAGTTTTTCCACAAATCCAACATCTGAGCTAATACTCCAAGAACATTGAGCAGAGACCTCTGCATGCAGCTTGAATCTTCATAGCAGATAAACGAAGCGAGATGAAACTTTGGCGAGCCAAATATGTTTGAACTTTCCTCTGAATAATGCTTGCTGAATTTTCTAAGATCTCACTTCTACGGGTATCTAGTTCGGCCATTTGACCAGCTCGAAGAAACACCTTTGTTTTACCAATCTGTGGCAATAAACAGAACCAGTAAAATTAGAAAAAGATAATATAAGTCTTTGCAATGGTAAACATCATAGCAGTAAGTACAGATGGGCATAATTAGAAATTCATGTTCGTTAAACACCTGACAAAGACATCAAATAGTGATCATTCCTAAACCAAAACTATAATTTCAAAATTTGCTGCCAGCAGAATGGTAGTTAGGTGAAGCATGCAAAAAGGGAAGAGAAGGAAATGTTACCAGCTCTCCCAGCAATGGCAGAAAAAAAGACTCCCAATGAATTAAAGTTCTGAGCACATAGTAATAGTTACCTGACAGCCTTCAAGTCCAACATTCTCTAGGATGCTCTTGCAAGCAGTGACCTCATCAGAACTAACATAATTAAAATATGAAACAAGTAAGCATTTTTAGAATAATAACTAACGTGCCTGATAAGGAAGATGAATAACCTAGATACCTTCCATCCAATGCTTCAGGGGCAAGAAGGCCAAATCGATCCACAAATTCATCGAAGGTTTTTCTAGTGGGATAACCAGCACAGCTTATCCTAATCGCCTCCATAACTCCCTACAACCAGACAAACTATGCAAATAAGCATAAACGTACATAATCTCATATTGAACTTCATTTACAGAACAAACTATACAGTCAAATACCAAAACAAAAGTGCTAACAGCCTTACCCCACAACGCAGTTGCAGCAAAACATTTTTGTTGTCAAAAATTGCTGGCTTAAGAAGATTATTGGGTTTTACACATCGAATGTAGTGTGGCTCAGTGGCACTGAGAGTTTCAAGTAAAGCTTGCAATTGTTGCTGCAAGACAATTGATGAGTTTTCACAACCCCAATGATTAAAACAAGAAAGACAAATCAGTTGTTTCCAAAATGAAGGTAGAAAAAAAAAACCAACCTTAAACCCGGAACCTATTGAAGAGGACTTTGATTGTTTGGACAATTCCACTGGTGAAGGGGGAAACAAACCAGATACAAAGGGGCATTTGGAAGCATAAAGAAGTGCCTGGTGTTCTGCAACAACATAATCTTTGTTCTTGTCGAGGAACAATTCAGTTTGATAAGTGACCTACAATTGTCACTGATTAAGTGTACATGTTTTCCAAAGAAGAATAACTCACATCTAGCGTTCTGGACCTATATTAACCATATACCTATCCTAATTATTATATCTCTGAAGTAAAAAATTACAACTTTCCCAACTTACATCACCAGCATAATGGCAAATTGTGAAGTCGCTACGTGATAATTTGGGCTTGTTAAACCTTTTATGATTTTTGAAGGTCTGATACAGCTTCTGGGCAAATGTTTCATGCGTTGATCTAGGAAACATACTGCATAACACACACATACAGCTATCTGAGCATCAATAAAAAAATAAAAAAATATATGAATGAGCTATCAGTACAAAGTATACCAAGCTTCGTCGAGAAGAGCAATAATGCCACCAGGTTTCTGAAAATGAATGTAAGACAATTAAAGCTTAAAAAAAACTTCAAATGAAGGGCCGACCCAGTTCAAATACCCACTTCGTGAGTGTCTGGGGAAGGGAATACTCTAGGCAGCTTTTCCCCTGCTTTTTGCAGAGAGGCTGATTCGAACCCGCGACCTGACACATCACGGCAAGCAAGCTTACCGCTGAGCCAAGCCGGCCCTTAGACAAACTGCAATACACAATTATGTTATCAGTCTGCTAACAGGAATAACGGCAAAATCATGAATAACACCTTGGAAATGCACAATAATTTTTCTCCTTACGGGGAGGGAGAGAAGGGTCGATTTGAGTAAACTCAACTAGCAATTATCATTTCAAGGTAATCAGAAGTATCATTTCTTTTTTAATTAAGTCGTGAATACAACCTAGTCTCTAAATACACATAAAATTCACAACTTAGAAGTTTTCATTCTTTGAACCCATAAACTAAAAATAAAATTTCCCTTATATGTATCTCATTTGATTTCAAGGCAAATATTAGAACAACTTCCACATCAACTGTGAAAATAAGGTAAAATTTTCGTTTAAGCTTGAGAGGAAACTTTCAATTTAAAATAACACCTGAAGCATTTCTCCATATCATCCACCAAGCTTGAATCCTATGGTTTTTAGTCTCCCTCTATGACAGTGTCACTTTGTATGATAAATCCAAGATACCTAAATCTTGCAACTTGTGGTATGGTATAATATCCAATTTTCATCTCTAAGCTAGTCGCTAGCGCTAATCTTACTGAACTTGCTTTCCATACACTCGGTTTTACTTCTCTGAAAATAAAGAAACAGAAACATCTAAGACACCCTCCAGGCAAATATTCTAAATGCCTCAATCATTGAAAATGCTGCCATACCATATTTCCATAGCCAATTAACCTAGTTTACTAATTTTGTCTACAGCCACCCATATTAGACTAAGCTTGAGAGTTGACTCCTAACAATATTTATAACTGCAAAACAATCATTTCAACCTAAAAGTTTGAGCTATGAAGTGAAGGCCTTTTTAATGGTTAGTATATTTCCTAACACCCCCCATCAAACAATAGCCAAATGGACTTGAAGCGTGGACAATACATCGGCCCCTGTCTACCCGTGCTAAGAAATCTACAATATTTAATTATTATTTTTTAAAAGAGCGGAAGACGGTGAAGATCGAACTCATAACCACTTAGCCGCGGAGGCTCTGATACCATATAAAGAACCATTCAACCCAAAAACTTAAGTTGTTAGGTAAGACTACAGTAATAGTTTTATACCATATAAAGAACCATTCAACCCAAAAACTTCATTGGGCTTGAAGAGTAAACAATGCATCAAGTCCTGCCTACCTGTGCTAAGAAATTCCAGAATATTTAATTATTATTTTTTATAGAATGGGAGCGGTGAGGATCAAACTCTTAACCACTTAGTCATGGAGGCCCAAGTACCATGTAAAGAATCATTTCTATCCAAAAGTTTAAGTTGTTAAGTGAAGGTCTTTTTAATGGTTTTTATATTTCTCTAACAATAATATAACCATTCACCACCACATTTAATATAGAATTTTTGACTAATGAACCAACATCAACATCAATGTCACTTTTACCCCAAAATAGTTGGGGTCGGCACTTTAACAAAAATGAATACCTTATAAAAATAGATTGAAAGGTCACGAGTTCAAATTCAGGAAATAACATATTCGCAAATATGCAAAGCGGGGTAAGACTGCATACAAGAATTGCTATCATCACTAATCGGGATTTAATGGGGTGTGGTTCATACAAAAGCATGCTACAAGAGAAAAAGGCCATCAATAAAAGGCTTGCAATGTTAGAAGGAAAAATGTTAGGAATGATGATGCAACAGCCAGCCCATCAACTAATGCTAGAACAAACAGCCCACCAACAGCAGGCCCATACGTAGGAGATGGAGGACAGCCCATACAAGGAAGAAGGTTTAACCAAAGGCTGGTTTACCAAAGGAAGAATAAGAATAAGGGGAGGGGAGTGGATGATGTGTAATGTGTTGGTTCTTTTGTGCATTGTAATGACAGTTATGGTGAGAGGGTGGGAGGTGTAATTTGTTATAGTTTGTTATTTCTTTTAGATGTATATAGGGAGGTGAGAACGTGAGAGGAAGTTACGCATTATCAATTTCTGTTTAGTCTCTACATGTGTAGAAACGGCTAGTGGAGTGATCTCCATAACAGGGAGCTTTGGCTCTGTATTATCTTTACTTGAACAAGTATGTAATCGTTCCATTTTCATTAATATACAAATTGTCTCCCTCTTTAGTTGATAGGAGGAGATATATCCTATCAAATTGGTGCTTTCATTGTTTTATGCTCACCAGAATGGCCTCTCAGAGAGTGGATACACTTGAAACAAGGATGACAGCAGTAGAGAATTCGCTTCGTTCACAAGAGGTAATTCTCCGTTCGCAAGATATAACGTCTAGGGCCATTCCAATCAGCTGTCGGATCATTCTGTTAAGCTGGGTGCCTTGGTTACTAGCGTTGCAGAAATCGCACAAAGCTTGCAATCGTTACACACGGAGGTGAAGAACGGGTTTCAACATCGTCAGTCATCTACGGAAATTCCTGTAATCACCGAAGCAGAAAGCAGTGAAACTTCGAAACGAAAGGTGGAAGAGAAACACGGTGACAATGAGGTACTAACCCAAGCAAATCAAAATGCTAATCAAGGGGATGACTATCGCATTAAGGCGAAGAGAATCGAGCTCCCAGTCTTCTCCTGGACAGATCCGGTAGGATGGGTTGCCAGGGCCGAAGCTTATTTTTCCGTTCAAGGAACGCCACCTACCATGCGCATCCCGTATGCCCAGATTTGCATGGAAGGCTCTACGTGGCATTGGTTTAAGGTGCTCAAAGAATCTGATGCACAGCTGGATTGGAAACGATTTAAACACGCCCTATTTGACCGTTACGGAGAGGGCAATTTCGGCAATCCGTTCGCTCAGTTAAAAGAACTGATGCAACGAGGAACGGTGGATGAATACGTCGAGGCCTTCGAAATGCTATCCACTCAAATCTCCCCCATGCCAGATGAACAATATATGGGTTTGTTTGTCGGTGGTCTCCAAGAAGAAATTAAACTCGAAGTGCTTTCCCTGGAACCATTAATCCATTGCAAGATGATCTCCGTGGCAAGAACGGTGGAGCGTAAGCTATTGGGAGGGAAGTGGAAGCCGTCATTGCGTGACCAGGGCATTTCCGTTGCGGAGTGGTATCTGTGGCCGGGGGTGATCGTTACCCGAACAAACAACAGGTTAGAAATCAGGCTCAATCATTTAAACCAGATGAACGGCCCAACAAGCCAGGCGATAGGAGGTCTGGGCCCAACTACAAGGGGGTTAGAAACTTACCCCACCATGAGATGCTGGACCGACGGGCTAAAGGCCTTTGTTTCAAATGTGGGCAAAATTTCAGCCCAACCCACGTTTGCCCAGACAAAAATTTACGTTTACTCATTTCAGAGGAAGACAACATTGTAGGGGACTCAAGCGACCCTATTAATACGGATGAGAAGGAGGGTACTGAAGACTGGGAAATGGTGTGCAACCATGTCAGTTGCGAGAGGGGGCTCAGCCGCGAGCACGAACCCGACGTGGTGCTCCAAGCAAAAACGATGAAAATTGAAGGGGAATTGGAGGGATTTCCAGTCCTGATTTTGGTCGATAGTGGAGCGAGCCACAACTTCATCACCCCGGAGCTGGGCTGGTCGATTCGCTTAATCTGTCAGTCAAAGACACCAAGGAGTTCAGCGTTTGTCTAGGAGATGGTAGCCGGAGGTCATCAAAGGGAAGATGCACTGAGCTCAACCTTCAATTAAGGCGGCACCGTTTGACGACAGGGGCCTTTCTTTTGGATTTGGGTGGTGTTGACCTAATTTTGGGCATGGAGTGGTTGGAGACATTAGGGGAGGTATGTCAGGACTGGAAAAAGAAAACGATGCAATTTTCTCACCAGGGGAGGACGATTTTGCTTCGTGGATATCAGGTGCGTGTTGGAGCTCAACTCGTAGCTCTACAAGGGTTGCTGCATGATGCTGAGTTCGATGCCAAAGGAGAAGAGGATGAGCCAGACAATCCAATACGTGCGCATCTAACAGAGGAGCAGCAAGTGGCCCTTACACAGGTGCTTACCCAGTTTCAGTCCGTATTCGAAAAGCAGCCAGGCCTACCCCCTTTTCGAGGGCATGACCATGCCATCAACTTGATTCCAGGCACGGGTCCAGTAAGTGTCTGTCCTTACCGATACGCTCATCACCACAAAGATGAGATTGAAAAGCAAGTGAAAGATTTATTACAAGCAGGGGAGATCAAACACAGTGTTAGCCCTTTTTCAAGCCCGGTCATATTGGTTAAAAAAAGGATGGCACTTGGAGGATGTGCGTGTATTATAGGGCCCTGAACAAGGTCACGGTCCCAGATAAGTACCTCATTCCTACCACTAATGAGTTACTGGATGAACTCTATGGTGCTAGGTATTTGTCTAAAATTGATTTGAAATCTGGGTTTCATCAAATAAGGGTGCGAACAGAGGATACCCACAAAACTGCATTTCGTACACATGATGGGCATTATGAGTATCTTGTTATGCCTTTTGGCTTAACAAATGCACCATCCACTTTTCAATCCACCATGAACTCAGTTTTCCGAGAAAAACTTCGCCAACATTTATAGTCACACCTAGGAAACTCATTTATGCCATTTGACAGAGGTGCTATCTTTGTTGCAGGAACATTACCTCGTTGTTCAAAGGAAGAAGTGCAATTTTGGAGCAGAATCTGTGGAGTACTTGGGTCACGTCATTTCGCTCAAGGGTGTAGCCATGGATCCTTCAAAGATTCAAGTTGTACTTGATTGGCCACAACCACGTAATGTTAAGGGAGTCCGCGTTTTTTTGGGGTTGACGGGCTATTATTGGCGTTTCATTAAAGATTATGGCAAGATTGCACAACCATTGACTGAACTCGCCAAGAAGGATGGTTTTCATTGGAACGATTCCGCCAAGGCAGCATTCGACCACCTTAAGAAGCTCCTTACATCTGCCCCAGTCTTAACTCTCCCTGACTTCTCCAAAGAATTTATCATTGAGTGTGATGCTTCTGGCAATGGTTTAGGTTTGTGTTGATGCAGGAAAGACAGCCAATAGCTTACTTTAGCAAAACTCTCGCTCCAAGAAATCAAGTCAAGTCAGTTTATGATAAAGAAATCATGGCTTTGGCTCTTGCCATTCAACACTGGCGTCCATACCTGTTGGGGCGGTCTTTCACTGTGTATACGGACCATAAGAGTTTAAAACATTTGTTGTCTCAACGAATTACTACATCTGATCAACATTGTTGGTTATCTAAGCTGATGGGGTATCAATTTGAAGTTATATACAAGCCTGGCCCTGAAAATAAAGCAGCAGACGCCCTATCTAGAATGCTGGAACAGGGAGATCTTGAGCAATCTAGTGTAATATCTAGCCCCTACTTGTTAGATCTGAGTATTGTTAAGGATGGGTACAAATCTGACCCATTGTTGCAGGGAGTCATAACAACCATCCAATCTGATCAAGATGTTCCTGTTGATTACTTCTTGCAGGGAGAGCTGCTATTTTTACAAAAGACGCCTGGTTTTGTCCTCCAACTCTTCCCTCATTCCTGTTTTCCTAAAGGAATTCCACTCATCTCCATCCGGAGGGCATTCGGGTTTTACTAGAACGATTAAAAGAATTGCTAGTGGGGTTTTCTGGAAGGGCATGCACAAACAGATTATTAATTTTGTGAAATCTTGTGATGTTGTCAAAGAAATAAGCACCAAACCTTGACTCCTGCTGGGCTTCTCCAACCACTACTGGTACCTCAATTAATTTGGGAGGATGTCTCCATGGACTTCATTTCCGGATTGCCCAAGTCCCAAGGATATGAGGTGATTCTAGTAGTAATGGATCGTTTAACATAATATGCTCATTTTATTCTTGTTAAACATCATTTTACGGCTAAAAACATTGCTGAATTATTTGTTAAAGAAGTGGTTCGCCTACACGGATTACCCAGATCTATCATAAGTGACCATGATCCCTTTTTCCTTAGCAACTTTTGGAAGGAATTATTCCGCTTGCAAGGGACTGTATTGAAGATGAGTACCTCTTATCATCCTCAAACGGATGGACAAACAGAGGTGGTCAACCGTTGCCTTGAGACCTATTTGCGTTGCTTTGCATCGGAGCAACCCAAACTCTGGTCAATATGGATCTCTTGGGCTGAGTTCTGGTACAATACTTCTTATCACAGCTCAATTGATACTACTCCTTTTGCTACTGTATATGGCCTCCCTCCTCCCAACATTACACATTATTTGGTAGGAGAAACTCAGGTGGACGCGATATCTAGGATCTTGTATGACAGGGATGAGGCCTTGCGCCAGTTGAAGTATCATCTGATCCGTGCTCAGTCGTCTATGAAGAAACAGGAAGATGTTCATCGTAGAGACCTTGCATTTGATGTTGGAGATTGGGTTTATGTGAACTTAAGGCCACACAGGCAGATGTCCGTCTCCAGGCACATTGATCCCAAATTAGTTGCACGTTTTTATGGACCCTTCCAAGTGATAAAGAGGATTGGGGCAGTGGCCTATAAACTATTGCTTCCAGAAGGGTCTCAGATCCATTCCGTTTTCCATATATCCCAATTGAGGAAGGCTATCGGATCTTTATAAGTTGAAGGAAATCTACCCGCTGGGTTAGCTGTAGAGGAGGACAATGTGCATGAACCAGAATCCATATTGGCCATACACAGTGCTAAGGAGGGGAATAACTCTTTTGAAAAATGGTTGGTTCTTTGGAAACACAAACCGGTTGAAGAGGCCACTTGGATGAAAGCCAGCGATGTCACAAGGCAATTCCCAAACTTCTGCCTTGAGGACAAGGCAACAACTATAGAGGGTGGTATTGTCAGGAATGATGATGCAACAGCCAGCCCATCAACTAATGCTGCAACAAACAGCCCACCAACAGCAGGCCCATACGTAGGAGATGAAGGACAGCCCATACAAGGAAGAAGGTTTAACCCAAGGCTGGTTTGCCAAAGGAAGAATAAGAATAAGGGGAGGGGAGTGGATGATGTGTAATGTGTTGGTTCTTTTGTGCATTGTAATGACAATTATGGTGAGAGAGTGGGAGGTGTAATTTGTTATAGTTTGTTATTGCTTTTAGACGTATATAGAGAGGTGAGAACGTGAGAGGAAGTTACGCATTATCAATTTATGTTTAGTCTCTACATGTGTAGAAAGGGCTAGTGGAGTGATCTCCATAGCAGGGAGCTCTAGCTCTGTATTATCTTTACTTGTTCCTGTAATCATTCCATTTTCATTAATATACAAATTGTCTCCCTCTTTAGTTGATAGGAGGATATATATTCCTATCAAAAAACCTTTTCAATGAGATCGAGAATATCTTGATTGTCCACAAATTCAATGTAACTCCAATCAATCTCCTCTTTTTTGTATTCTTCTTGCTCCATTTTGAAAACATGCTGCAGAACAAAATATATGAGCATTACAAGAATATGCCAAATAAATAAATATTATGTGACGTTTTTGCTTGTTTCAAATATACATGCAATAGATAATATCTCTTTCATAACAAACCTGATTAAAATGTTGCTGAAGCTTTTCATTGGTCAAATTAATACAAAATTGCTCAAAACTGCAAAGTACAAATAACAACCAGGGATAATATACAAAATCAACAACACCAACTTTATAAAAGATAGAACTACAGCTCATGTCTATTAGAGTAATCCCTGACTGCTAGTAATGAGTGATAAAAAGGAATGACATTTCAAAAGAATTAGTTTAACGAGAAAGCAAACGAACAAAGGGATTTATCACTCAAGTATTCTTAATCACAAGCCAGGTTATTATGAACCAAGGATGAACCAAATGATATCACCAAATTAATCTAGAATTTCAGAACATGAAAACTACTTAAGGAGGACATCATTGACTCCAGACCAATTTGTAACTTTCTTGGAGTAACTGTTCACTTGAAGAGACCGACCCATGTTAATTACACAACAAAAGGTGTACCAGTTACACACCTGTTATTCTTGAAACTCTCAAAACCATAAATATCCAACACGCCAATCAAGGATTTTGACTCGTGGTCTTGACCAATGGAACTATTAATTTTATGAACCAACCTACAAAAGCATGACAAAAAATTACAGAAACAGAGATTAATGCTTGGAGCAAATTGACCAAACTTCCCAGTAACTCTTACCAGGGTTCAAACAAATATATCTTTAACCAATCTGCTAGCAGGCTTACCAGTCAAACAACCTTGTGTATACAATCTTAGCCAAAGCATCTCGGCTGAGTGCAGCAGATTCTGGATCCCGCCATTTTGTAATAGTTTCATCGCGAGTAACAATTACTCGCTTGCAAAGAGAATCTTCAAGTGCCTTTGCATCGCACCTGAATAAAAATAATGAGCCAAGGATGAAAAGATACGAAATGCAAACCTTGAAATAACACAAGTGTGCAAAGTTTGCTCACATGAAAAGCTCAGCTGCAGTGTGTAGATGGAACCATGATTTTTCATCTTTGGGCTCAGATGAGTCTATCTCCTTCCCTTTTGCGAACTCAATGTTGCCAAGATGTAAAATTGCAGCAACAACTCGAAATATTGCATCCTGAAGAGTGACAGCGGAAATGGACAAACAAAGCATTGAAGCATTATCATGAACTTAAAGAAACTCCCTATAAAATACCTGTTCCTCGGAACTTATTCCAACAACATCCATTGCTCTCCTCGTAGCACTATATTCTTTAGATTCATGAACCCCATCCAACTCATAGCAATTTGATTGATTCAGATAATGAAATGTTCTTGGATTTCCTAATTTGTACTTCTTAACATCCTGTCAAAAAAAGGTCCAGAAAATTTGAAGTAAATAAAATCCAAAAAAGTTAAGCACAATTTATGAGTAAAAAACTTCCAAACTATAGCCTATACTGAGGAGTAAGGACTAAATTGTATTAAAAAATTTTACCAACACAGACCACTCCTACCACCATTCAAAGTTAACATGGTGCAACTTCCGAATCTGTTTATTACCCATCATGCTCAGTAGATAAATAAATATTCACAAAACAGGGAAGCCATGTTACCACAAAACAAATCTAAACCATAAAGATGTCTAATTAGGCAAAATGAAATCCTGACATGCTAAAGTTTCATCACGCCATTTACATCTTCCACTACAGCAAGAACAAAAATACACAAGTAAAAGCTCTGAGCCTCTAAGCCATCAACTCAAGGTCACAATTAATGAGTAACACCAGCATGCATTGTCACAATTAAGCAAAAAGAATATCTTACAACAAACAATTTATACCTAAGCATACATAAAGATGATGATAGGAAAGGAAAGGAAAGGATATCAACTCTTATTTTCTATCAAAACACTCAACAGGTCCATTTCAGACAGTTTTCTCTAATGGTAAGTTACTCACATTTATGATTCAATCCAGAAACAAATTAATGTAAGCCAAAGAATCTCATTACCTCCTGAGGTGCAGCACAGAGCATGTAGAAACAATGATAATTCCTCTCTGGATCTGACACCTGGCAAACACGTGATCTTTCCAGCAGATAAGTTCTGATAGCAGCTCCTGAAATTCTTCCCCTCTGGTCAAATTGAATCTCCACAAACTTACCAAAACGACTGAAGAAGTCACAAGTGAGAAAATAAAACAAATAAGATAGTATCAGTATGGCATAAAAATTTGCAATATAACTACATAAGAAGTAAAGTTACTATTATCTCCCACCTTGAATTATTATTCCTAACAGTCTTTGCATTGCCAAAGGCTTCTAGAACAGGATTTGACTGCAAGAAAAGAAAGAAATGGCCCAAAAAAAGATCAAGTTTAGTGGACATAAGTTAAGGTTGTAATAAATTTTGATGCTAGAAAAGTTAAAAAAATAAATAAATAAATTCGAGGTAGTCAAATCAGCTAGCCAAAATAAATTTGTAAATTGATAGAGAGAGATATAATATAAAATCATTAATTTAACCTCACCCAACAGCTTAACCTTTTGGATTGATTTGGTCTTTTACATGATATCAGAGCCAACAGTTTGGCTAGGCTAGTATTTGGAGATGGTGATGCAATTGAAAAGATATCCACAGAAGGCTAGTGTGTAACTCCAATACATGAAGAGAAAAGGTTTCGGGAGACGTTGCCTTTGAAGGGGAATGATATTGGGCCTCACACTTGAGGGGAAAATGTTGGAAATACTCAAGTGTGAGTAGTGATGAAATTTCACATTAGTTAGACATAGACCAAATGAGGACTATTAAGTGCAAAAGACTCAGACCTACAACATTAAGATTTTTGATTGATTGTGGTGTCTAAACCCGTATCAGAGCCAATGGTGAATTGACATGTGGTGATCTGAGTAATTGAAGATGTGGGAAGCCAAGGTCTTGATGAGTGCAGCAAAGCCTTGATGAAAGAGCCAATGTATTGATGAGAAGTCAAGCATTGATGAACCCTATGAATACTCGAAGAAGCTTCTCCTTAAGGGGAAGTGAATCTAGGCTTCAGACTCACACTTGAGGGGGAGATGTTGAGTGAGGTTATATTAATGGTTTTATATTTTTCTATCATAAAGGTCTAAGTATGGGCATAGCTCAGTTGGCAAACACGGGCTCTCCCCACCAAATACATCTTTGGAGAGGGGCAAAGAGCTTTAACTGTGATTAGTCTTATAGTCAGCACAAAGAGTTCAAACTTATAGGGATACTCAAGGGACCGACTCATCTCAAAAAGGTAATTAGAATCGGTATACGTATACCAAAAAAAAAAGGTCTCAGTGTTTTACCTCCAAGACTTTTTGCTCAATAGTTCTACCTTCAGCAGCAGCTCTCCCTCCCATGTAAGCAAGATACTGCATAAGTAACTTAGTGCTTTCTGTTTTGCCAGCCCCACTTTCACCACTAACCAATATTGACTGGCTGATTCCCTCATTTATCATAACCCTAAATCCACAATAATTCATACAGTCAACTAGTAAACTAATAGTATGCTCTATTTACAGGACAGATATGAAAATTACCTATATGCTGCATCTGCAACAGCAAAGGGATGAGGACTTAACTCACCAAAAGCTGCTCCTTTATATTGTGCCATCATGTGGCTATCATATAAATGAGGAAGCTTTATGAAAGGGTTCACAGCAATCAATATATTCCCAGTGTAAGTCTGGAAGTAAAATATTGGTACAGAACATGTCAATAAAGTATGGAAATATGTAGATATTGACAAACACAGAGGAAAGGGCAACATTCCCCCATGCAACTGACACAATCTTTGAAGAGTTGGCATTTGAAATGCATACATAAATTTCATTGATATCATATCTTGATCTCAGATTATCTAGGACTCCAGGTTCATGCAAGTACGCAAGCTTTGTCATATCATCCACTCCACTTGGTGGTACTTCGGTATCTTTATGATAGATACTTGAAGCTTTAACAACAACCTGCAAATTTAAAGACAAACAAAATCAGGGCAATCACAAATTTTCAAATATTAGAAAGTTCCAAATTGTGAGTTAACTTAAAAAATGTATATCTGGTACACCAAATAAAGAACAGGCATCCTGCAAGACAAGAACAAATAGTTTCACTAAGCCACCCCATTTTACTATGCTATCCTTCAAAGGTTCCCACCAGTCATTCATGTTAAAGAAATCAAGGCACTCAAAGTAAAACTGGTAAATTCAAAGAACAAGAAAATGCACTAGTGAAGGCAAGGATTAGCTTTTAACAAATATTTGAAAGCACACTCACCGTCTTCCCTGAAGTGCAAAGGACTTTGATTTCTTTTCCATTAACCTCCAACACCTCACCATCTATCCAAGCTACATCAGAATCCTCCACCCAAATATGGGACCCAACTACAGGATTGGCAGCAGCAGCCTACAATGCGGAGTGTGTCATAACTTAATTGTACCAACTACAAACAAAACGTATTCCCTCTAATGAAATTTAGGGATAATCAAGCAACTAGAGTGAAACTCGTAAGCACTGAAAAAAAGGAAAAGTCAAATTCTCTCTTTAAATCCCACAAAAGTATTAGAAATATGACCCCACATATGCACAGTAGAAAAAGCAATAAAACACAATTTCTAGTTTCTTACTAAAAATTGTAACATTTGCTTTAGATGGCCATAAAAAAAATGGCTCAGGTAGAATGCAATAATTCCATAATTTTCCTTAGACCAAAGTTGCAACATGGATTTAATAACCAATATGGTTGAAAGCATCAGTAGACACCCCATTATTAGAAACGGATCAGTGGTATTTTATAACATATTTGAAAAGACAGTTGGAATTATAGTTCTTCCATTGCAGTTCATCTGTCCTAATGTAAAATGGTATCTACAAAATTTTAACTACAATCCCAGTAGTCTAAATAATATATTCAACATTTATTAGAAATAAATTACATTAGCTGAAACACGACTAACCAAAAGAATAAACATCCAACATGAGCAACGGCAAAATTCAAAACCTACCATCATCCAAGAGGGAGAAAAAAAATTATGATTGAAGATTTTGACCAAGGGGGGATTAGTAAGCAACTGTCACACATTCACAAGCATAGGAAAGGACATAAATTTGTCTTCCTCACCCACACAGACATGCACATTTATCCATTAAGTATGGTGTTTTGAAGATAAGCACCCACATTGTCAAAAATTAAAGCGTGACCCCTTCAATTAAGCTTATTGGATGGGGAAAAAAACTGCAATGCCTAAATATAATTTTGAACCAAATTCAAAAGCCAAAATAAAAACAAAAAGAAAAACTTTTTACTCTTAAATCAATGAAAAATCATCTAAAATCAATAAACAATTAAGCATCAAATTTATGAAGTTGTAATCAACCGTGCATAATCAACAAGGTTCAATTTCAAGAAACAGCTCAATAGATTTGCAGTACCAAGTTCAGAACAGAAGATTCAAAAAACCGCAGACAAAGTTAAATATATTTTCCAAAAAGCCCAGGTAAAATAATTGCAAATTAATACAAAGTATAAATATTCACGGACTGAGACCTTGTGGCTTCCTGTTCTCTAAAGAAATATGATTAAGATGAAAAACACTATCCAGTATAGAATTGGACTCATTCTCTAAAGAAACGGGCACATTCATAAAAAGTAGAAGCATTCCAACGCAAATGAGATTTAAAAAAAAAAATCATATTAAGCACTTTCAATGCAATGACACATCAGTTAGATAACATAGGAAAACGACAACCCCATTTTTATCCAAAAATAAATAAATAAAAGAAAAATCACAACCCCATAGCTAGAGTCTAGAAATCCACCAAATTCCTTGGCACAGTTGGTAAGGAGCTGGGCACCTTAACCAGAGGTCTCGAGTTCGAGCCCTGGGAATGAAAAAAAAAAAAGATTTGGGAGAGCGTCCCCGGGAGTCCGACGGTGCTCGATGAGGATTAGTCTTCGGAGCATACCTTTGAATTTATTCAAAAAAAATCTAGAAATCCATTTCAACAAAGTGATTTTCATGTCACTAAAAGGGAATGAAAGACTTCAAATTGACTCAACCAATGCGACAAGACAAAATCCAGATGAATGAGAAATGAATACCATCTTCTGTGAGAGATTAGAACAAAAACTCAGCTTGCAACCGGATCCACTGGCAATTCCTCCAACGGCTACTCCACCACTCAAAATGAAAGACCTTGGCGCCTTCCCCTCCACGCTTTCCACTACAACTTTCACAAATGCGTGCTTTATAACTAACTAACTCCAAATGTACAAAAAAAGAGACAAAAGGATATATAAAAAAAAATTAAGTGTATGAACTGAAAGATATAGTGGATGAAAGAATAAAGAAGCTTAACGACACCCTTCAAACAAAACCAAAACTTTCAAGAAGATATTAAGCCCCTGATTTAACAGTAAACCTTGTTTCTGCTATGGGTTTAGAGTGTTCTCTTTCTCCATTGTTTTTTCTCCCATATTTGTGGGCTAAAACTATATTGGTTAAGAAACACAAATGGTGTTAGAATTTTAGATTTTGCAGTAACGTCACTTTGTTAAGGAAAAAAAACTGAAAAGTTTAATTATATAGGTGTGACATTCCGGAAGTGCCCCTCAGTTTTGGCATTAATTACAGTAATCACAATCATTGGAATGATGTCTAAAATCTTTCGTTAAAAATCAAAATATTTGAGGCGCTAATCATGGTGGTCAAGTGGTCCAAATCCTCTCTCTCTCTGACCTTAACTTCATGTCATTTCCTTTTCTTTTCGTTTTTTTTTTATGTAGCAACAATTAGGCTTTTTGGCCAAACAATTGATTTTTATGTAAAAAAAAAAAATACTTATTTAGGGGATGCGTTTGATTGAGATTTTAAAAGATTTTAATAATAATATTCCAGAAAATTTAATAATAATAAAAAATAGTAGTATGTACCCTTATGTGTGGGGTCATAGGCATTGATTGCTGATAGTGTGTCATAATTTGATTTTAAAAGTGTAACCTTAATTAATGGTTATTTTAGTTGTAACGTTCAGCAGTTATGGTTGGTTATCATTTAGTTAGTAAATGACAATAAATATTTTATTAATTTTGTAACCTTAATTAGTAAATGACAATAAATATTTGATTAATTTTGTAACCATTAATGTATTAATAATAGTTAAAATAATTATGATAACCTTTGATTTTACTTGCAGTTTTTATAACTAAAATAAAAGTGATAACCGTTGATATTACTTGTAGTTAATGTCTCGGTTTCAAAATTTCAGCTATAAATATGAACTTAACCTAGGGGTGTTAAACGAGCCAAGGGCCTTTGGCTCGGCTCGTGAAAGCCTGAGCTCGTTTAATAAAAACTCGTGTTGAAACTAGACTTGGACTTATATAAAAGCTCGTTTAATAAAAAGGCCTCAAACTCTAATTCAGAAGCTCGGCCTTAGAGCCTCCCAGACTAGCCTAGTATATAAATATTTATTTTATATTTTTTATACTACTTGTAATAACTCTCTCTCATCAATTTATTTCACCCCATTTTATTAGTTTACCAGACTTTTTGAATGATTTTGTTCTATATTGTGTTGTTTGGATATATATTGAATTTATGAATATTTATGGAATTAGTGTTGTTCTATATTATCCTTCATCCTCCTTCACATAAACAAACTCACAAAAACTCATTCGTTACACTGTGCACTGCTCGTTTGTGTCAATTTATTTTTTATTTTTTATTTTTGTTGGCACTTTTTTTTATAATGGGCAAAGATAATATAGCCTGTTATCTACCTTCTCTCACTTTAATTTTTTTATTTATTATAGACTTTGTAAATTATTGCTGCAAATTGGAAGCTAAGGTTTCTATCTGGAAATTGATTTTTTGTGGAATTCTGTTCTCTTATTTTTATTCTTTAACATGCTAACAGACTAAGACAGGCTTCACACAGGCTTTTATTTTTTATAAATAAACCAGGCCACAAGCCAATATTATATTCATAACAGGTAATAGGTAACAGGCTAAGGCCAGTCGGACACGTTTAAATACAGGTTTGGCCCGTTAAAACTAAAGCTCGGCTCGGCTCTGCCGGTTAACACCCCTAACCTAACCAAACCAAATCATTTCTCGATCCTCAACATTTCTCCATTTCTCTTCTCATCTACTTTCTCTCTTCTTAATTCGATTTTTTCTTATTTTATTTTATTATTATTTTCCTTTGGTTACCAACCATTTTTCTTCCCCCAATCACTTTTCTTCTAAAAGGTAGCCAACACGGAGACCAGGTAATCCTAATCACTATAGAATCAATGATTAGACTTAGCGTTATGTGAGTGTTTGTTTAATGTAATCTCGATGCTTAGGAAACTATGGTTATGTTTTATATTAAATTTATTTGATGTGATTCAAATCTTCTTGTAATGTAATCTTAATCCCTAGGTATTTGTTTTGGAAAGATCTAAAATTAACAATTTATAGTGAGTCAAACTTGATTCACACCCTTTTCCTTCTCTACATTATCAACAAACTTATTTTTCAACAAAAACATTTCATATAAATTTGACTCAAATCATTTTAAATTTAAACTTTAAATTTTAATATCTGCTTAAAAAGGATAAAAAGGATTTCGAGCATATAATTTAAAAACAAGAAATTTACTGATTTTTGAACGCTTGGTATGTATTTTTAAAATTTAAACTCTAAATTTGACTCAAACAAAAACTAAGTAATTTAAACTTTAAATTTGACTCACTATAAATTATCTTCCTCATTGTAGAAAGGAAAAAAATCAAGTCGTTGTCAGAAAATATAGCCATATAATTCTTAACAACTTATACCACATTGTTTTAGAAAGACCTAATGTTAACAATTTATAGTAAGTCAAACTTATTTCACACATTTTTCCTTCTCTACATTTTCAACAAACTTATTTCTCAACAAAAACATTTCATATAAATTTGACTCAAACCATTTCAGATTTAAACTTTAAATTTTAATATCTGTTTAAAAAGGATAAAAAGGATTTCGAGCGTCTAATTTAAAAACAAAAAATTTACTATTTTTTTTGAAAGCTTGGTTTGTATTTTTAAAATCTAAATTCTAAATTTGACTTAAAAGAAAAACTAACTAATTTAAAATTTAATCTTTAATATCTGTTTAAAAAGGATTTCGAGCGTCTAATTTAAAAACAAAATATTTACTTTTTTTTGAACGCTTGGTTTGTATTTTTAAAATTCAAATTCTAAATTTGACTCTAACAAAAGCTAACTAATTTAAACTTTAAATTTGACTCACTATAAATTATCTTCCTCATTGTGGAGAGGAAAAAAAAAACAAATCGTTGTCAGAAAATATAGCCATATAATTCTTAAAAACTTATACCACATTGTCGTGGAAAGACCTAATGTTAATAATTTATAGTCGGTCAAACTTATTTCACACATTTTTCCTTCTCTACATTTTCAACAAACTTATTTCTCAACAAAAACATTTCATATAAATTTGACTCAAACTATTTCAAATTTAAAATTTAAATTTTAATATATGTTTAAAAAGGATAAAATGGATTTCGAGCGTCTAATTTAAAAACAAAAAAATTTACTATTTTTTTGAACACTTGGTTTGTATTTTTAAAATTAAAATTCTAAATTTGAATAAAAAAAAACTAACTAATTTAAACTTTAAATTTGACTCACTATAATAAATTCCTCGTTGTGGCAATGAAAAAAAATAAATCATTATCAAAAATTATAGTCATATAACTCTTAACAACTTATAACACATTGTTTTGGAAAGACCTAATATTAACAATTTATAGTGAGTCAAACTTATTTCACACCCTTTTCCTTCTCTACATTTTCAACAAACTTATTTCTCAACTAAAACATTTCATATAAATATGACTCAAACCATTTCAAATTTTAAATTTAAATTTTGATATTTGTTTCAAAATTTAAATTCTAAATTTGACTCAAACAAAAATTAACTAATTTAAACTTTAAATTTTAATATCTCTTTCAAAAGGATAAAAATGATTTCGAGCAATGTTATTAAATTCGACCCAGTTATTAACCCAGTCGAGGTACTGGGTTACTGGTTCAACTAGTGGGTCACTGGTTCAACCGCATGATCTGGTAAGTATATGTAAATCTATAATTTACATTAAAAAAACTATAAATATACTTAAATACTTGTACAAAAATATATCAATTTCAAATATTTTAATATGAAAATTATAAATTACACATCATTGTCCAACAAAAGATCAATCAAACATATGATATTTGTGATACTAGTGTTTTAGGTTCAGTAAACGACATCTCTAACTACAAATTAAATCAAAGTTCCCTGCATATTATATAACCAGAATAATATTAGTGTTGTAGATACATAATCTATGTAAGTTAATAAGCTAAAAATCACTCAAATATTTCAAAAGAAAACAAATAATTTTTGTTTGAGATTTAAAAAAAAAGAAGACATTAATTTATGAAAATAAATTAGTTTTTTTTTAAAGACAGGGCCGGGTCACCGATTTTTTACGAAAATTGGCCGGGTCACACCGGTTCTGTAACATGGTCGTTCCAATATGAAAATTGGACCGGTTACATGACCAATGTACCGGTTTCCTGGTCGACCCGGCCAGGTCGGCTCGGTTTTTATAACATTGATTTCGAGCTTCTAATTTAAAAACAAAAAATTTACTGTTTTTTAAAGCTTCGTTTGAAATTTTAAAATTTAAATTCTAAATTTGACTCCAACAAAAACTAACAATTTTAAAATTTTAATTTTAATATCTATTTAAAAATGATAAAAATTATTTCGAGCGTCTAATTTAAAAATAAAATATTTACTGTTTTTTAAACGCTTGGTTTTAAAATTTAAATTCTAAATTTGACTCAAAATAAAATTGACTAATTTAAACTTTAATCTTTAATATCTATTTAAAAAGGATTTCGAGCGTCTAATTTAAAAATAAAATATTTACTTTTTTTTGAACGCTTAGTTTGTATTTTTAAAATTTAAATTCTAAATTTGACTTAAACAAAAACTAACTAATTTAAACTTTAAATTTGACTCACTATAAATTATCTTCCTCATTGTGGAGAGGAAAAAAACAAATCGTTGTCAGAAAATATAGCCATATAATTCTTAACAACTTATACCACATTGTTGTGGAAAGACCTAATGTAAATAATTCATAGTCACACAAACTTATTTCACACCCTTTTCCTTCTCTACATTTTCAACAAACTTTTTCTCAACAAAAACATTTCATATAAATTTGACTCAAACCATTTCAAATTTAAACTTTAAATTTTAATATATGTTTAAAAAGGATAAAAAGGATTTCGAGCGTCTAATTTAAAAACAAAAAATTTACTGTTTTTTTTGAACACTTGGTTTGTATTTTTAAAATTAAAATTCTAAATTTGAATCAAACAAAAACTAACTAATTTAAACTTTAAATTTGACTCACTATAATATATTCCTCATTGTGGCAATGAAAAAAAATAAAACATTGTCAAAAATTATAGCCATATAATTCTTAACAACTTATAACACATTGTTTTGGAAAGACCTAATATTAACAATTTATAGTGAGTCAAACTTATTTCACACCCTTTTCCTTCTCTACATTTTCAACAAACTTATTTCTCAACTAAAACATTTCATATAAATATGACGCAAACCATTTCAAATTTAGAATTTAAATTTTGATATATGTTTCAAAATTTAAATTCTAAAATTGACTCAAACAAAAATTAACTAACTTAAATTTTAAATTTTAATATCTCTTTCAAAAGGATAAAAATGATTTCGACCAATGTTATTAAATCCGGTCCGGTTATTAACCCAGTCGAGGTACTGGGTTACTGGTTCAACCAGTGGGTCACTGGTTCAACTGCATGACTCGATAAGTATATGTAAATCTATAACTTACATTAAAAAAACTGTAAATATATTTAAATACTTGTACAAAAATATATCAATTTCAAATATTTTAATATGAAAATAATAAATTACACATCATTGTCCAACAAAAGATCAATCAAACATATAATATTTGTGATACTAGTGTTTTAGGTTCAGTAAACGACATCTCTAACTATAAATTAAATCAAGGGAAAAAAGTATCTAAAGTTACTTTAGATAACTTTGTCTAAAGTTCATTTAAACGACGTCGTTTTGAAGTTGGAAAATAAAAAGATTAGAATAATAAAGACTATTATAACCCTGAAATAAATAAGTTGGATTTTGATTATTTTTATACTGTATTTTTAAAATACGATTCTGAAATTCAAAAGCAAAAAACCACATTGAATAATACTTCTGACAATTACCTGTTCAATTCTTCTGTTCTTTATTCGCTAAATCATATGTTATGCTAACATATACTGTTTTTATTTCTTTTATAGTTAGCAGGCTGATGTCAGAGATATTTTGCTGGAACACCGAATTGTATCACTGTTATTTGTGAACTATTTTATGTGTGTCGTCTTATCACCGTTGATTTCCGTCAATCAAAGATTATCATTTTAGCAAATTAAACTTATTAATTAATTATTAATTTACAATAAATGATGACCGTTGATTGACGGAAATCAACGGTGATAAGACATGGTTGTAAGAGATGGTAAACAAAAAAGGTTGTAACTATAACCTTTCTCTTTGTTGTCATGCAAAATAGTGTTATTCTATTTATCACTTTTGCAAATTTATCACTTTTGCAATTGGACGTGAAGGTTACTCGATACAATTAAACGTTTCATCCTACAAAATTTTATTTTACTTTTTTATCTTTCTGAATGCTACAGCCTTTTCAAGTTAAAAATTATAACAATACAATTATTTTTTATTATGATATTATTATTAAGAGTTTCATATCAAGATCAACGTGTGGATTTAACAGTAAGACGACACACCAACGACGGCGACAACGATTTTGTTCTTTTTTCCCCGGGCATCGCACGGGTAATTCACTAGTTTAAATTCTTCTTACTATATAGAAAGTAGAACCAAATTTTGGAAAGTTAGCTGAGGTGTCGCATTCTCCTTAAATCTCAGCTTTTTGAAAACTTACTTCTTTGGGAAATATTTTTTTACGGTAAATAATTTTTTTTGAAACAAAAGTAAATAGTCTGTACAATTATTTTTTATAGGTGGCAGACAGATGTATTAATGGGCTTCTCGATTCTGGATTCAAAATTTAAACTTTCAACGTGAAATGGGTTGGAAAAGTTAAAATTTATCATAGAAAATTACTTTTTCTGCTTTAGAAAATTACTTAACCAGTAAGATTCATTGCATGTATAAAAACGATATTTGGTCTTGCTTTTGCCTTTTGGTCTGCATCGAGCATTTTGTATCTTCTTTGGTCCATTTCTCTACTCCTCCTCTGATTTTATCGTTCAACATAATGTCCTCAAAATACGACTTTGTAAAGGATCTTAATCCGACGAAAGAAGAGTGGAGGATTAAAGTGCGTGTAGTTAGGTGTTGGAAGGTTCCCAGTTTTAATCGAAAAGATTTTGATGACAATGTGGATATGGTTTTGGTCGACGAACGGGTAATGTATTTTTTCTTTTTTTTTTAATGTTTTTATCTTTTCGGTAGCTCATTGTCATTTTTATTTTTATTTTTGCTTTGTTGCGTGTTTTCATTTTATAGGGTGGAAGGATCCATGCTACGGCCAAGGGTACTTTGCAGGTTCGGAAGAAAATTCGTGAGGGTGATGCTTATTTTATAAAAAAATTTGGAGTTGGGTTGAATACGGGTAATTTCAGGCCAACACGGCATGAATATCGTCTGTCTTTCAACTTGAGGACGGACGTGAAATCCATTGTTGATGCTACGATTCCTGAGCGTGGTTTTGATTTTGCTGAATTTGACGTTATTGAGAAAGAATCCTCTGACTCTCCTTATTTAATAGGTGATGGGATTGGTGTATTGTGTTATTCGCTTTCAATTAAGATTTTGTATATTGGACGTAAGGCTGAAACCCATGTTAATTGTTGTGTAGACGTCATTGGTTTGCTGTCTGGAATTGGGGAAGTACGTGAGCATGTCATCTCTGGTAGGAATACAAAAATGGTTGTCGTGGAGCTTGACAACCTGAGGTATTTATGTTATCTATATTTCTGATAGTATTGTAATGTAATTTCTTATGTGTTTTTGAATTTAAAGAGAATGGGATTTTACATCATTTCTGATGAGTCTTTTGTTTATATATCATGATAGGGGTCAGAAACTTGAATGCACTTTGTGGGAGTCATACGTAGACGAGGTCCAAACTTTCTTAGCAAAGAATCAGATTGCTCAAAATGTTATAATACTTCAGCTTGCAAGGATAAAGGGTTTTAGGGGTACTTTTTTTTGTGATTAAAATTCTCATTTTTTATTTTTTTGTTTTGCTGTTTTACTTTTTCTTTTTGGAATAGCTAATACAAAGTATACGGCGAAAATTCTTTTTGATTCCAATATACCTGAGATCGTAGAGTTCAAAAAAAGGTGGGCTGTCGTGACAAATTATGAGACATTGCTTTTGCTCTATTCACTCATTCTTTTATATATTTTTATATTCCAGGCTTTCCGGTAAAAATGATTTTGCTCTATTGACTCAGTTGTCCAGCCCATCTTCATATTCTTATGAAAATGATTTTCTGAAGGATACAGAGAGGAAATTTCTTACTGATATTAAGAATTGCATGGATGCTACTACTTGCATTACTTATGGAACTGTAAGATCCATCGAAAGTAAATACAACTAGTGGTACAGGTCCTGTAAGAAATGTCCATATTCAGTGTGTGAAGATTTTGAGAAATGGTATTGTAAGAACTGTCAAAAACATTGGGATGAATATACTCCGAAGTAAGCCATTTTCAGTTTCAGTTTAGGGATGTCATTTAAAATTCCCCGTTATACCAATTTATAACAATTAATTTCATTATTAGTAATTGCTTGACGTTTCGTTTGAAGTTATTAGTAATTGCAAGAAAAAATAAAACATTGTCGGAAATATATATTTATATAATTCTTATCAACTTATACTAAATTGTTTTGGAAAGATCTAATATTAACAATTTATAGTGAGTCAAACTTGTTTCACACCCTTTTCCCTCTCTACATTATCAACAAAATTATTTTTCAACAAAAATATTTCATATAAATTTGACTCAAACCATTTCAAATTTAAAAGTTAAATTTTAATATCTGTTTAAAAAGGATAAAAAGGATTTTGAGCGTCTAAATTAAAAATAAAATATTTTCTGTTTTTTGAATGCTTGATTTGTATTTTTAAAATTTAAATTCTAAATTTGATTCAAACAAAAACTAACTAATTTAAACTTTAAGTTTGACTCACTATAAATTGTTTTCTTCATTGTGGAAAGGAAAAAATCAGATCGTTGTCAGAAAATATAGCCATATAATTCTTAACAACTTATACCACATTGTTTTGGAAAGAGCTAATGTTAATAATTTATAGTCAGTCAAACTTATTTCACATCATTTTCCTTCTCTACATTTTCAACAAACTTATTTCTCAACAAAAACATTTCATATAAATTTGACTCAAACCATTTCAAATTTAAACTTTAAATTTTAATATCTACTTAAAAATGATAAAAAAAATTCGAGCATCTAATTTAAAAATAAAAAATTTACTGTTTTTTTGAACTCTTGGTTTTAATTTTTGAAATTTAAATCCTAAATTTGATTCAATCAAAAACTAACTAATTTAAACTTTAAACTTGACTCACTATAAATTATTTTCCTCGTTGTGGCAAGGAAGAAATAAATCATTGTAAAAGATTATAGCCATATGATTCTTAACAACTTATATCACATTGTTTTGGAAAGACCTAATATTAACAATTTATAGTGAGTCAAACTTATTTCGCACCCATTTCCTTCTCCACATTTTCAACAAACTTATTTCTCAACTAAAACATTTCATATAAATTTGACTCAAACCATTTCAAATTTAAACTTTAAATTTTAATATCTATTTTAAAATTTAAATTCTAAATTTGAATCATATAAAAACAAACTAATTTAAATTTTAAATTTTAATATCTGTTTCAAAATGATAAAAAGGATTTCGAGCGTCTAATTTAAAAACAAAAAATTTGCTATTTTTGAACGCTTGGTTTGAATTTTTAAAATTTAAATTCTAAATTTGACTTAAATAAAAATTAACAAATTTAAACTTTAAATTTTAATATCTGTTTAAAAATGATAAAAAAGATTTCGAGCGTCTAATTTAAAAATAAAATATTTACTATTTTTTGAACTCTTGTTTTGTATTTTTAAAATTTAAATTCAAAATTTGACTCAAAATAAAACTAACTAATTTAAACTTTAATTTTTGATATCTGTTTAAAAAGGATAAAAATGATTTCGAGCGTCTAATTTAAAAACAAAATATTTACTCTCTTTTTTAACGTTTGGTGTTTATTTACTCTCTTTTATTGTCAGAAAATATAGCCATATAATTCTTAACAACTTATACCACATTGTTTTGAAAAGACCTAATATTAACAATTTATAGAGAGTCAAACTTATTTTCCACCCTTTTCCTTCTCTACATTTTCAACAAACTTATTTCTCAACTAAAACATTTCATATAAATATGACTCAAACCATTACAAATTTAAACTTTAAATTTTGATGTTTGTTTTAAAACGATAAAAAGGATTTCGAGCATCTAATTTAAAAACAAAAAATTAACTGTTTTTTGAACGCTTGGTTTGTGTTTTCAAAATTTAAATTCTACATTCGACTCAAACAAGAACTAACTAATTTAAACATTAAATTTTAATATCTGTTTAAAAATGATGAAAAGGATTTTGACCGTCTGATTTAAAAACATAATATTTACTATTTTTTGAACGGTTGGTTTGTATTTTAAAAATTTAAATTCTAAAATTGACTCAAACAAAAACTAACTAATTTAAACTTTAAATTTGACTCACTATAAATTATCTTCCTCATTGTGACAAGGAAAAAAATAAATCTTTGTCAGAAAATATAAAAATATAATTCTTAACAACTTATACCACATTGGTTTGGAAAGACCTAATGATGTTACTTGGTTCTTTAAACAATGGTGTATTTTATAATGCATTGAAAAAGTTAAGTGCTAACGACACAAATCGTTGCAAAAAATAATTATTTATTATTGTCTTAAATCTGTTATAGTAAATGAAAGTCCATCCCTGGGATAAAATATAAAAACCTAAATGCAACTACAAGAATATTTTTGTGTGAATAAATTTAAAAACCTATTACATGCTGATAATTAGAGATGACAAACTGGGTTTGGCCTGAAGGATCGACCAACCAACTTATTTTTATAATTAAATTAAAATTCCACTATTATTCTTTTATATTTAAATTCATAAATCTATTTTCAATTTTTGTAAATACAAATTTTTAAGATATCAAATACTAACGACACAAATCCTTGCAAAAAAATAATTATTTATTATTATTTTATAAATTTGATTGTAATAAATGAAACTTCATCTCTGCGATAAAATATAAAAACCTATACGCAACTAAAAGAGCCTTTTTTATGGATAAATATAAAAATATATTACATGCTAATAGTTAGAAGTGACAAATTGGGCTCGGCCCGGAGGGCAGGCCCACTAACATAATTTTATAATTAAATTAAAATTTCATCCTTCTTTTTTTATAAATCAATTCATAAACCTGGTTTTATTTTTTGTAAATACAAATTTGTAAAATTTTAAATACTGAGACTCAAATCCTTGCAAAAAATAAGTATTTATTATTATTTTTTAAATGTGATTGTAATAAATGAAAGTCCATATTTGAGATAAAATATAAAAACTTAAATGCGGCTATAAGAATTTTTTTTATAAATATAAAAACATATTACATGCTGATAGTTAGAGGTGGTAAACTGAGCTCGACCCGGAAGGCTGACCCACCAACTTATTAAGGACACAAATCCATGCAAAAAAATAATTATTTATTATTATTTTGTAATTCTGATTGTTATAAATGAATATCCATCTTTGAGGTAAAATATAAAATCTTTGATGCAACTATAAGAATTTTTTATGTGGATAAATATAAAACTTATTACTTGCTGGTATATAATGCTGACAATTAGAGGTTGCAAACTGGATTCAGTCCGGAGGATCCGCCTGCCATGATTTTTTATAATTAAATTAAAATTTCGTCCTTCTTCTTTTATAATTAAATACCAAGGACACAAATCCTTGCAAAAAAATAATTATTTATTATTATTTTGTAATTTTGATTGTTATAAATGAATATCCATATCTGAGTTAAAATATAAATTTTTTGATGCAACTATAAGAATTTTTTTATGTGGATAAATATAAAACTTATTACTTGCTGGTACATAATGCTGACAATTAGAGGTTGCAAACTGGATTCAGTCCGGAGGATCGGTCTGCCAACATTTTTTTATAATTAAATTAAAATTTCGGCCTTCTTTTTTTATAATTAAATACTAAGGACATTTTCACCAAAAAAATAATACTAAGGACACAAATTTTTACAAAAAAATAATTATTTATTATTATTTTGTAATTCTGATTGTTATAAATGAATATCCATCTCTGAGATAAAATATAAAAACTTTGATGCAACTATAAGAATTTTTTTATGTGGATAAATATAAAACTTATTACTTGCTGGTATATAATGCTGACAATTAGAGGTTGCAAACCAGATTCAGTCCTGAGGATCGGCCTGCCAACATTTTTTTATAATTAAATTAAAAAATTTCCCTTCTTCTTTTATAATTAAATTTCTATTTCTTATTTTAATTTTTGAACTATTGAATGTTTTTTAAAAATTAAAAATATTTAATGATTATTTTAATTTTTGTCCAAAACAAATGGAAAAAGTTTTTTTAACCGATGTTATTATTAAACTTACAATCAACAAAATTAGTCATGATATCGAATTGTGGAGTAATACCAGCCAATTCTTTGGAAAGTAAAACAAATTAATTGAATATATATACTTAAAATCAAAGTAAAATTACACTTATAGTTATATTTAATTTTTTTTAAATTATATGTGACTTTAAAATATAAATTAGACATAACTTATTATTTTTAAATATAAAAATTTATTACATGCTAATATAAAATGTTGATAATTAGAGGTGGTAAAATGGGACCTGGAGGGCCCGCCAACCCCGCCCGCCAAATAATAGAGTTCGCCTGCCAACACAATTTTTTTTATATTTATTGTCTAACAAATCTATCTTTTTGTGGTTGATCATTGGATTTATTGCTGTAAATATTTCAAAAACAAGCATCTAAACTAACCCATATGAGATTAAATATGTTGCATTAAGTATATGTTTATATATATATATATATATTGTGAACAATTATTTATACTTATGTAATTAAGCAAATGAATGGTCTTGATATTACCACATTTAACTTCAACTATAAAATATTTGTTATAATATTAAACGTACTAACTCAAATATTTTTGAACTCTTCATCTAATATATATGGTACAACTACAGAAAAAATAGATACATAATAATCTAGACGTAAGTATAAGAACATTTTTATATGGATAAAGGGATAGAATATTGTGACAACTAAATAATGTTACTACCACATCTTAACCGTTGATTTTCGCCAATCAACGGTTATCATTTATTGCGAATTAATAATTAATTAATGAGTTTGATTTGAAAAATGATAACCGTTGATTGGCGAAAATCAACGATTGAGATGTGGTAGTAACATTATTTGGTTGTCACAATATCTTATCCCATGGATAAATACAAAAACCTATTATAAGTTTATAGAAAATGTTGACAATTAGTTGTGGCAAAATGAGCTCGGCCCAGAGGGCCGACCCACCCCACGCGCGAACACGTTTCCCCCTTATATCTAGTGTCTAACAAACCCGTCTTTGTATGATTAAGATAATTAGATTTACTGCTGTAAATATTTCAGAAACAAACATCTAAATAAAATGAACAATCATATTGTGATAAATAAAAGTGCATCTAAACAAAATGAACAATCAGCATAACATTTAATTTTTTTTTTCTTCATGTATATTAATTGATTTCATTTTGTAGCAAATTTTGTGTATGGTTGAAACAATAAGACGGGATCATATTGAATAATAATACAAAGGAGAAGGTTCATTGGTGGTTATATTTAAAGAATGAATTATTGAGTACATAACTATATTTGTTTTACATAACAATCAATGTCCATAAGTTGCATATTTGTTTGTGGTTGATATTTATAAGTTCTGTGTGAATGCTGTAGTCTTTTAAAGTTCAAAAATAGCACAAAATAGCAAGATAATTCTTTTTTATTTCACATAATTCTCAAGTAACAGGTTTGCTTTTTTATTTGTTGTTCCTTCATGTTTATACCTCCACCATAGTACCGTTCAAAGCTTGATAACAAGATGAAGTTGTTGATTTACCGGTGCGATGATTAACCAACGACGGCGACAACGATTTCGTTCTTTTTCCCACGGGCATCGCACGGGTAATTCACTAGTATAGTAACTAATAATGACTATTAATGTTTTTATTTTAATTTGTAATTTTCATTTTTATCTTAATAATAAGTTTCATCTCAAATTTGTCGAGTCTTATAATTTTCGATTTTATCATATTTAATTTATTATTATTGTATAATATTATTGTCTCATGTATGTATATACGTGTAGTTATTTGGAGATACAGCAAGGGACCTCAATCTCTATTATTTATTATTTATCAGTCACGGTTTTTTTTTTTTTTTGGGTTACAAGGGAAAATACAGTTAACAACGAGTAAGTTTAGGTAAAGAAACACCCGTCTCTAGCTAGGAGGTTCCAACAACCTTGTGGAGGCTGGTCAAAACGGCACATGTTCCGTTGTGAACATGCAAGTTAGAAGCAAGCCAATCCGCGACTCCATTCCCTTCCCAGTGGATATGGGATACTTCAACAGTCCAAGTCAATTGCATGAGCAATCTGATTCTGTTAAAGAAATTGAAAGATAAATAAATAAATATATATATATATATATATATATATATATATATATATATATATATATATATGGAAAAAAACATTTCTCAAGCAGTTTGAGATAAATTTATCTCCAGCTAGCCCAAAAACTACGTCATTTTGATTAATGAAGGATGTTTATGTAATTCTAGGTGAATTAATGAAGGGTGTTATTGTAATTTTATTTATTTTTATTTTTATATCATATACATTTTACTGAAACACCCTTCATTAATTCATCTAAAATTAAATAAATATCATTCATTAATCAAAATGATGTAATTTTGAGGCTAGCTGGAGATAAACTTATCTCAAGCTGCTTGAGAAATATTTACCCCTATTTATATTTATATTTATATTTATATATATATATATATATATATATATATATATATATATATATAAATAAATGCAGGCGGTTCTATTACTTGAACTACAGCAAAATAAGTATTTTTATTATTAAAAATAGGCTTATGATTTTAATTATTTAAAATTTTCACGTTATTTTTCTTCTAGTTGTGCCAGCAAATCACCAACTCACCGTGTCCTGCTACTTTTAATAAGACCCCTTTAGAGCTTAATTAAAACGAGAAATTCTCGCTTCTTTTCGATGTAAGGAATATCTTTCTAATACCGGGAAAATAACCACCCAGTGAGTCTCATACAAAAGGATCTGTAAAATCAAATGGTGGCAGGAAACAATTTCATCACCGAAAAGTAATAACCTGGCTTATTGAACTAATGAGCTGTGCAAAATATAGGGTACATCTTACAACAAGACATGTACAAAGAACCACAAAGTAAACACGATCATTCCAAAAGCAGAGAAGAAAGAGCGTTGAGCTTTCTTGATTGAGGGGAATACCAATTGTCTTTAGCGTAAAAAGGATGCCAAGCGTGGATCAGTACGATGTGGAAGACCAGTTCGAGCTCCCAAAGCTCGACACTTGGCAGCTGCCTGAAGCAATCACCATGAAATTAATATCAAAAAGAAAAATACTTCACCATTCAATTTTCTTACTTCAGTTTGAAATCCACTCTGAAATATGAATAGCATTCCTTTTTATCTTTGGAAAACTTACCACTTGAGCAGCAAATGGCAACATCTTCTCCGGTACCATGTTTGCACAGATAGCTATAAAGAAAGTCAGAGAGAATAATCAATTATCCTAAAACTTTTAACATCCAATGTACCAAAGAAAAAAACTTAAAAACAAATGAAAAAGCATAGATGGCAATCGTGTCATTTCTGGTAACTTTTGAGTCATGGGTTCTGTATAGCTGCTAATCCAAGCTTAGTCTGATTAGATATTAGGAGAGTATCACTTTTGAACCATGTCAAGCGCCCAAATAATTTCCATATGCGTCTCTAACAATTGCTCTTGGTTTCTGGGAGGGCCTGGCCAGTAGGGTGGGCCCAAGGAAGAGCCCACCGGGAGGCCCACGGAGAGGAGGGAGAGGTGAGGACTGAGGAGCATGAAGGCGGGATGGAACACCCTACACTTTGTATAATGTCTACTCAGGTAGTGACTAAACCTACCGTAAATAATGGCTCCAATAAATGCATCCCCAGCACCAGTTGTATCGATCAGCTCTGAATCTGGTATCTTCTCTGCTGTTCCAATAAAGAATCTACCATAAATTGTCCCTATTCCATTTGCTCTGAATTTTGTCACCACCTGGGAAATCATCCGGTAAAAATAAAAGGAAAAAGAATATAATCTTATAGTATTTATCAC
The DNA here is from genome assembly GCA_032173675.1 of Gastrolobium villosum. Lineage (NCBI taxonomy): Eukaryota > Viridiplantae > Streptophyta > Magnoliopsida > Fabales > Fabaceae > Gastrolobium > Gastrolobium villosum. The sequence continues at coordinate 147,301 of JAVKPL010010414.1, read as the reverse complement.
TATTATCTATTTGAAGTAGAATTGACTAATTTATGTTTACCTATAATGCATATAAAATCCAAGACTGAAAACTACAGTTACTGTCTCCCAACTTATATTTTTAACTTTACTATGTCAAATTAGATTAGTATTATAATCCTTAAATGTATTTATTGCATTTTCAGTTTTTATTTTTCAATATTCTTCAACTCATCATTTCTTAATTAATACACATTTAGATTTAACTTCTACACAATCTATATGAAGTTAAATTGCAAAATTGGATCTAAACAAATTCAGTATATATTTGCGATCATAGATATTAATATTTTAAAAAGAATACGTTTTACTCAATTGCTTTAAGTTTTTATAACTTATATACTGTTGATATAATTCTTGGTGTCAATTAACCAATAGCCGACTCTACCAAAAGGGAAGCTTGGCGGTGGTTGTTATTCTACTGAAAATGTCAACCTAGAGCAAAATCAAACAGGACAAGAATACTTTTATTGTACAAAGCATTTGTAACAAATCACACACCCGGAAATGATTCCTTCCAATTTATCTCATGCCAGACAACCGAAAGATGTAACTTGTAAGACATTATTATATTTAAGCATATGGTCTTACTTCCATGCTTGCTTTTGCATGGCTCGTATCTGATATGCTTATATGCAAAATCATGATGCTTAAGTAATGAAATTTGAAATGTTGGTAAACTCAACCAATCAAGATCCTCAATTATCAATACAAGAAGTTGCTTTTATATCAGCCACGACCCTCCAAGATCTAAATTAGCTGTGATCCTCCTTTCTCTTTGTATTTTTTCTCTTCGTCTTTTAGTTAAAAAATATATATATTTGTGCTCAAGGCTGTATTTTCAGAATATATCTTCTCTTCCTATTAAAATGAAAGTTGTAGAAGTTTTAGTTTCAATAATATTTTACCGATGATATACAGGTTGGGACGGCCAAGCTATCGTCTTCCCCTTTATATAACAATTCTAAGAAACTCTCTGCATCCCTTTCTTCTATGTCAGCGTCCTCTGGCATTAAATTTGTAATTTAGATTTGCTCCAAGAAAATAGTGCAATTCAAAGCAATAATTTTACAACATTATGCAACGCTTCAAGAAGTTAAAAAGTAAAACTGAAAAAGCCAGTGGTGTGCTTACCGTTTGCACTTCTTTCCAACATTAGACAACCATCTTTACCCAAAGTGACAACAACAAATTTGATATTTGGCAATCTTAAAAGCATGGATACCATTGCACTCGGGATAGATGATGCCTGCGTCCAAGCCTAACACTCATACAAAACAAATCCCAAATAAGCTACACCACAGAGGACTAGACATAAGCAAGCAGGAACATATGGACATATCATATATGTAATTAGAGGAGAATCCCACCTAAACAGAAATTCAAGCTCATCATGACACATGAGTTTAAAAGTAAATGTAAATTGAATGTGTCAAATGAGGAACATTTTGAAAACATCATGTAGTGTATTTTCAATCTACAGACATTGAACAGATGTATCCCTTCCTTAGATGCCGATAAGAGATACATTTTCTAGTAAATCCCACTATTAACATACTAATGAATCCAAATTTACATATTCCATATCAATTTAAAATGAATTCAGGCCAAAAGATAAGTTGATTATAGACAAACTTTAAGTTCCTCATATTACCTGTGGAAACTTTGCAGAGCATACAGCAAAGTCAGCAAGAATCAGGAGCTCATCCATTCCTTCCCTCAAAGATTCTGCCTCAACTAAAATAGGAATATTATTGCGAGCTGCCTGTACTTGAAAATTCAATGACTAAGAATATATTCAAAACTAAAATATGCGTGACGACTCCAAGATTTCACCCCTTCCCTGGAACCCACGACAGACAATGTTCATGCAAGCTAAGTGAATTAAGTATTCTTTCCTTCCCAATGTTATAAACCCCATTTCACCAAGTTGGGTAAAAATAAAAAAGCTCACCTACAGGACAATTCCCTGTCTTCATGAATAAATTTGAAAGTGACAACTGACAACTTAAAGTAATTTATCATTTGCCAGTATTCATGCCTTAAAAAGTTATCCTGCATTAGTGAAAAAACTGCAAGCAAAAGTAAGATAACAATTACCTCTTTTGCAACAAATAGAGCAGTTTCGGTAGACATTCCGTCAAAATAAACTAATCTTGCTTCATCAAATGCAGATAATAACCTTGACTGAGACAAGTCATCTGGCATCATGGGAGGATCTCCAGGGGTGTAAATACCCGTGCGAGTTTTTCTGGGAGTATTACTTATAATTAGTTGACTCAATTAAACTACAGAAAGCCTAGGCAGATTGGTCCAGGTATATTTAAGCGTGTATTTCCATTTTAATGCAAAAGCTTGGCCATAAAGGATCATATCTAATTTTTCAAAAAAAAAATAAATAAAAAAATATTGATGTAGAAAAAGAAGTATTGCCAATAGAAATATACTTTCAGGACTCCAGCTGCCTTTCTGAAACCAGTAGAATCACCAGTAAGCGTCATTATGTGATAAAAGAATTGAAATACATTACACATGGGGAGATGGTGAAAGTTTCTCAAAGAAGCACATGAGTATTTTAAAACAGAAAAAGTCTTTGTCTTGAATATTAACAGATCAATATACCTTTATGCATAATGTCAGACTCAGAACATGTTTTTGTTTTTGTTTTGTTTTGTTTTTTGTTTTTTGTTTTTTTTTTTATAAACTCAGAACATGTTTAATACAAGGGGCACTGGCTAAGCTGAAATACTCTAGAGCTCTGGCATAAGGTCATGAAACTGTGTTTTCTGAAAAACTTTTCCTAAGATTATCATGCCCATTTTGAGTTTTGAATCAGCAGGTTTCTTCATATTGTTAAAGAAAACGACATTAATATTAATCTTAGTGGGAAGTAAGGGGCAAAAAATACGAGCAACTGCCTTACGTTTGACTGTCAACTAGTACATATGAAAATGTTGAACTACCACCCTTGGATACCTGAAAAAAAAACAAAAACAATAAACTTTCAACTCAGAAAGTGATAACTTGTTAGGAAAGAAGTGCAAACAATCAAGCACCACAATTCTTTATCAATAGACAAATTACAAAATAAAAAAGAAACTAATGAAATATTCATCTCCCCATTTGCTTTAATCTTAAAGGCTCATATTAAGTACATAAAGTATGTTCAAGGAAGAATGTTCTAATTGAGCCTAAAAACGAGTGTATTTGGTTTGGGCTGGCATATGAGTGGGATGATTACATTTCAGTTCTAGGCATCTAGCTATTCATACAAACATAAAATAACTCTTACAAGTTACAAGTGCATGTAGATCAGTTCTAGCCTATTAAATAAAAAAATCAAACAGATAAAGATAGTAAAATTCGAGTAATAAAATGAAAAAAAAAATGAATCTTTATTGGATGACACGTAAATATGTTGAATGGATGATTTTTTTTATTATTTATTTTGCAAACATTTGCTTAAAATCTTGAAAAACCCATCACAAAAAATAAAAAAGCGCAATCTTAATAGGAAGATCTAGCTGCAATCACATAAAAAAATTGCATCTTATCAAATATGGAATAGCATGCTCGATGCTTCCAGAGCAAAGCAATCAATCCAACCGAATAGCAATAAAGCACGAGAGACAGATCTAAAATCCTAAAACACGCAGGAAAACCATTTTATTTTATTTTATTTTAGTTTTTAAAAAATAAAAGATTACAAGCAGCACAAAAACTGAACCTTACCACGACAAAGGAAGTATCAACACCTTCGGCTTCTAGCTCCTTCAATATGTCCTTGCCTTGGGCATCATCTCCAACCTAGAAAATCCACCAAACAGATAAATAAATAAATAACCAAAAAAAATAGCAACAAACTGAATCAAGTTTGGATCATGCCTATTGGAAAAATGAAACATTAAACAAATATAGAAATTAAAAAAAAAAAACCTTGGAGATGATCTTGGGTTTCAAGCCGAGTCTGGCAGCACAAGTTAAAGCATTACCAGCATTGCCACCTCCTTGAACCTTCAACGAGGTGGTTCTGACCTTGTCATCGGGTTTGGGAAATGCATCCACAGTAGCCAAGAAATCCACCGTCGTCATTCCGCACCCAACCTGCGTATATAATAATCATAACTCTTTCACTTCCGATTCCACAAAATCGAGCGAACAAGAGAGAGAGAGAGAGAGAGAGAGAGAGAGAGAGAGAGAGATGGAGGAGTCAACGCACGACGATTCGGTTTTCAGGAAGAGGAGGAAGGTCGTCGGAGGACATTTTCATTTTGGTGGTGAAACTTGTGTGACGGAACCTCATTGACTGAAAGAAGAAGAAAGGAATTAACAATGAGGATTGAATTGAATTGAAAAAAAGAAGAAGAAGAGAGTAATGGAACTAAATCGTACATTAGAATGGAAGCGACGACGAAATTGAAAGATCTGAGGAGAAGATGATACGCCGAAAGGCTTCGACATGCATGCCATCAGAGTAAGGAACGGTTGGTTGGTTGGTTAGTTATGGTGGTTGCGTTATAGTTGAAGGTGCAGTGACACAGTTTGACTTCCACTTCTGTTCAGGTTCAAGGTGAACACTGAGGACGATGGTGACTTCTGCTTGACTTTATAACGTCAAACATGTTTTTATATTTTGTGACTGGCTCTCACATCAACAGGTCGTTGTAGTATAGTGGTAAGTATTCCCGCCTGTCACGCGGGTGACCCGGGTTCGATCCCCGGCAACGGCGATTTTCTTTTTAATCTCACGAATACTTTAATTTCAGCTACAAATTATATTATTACGATCAATATATAGTTTTCTATGCTTGAATAATCGAATGGTTTTATTTTATCTATTGTTTATTATTAAATTAACTTATTTCAAAAAGCTCAAATTATTGCTGCATCCATATATCTAAAAAAAATGTTTAATGTTTAACTTACATAAAGTAACAATAAAAGATACCCAATGCCAAAATTAATCGTAATATATATCGTTTATCGTTTGACTATTCTTTGTAATTTGTATTGTGATCGTATTCAATCTTAACATACAAAAATTAAAAATAATTCTAAAATATAGAGAATTATTTATTTAATTATTTTCTTTAATATAGATTTTTTATATTGAGTTTAGAGTTTAAATCATAAATTAAATTTTTATTTTTTCCTTATTAATAAAAAAATTATATATTTTTTAATTTTAATTATAAATTAAAATTTTATTTTTTATTTTAAAATATACTAATTTTGATTTAATTTTTCATATTATATAATACACTACGTATAGTATTGTCCTTGTAAATCGTATCATGTATCGTATAATACGGATAATTATAAGGATAGAGGAGAAATTATTTTTTTATCATCGAAAGACAATTATTAGGAATATTGTGGGGAAGTGGATTTAGTAAGAAAGTTAAAAAAAAGTTGTTTGGTAAGTCAAAATATTACCGAAAAAATCTGAATAAATTACTTTTAGCACGTTTTTTTAGAAGAAATATTTTTATTTATTTTTTTCTATTTTTTTAATTTGTTCGGTAATGAAAATACCATCCTATAGGTGGCAATTGTGAAATGGAAGAAAAAAAAAAAAAAAAAAAAATCAATTTAAGACAAGGTTGCTGTGCAAATCCAAACGATAAACCTGTCAAACATAACCAACTAAAAATCCCATCTCAGCACAAAAAAAATTCTGATACCAAATACCCCGAGTTTTTCCACAAATCCAACAACTGAGCTAATACTTCAAGAACAATGATGAGCAGAGACCTCTGCATGCAGCTTGAATCTGCATAGCAGATAAACGAAGCGAGATGAAACATTGGCGAGCCAAATAGGTTCGAACTTTCCTCTGAATAATGCTTGCTGAATTTCCTAAGATCTCACTACTATGGGTATCTAGTTCTTTCCATTCAACTCCTTTTCTTTATTTTTATTTCCATGCAAGTCCCCAAAAACTTTCTTTTCTTGGACAGATGAATCATACATCGGTTGTATGGAAGATTTTTCCCAGACAAACTATGCTAATAAGCATAAACTTACATAATCTCATATTGAACTTCATTTGCAGCACAAACTGTCAAACTATACACTCAACAACCAGGACAAAAGTGCTAACAGCCCTATTGGGTTTTAGTCTAGGGTAGGCATGGCTGGACTGCGTTGGATTTTTGAATTGAAATGGTTTAATTCTTTGATTCAAATTTCTTTTTTTAATTTAACCGGTTTGGTTCGTCAAAAAATGAAAAACCTTCTTCGCAAATATTCTGAAAGTAATAATACTTTCTTCATTAAATTCTAATTCTTTAAAATTATTTTTCAAAACAGTCTTTATTAAATGTTCTTTGGGATTATCAGTTTCTATACAATCAACAATAGAAGGTTTGAAACTGATTCCAAATTGGTTTGAATTGCATGATTCTCATTTTTTTTTTTTATTTGAAACAAAGATATATGGGAATGGGACTCGCATTTAGAAAATATGAAAATATTGAGAAAAAAAAATTAAAATAATACCACAAATTTGAAAGAAAAAAAATAAAGTAAAAATAAGAGAGAAAAATACATAAGAGGAAAAAAAACAAAGTAAAAATAAAGATGAAAAATAGAGAGAGAAAAGATAAATAAATAAAATAAGAGAATAAGAAAAAGAATCAATTTGGTTCATGATTTTTTAAACCAATTCAATTCTTAAATTGATTTTAAAAATCAGTTCAGTTAATGAACTGATTTTTTAAAAAACAGTTTATTTCAAGAATTGGTTTCTAAAATACAATTGAGCTCAAGAACTACTTATTAAAAATCATTTTTTTGAAATACATTTTAATTCAGTTCATAGTTTATTTTTTTGGTTCTTTTACACACTTCTACTTATAGTAATTTCCGTCTTAAAAAACTATGGTAATTTATTAATTTTACAAATTTTAAAGATGAGAAGGTTGAATAAATAAGACAAGCTAAATAACATTGCATATTTGCGCCTACCGCTGCTAGTAAATATATACAGAACAGGAATTATCACAGTGAATTCATTTTGGCTATATATGGCACGTCCTCGTTAACAGGAATGAAATGGAGCCACGAGATACAATTCAAGGCATTCACAATTGTTCAAGTTACATTTCCACCTTGTATAATGAATCAATATTTCAAAATTAGTCAATATCCCGTATCTCTCCAACCTTAACATGAAAACTGCAGAAATTTGAGACGTCTAAGCTAAACCAGTCACTCAATCAATAGTTCGGATCACTTCCCTTTAGGAACTGTACATTTCAAAAACACTAGAAAAAAACTCAAACCTTAAACCAAGGAACCATCATTCCAATCACGCTTGGAAGAAGGTCCCCCATGCTCACTCCGGCTTCCTGTAAATCTATATAACGATAGCTTGCTTCGGACTGTTCTTAAGGGGCCTGATCTATTCCCATGCCTAATTGGTAAAGATATCTCATCTTCAATCATGCTTGAAGTTGAAAACGGTCTGTTTTCCATTTCTTCAAGAGGACCAGAACTATATTCCATTGTGATGAAAGAAGATGCTTGCCCATAAGTTAATCGAGGGGTAATCCCTCCAGCATTCCACCAACTGCTATCAGAAGGGGCAAGGTCGCCTCTAAAATCAGAGTCATGAGCAGAGGAGTCCTTACGACTACTACAATCTCCACCAGTCTCATCTGTGTCATTGTATATCAACTTAAGAGCCTGCACAACTTCACCCATAAAAGGTCTCTGCGTGACCTCCGGGTGAGCACACATTGAAGCAATTGCAGCAACTTTTGCCATGTCATCAATGTTGCAACTTCCAGCCAAACATGGATCCACTAACTGTTCTAAACCTTCTCTACTCCTCAAAAGTGGCCGTGCCCAAGTTACAAGATTCTCCTGTCCCTGAGGTTGAGACATATCCACTGGTTTTCTGCCAGTGAGAAGTTCAAGCAGCACAACGCCATAACTATAAACATCACTTTTAACAAGTAAATGGCCTGTCATCGCATATTCTGGGGCAACGTACCTGCAAAATGGAACAATTAGAAAGGGATCAAATTAAGGCCTGGAATTTGCACTGCATCAAAAACAGAACAAAACCATGCATAATTTATTGGAAACACGAATTACACCTTACAAGATCCGTGGAGCAAATTGAAGTCATAAAGCTAAAATTATTCAGTTGAGAGAAGAGACAATCTGAAAAAACCTACTATGGTTAGCAAGGTGGCAGGATGTGTGTTTAAGTATTAGAATCTTTCATAAATTTACTACCATAATATATAGTTATAAGTTAATCAAGAGTTCAATATCATCCCAAACTTTAAAGTAGTAAATATTGAAGGTTATTAAAGAACTTTACAACTATAATACTCAAAATGTTTAAGAAAGTGCTTAATAAAAATGCTGCAGATAAAGTCTGTTTTACACTTACCCAAAAGTCCCCATCACCCGCGTAGAAATATGATTACTTCCTTCAGTCGCTTCTCTTGCCAAGCCAAAATCAGAAACTTTGGGCGTAAAGTCATCTTCTAGTAACACATTGCTAGCTTTAAAGTCTCTGTGAATTACACGAGGATTAGAATCCTCATGAAGATAGGCCAATCCCCTTGCAGCTCCAAGAGCAATTTTCATCCGTGCAGCCCAATCTAGAGGTACCTTTTTCTTGTCATCACCTGCAGGATCATTAACAAGCATTTAAATAATTTAATTTATCAGATGGCAAATAAATATAAATTGAACATGAGCTGCACATCTTGAGATGATGAAAATAAATTACCATGCAGATGGGACTCAACACTGCCATTGCGAACAAGCTCATACACCAAGCAACGCCTACGCCCTTCAATGCATATACCAATCAGTTTCACTAGATTACGGTGATGCAAACGGCTTAGCATCTCAACTTCAGCAATAAATTCACGATCTCCATTCTGATTATTTCTTGTAAGCAGCTTAACCGCGACTTCAGTCCCATCTTCCAATGTCCCACTATAAACACGTCCAAATCCTCCTTCTCCTAATACTTTCCTTGAACTAAACTTATCTGTAGCTTTCTCAAGCTCAGAGAGAGAAAATGTTTTAACAGAGAGAATGGCAGTAGCTGTTGCGGACATAAGGGACACTGATGTCGAGCTTGTAATACTGCTTGACAACATAGACCCCAAGCCTGAATTACAAGCATCAATCCATTTACATTACTTCTACTATTATACAAATGAAAGAATAAAGAAGATAACCAAGAAAACATGACAATAACTAAATATTACACAAGGATAAATAAATACCACATTTGCACCTCATAAATACAAGTTCACATACTAGAGAAAGTGGAATTTATAAATGTAAAATGAAAATGTTCACGTTGCCAATATATTTGAGCTGCAGGTATAAATCAATAATCACCAAAGGCGGAGGTCATCTCATTAATATTATCCGTGCCCTACATGATAATAATAGTATGTATTCGATAGAACAAGTCTGATTTACAGTTGTAATATAAAAATTTAATATCAATCACAAAAACTACACACGTATAAATCGAAGAAACCTAATTGAATGGGTACAAAAGCAACATCAATGAGTATGAGTAATGACACTAGGAAAACCTTCGAAGTCAAACAAGTCTACACACTGCAAATTCATGAAGTTAGATCATATAACTTCACTTTCCCAAGAAATAGAGCTTAAATACACAAATATAATCTTCTGCACATAACAAGCAAAGCAAGGTGAACTAAAAGAAAGAAACTAAAATAGGAGCCATAATCAAACTGAAGAATAATATTTTAGGGAATAGCCCAGTTGAGTATACAATAAATGATTACCAATCAAACATAAAATTCAGCTAATTTCATTTAAGCATTATAAAATTGTTTTAAAAACATCAAAAGAAAGTTCAAAATCATACCAGATCTCTTGTTTAGAGATGATGGGAAAGCAGGGCCAACAGCACTTGATGGTCTCCTAATCTTCTTCCATTTCAAAGCGATGGAAAATGCTCCAACCAAAACCAGCAAGAGTACAAAGGAAGATAAAGCAATAATGATTATGGTTCTGAGATTCATTTTCTGGCTCTTGTTGTCAAAATTGGCACTGACTGGCAGAATACCATCTTCACTTTCACTGGGACCACTCCCACTTATAGCTCCATATGGTGGCGATGATGGCATTCCTGATACCAACAGCTTCAGTCTCAAACAGTAACACCGCACTGGTAAAGTAAAATGTTATTAGGAGAAACATAACTACCTGGATAAGTGATGTACACTACAGCATAATCACCAAAAAGGCTCCTATTTAGAGGAACTTTTTTATGCCAAAACCTCTCATATGTCAGAGCTGCAGTGGTATTGTCAAATTTCTCTCCCAGTGGAACCAAGTTAATATCAACAGTAGTTCTTCCCTGATTTTGACTGTCAGCACTGGCACCCATTATCTTCACCTGACTCTGTTCTAAATATGTGCCTAATGCAACCTCATTCTCTAACTCGGTCATTACTGGAAAAACAGCATAAGGAGCTACATCTAGTGTAAGCCTGACTTTCATGGGAAATACACAACCACAAGGTGTACCAAAGGGAGTTGATGTGAGCGGATCCGTACAGAATGGCTCACAAACTGCGAGAGATTTCATTATAAATGAGTATATGGAATGAGACACTAAAAGGGAGGGACAAAAACAAATGTTAGGTTCAGAAATCCATTCAATCAGTAAAAGGTTTTATTTCATGGAAATTATTAATTTGAGTTTGCATGAAAACAAATATTTAGGTCTATTGCATTAATTAAACCCATTGCAGGCTACCATAACCTTGAGCAGCAGGAAATAATTTTCGGATAGCATAGGCTGCTAAACATCCAAAGGAGAATACAGTTTAAAATGATTTTTCCCACGATATACATTTTATCATAAATTTGAAGCAAGCAATAATTATCACACACCCTAGACAGCAAACTGATTAAAAAAATCATAATTTTCCATCACATAAAATATTTTTTATCTAAGGAAGCAAAATGATTACATTAAGAAATTTCTTCAAAATACCTCTATTTTTACATTATTTCTATTTACATCATCTTTCCATGATTAACAACAGCACATGATAAAAGGCTAAGAAGGCAGCATAATCACAAAGTTCAGATTACAAGGTTACAACGAATGAAGAATCAGGTCATGACTCTCTTGATCAACTTATTTGACCAAATAGAGATTCAGAGATACATAAAAAGAAAAACAAATTGTAACTACAAAATGGAAAGACCAAAAGTTGTTGAGATACTAAACTACTCCTGGCCCCAGGAAGAGTAGGAGCAAAAGATAGGTGTCTAAACTTTAAAAATTACCTTGGTCTTTAGAAGGGGGTGGAGCCACTACATAAGGTCTCACGGCATGATGGTGACGATGATGACCATGATATTTTGGTCTTGGAGTCACACTAGGACCTAAAATACGAGAAGAATAGCCCTTAGACTCAAATCTAATATTAAGTTTAACAGCAATCTATTGAAAAATATGATAATATACCTTGATAAGATGGAGATGGAACAGGTGCCAGGGATGGTCCAGAAGAAGGTTTAACTAACCAAGTTTTAGTTCTTTCCGATGAAGCAAATGACACACTGAGAGAAGCCGACTTCACTGCATGCAAAGAACCAACTATGTCACACATAACAGCATAGCATCTTCAGAGAGTGCCTTAAAAGTAATCTCTTGAAAATAACGTAAAATATCAAATCATAATCTTTTCATTAATAGCAAAGAGTGTGGTTGTAACTTGTAAGCTTGAAGCATGCTTTCCAAGAAAGCAGTCAGTTCGTGGATTTTCTAGCAAAATGGGGCACTCGACATTATTTGTCTTGTACAATCTAGCAGACTATTGACCTGGGAGTGAATACGTGTTTTGCAGCGGATTTTGTTGGTTCTAGTTTTATTAAGCATTAGTCTTCATTTTCTTATCACTTGTACCACCAAAAATATAAGAGTGTAATCCAATATGGACTGGAGCACAAGCACACATAAATATTGCATTGGATTAATTCAGAAAAGCCTATCAAAGGGTGAAGGATTTCCACTGCCATCTTGCTCAAGACTTCAGTCAATATCCAAGTATACTTTAGCAATATACTTCAAAATAAATTTATCCCAAAATGAACTTTTTGTTAAAATTTGCAATTACACTATGCAGATAATGCTCGAATTGTGCATCTTTTATTTTTAAAAATCCAAACTGGAAAGTAATTCGTCTGTCTGAGTTTCCAATATTTCACCACATAAGTTTGTGGTACATGTAGAAGTAATATGCACTAGCAAAAATTTTATTATAACAAATATGACGGAGAGCCATGAAGCGGCAGTAAGGTTTCTCCTTTGAGACCGGAAGGTGACCAATTCGAGTTCTAGAAACAGTCCCTTTACAAAAGTGCAAAAGTAAGACTGCATACAATTGACACTCACCCCTACCCTCACAAAGTCGAAGAGCCGTGTGCACCGGGGATTTGCCCTTAAATATGTTCGTATCTTAATCAGACTTCATCTCTAAAAATGAAGCAGCTTCTTAAAAATGAAATTTATATGCTTTGGGTAGAACTGTCAATACGAAGTTAAAACATTTAAGTTGCTTCCAGAAATAGAGCATCAGATATAGGAAATATTAAGTGTATCAAAGAGTTCATAGACCAAAAGAAAGGATGAAAAATTAAGTCCGGGTGTCCGCTCTGTTGATCCTGCGACAGAGACTGAACACATAATATCCAGTTTAGTCTCAACCAGGTTAATTAGTAGAATTTAATGAGGTAGTTGTTAAAAGCAATTAGATTATGCAATATATTCTTCAAGAGGCAAGTAAAATATGTTTCTTGACTAGTCAATGCTCTGTCTAGTAGCAGAAACAGATAACACAAATAACTTGATGGATCAAATTGTAATAGTTCTGCTTGAATGGAACGGTGTCATTAGCTTAAAATACTAAATAATTTGTATACCTAAGGCAATCCATTGGTAGAACAATTATATTTACTGCCCGAATAGAAGAAAGATTGAATATCCATTATAATAATACTGCATCAAAGAATTAGGTTTGGCATGTGAAGTCTAGGTTTTGAACGTGATAGACAAGCATGAGACATTGAGGGGTAACATAATGATATGTCACTCATACTGACTAGCAGAGAACTACCTAGAGAAAAAACATTAAAAAGACTGTCCTAGACGTAATTAGAATGATAATAAATAAAGCAAAAAGGATTATATTTATAACACTATTGACAAACAACCAACTCCTATTCAAACAACACAGCAGAAAATCCCAGTGAAATTATAACTTTCTAGAATTCAGCTCCTATCAAGGTAACAAACTAGCAAACATGAATGTACCCAGTCTCAGGTTCAGGGATCCTGAACTTGGTAACTGCTAATTACCAGTCAGGGTTCATTCTTCTTTATATGGGCCATACTTGTGAATAGCCCCACTTTAGCGCGCTATAGCAGAGTTGCATTGCGATGCAGCGGCTGGCCGCCACAGACCGCGTTGCGACCGTCAGGCGAAGTGTAGCGCTTGTAGCGGCCACTATTGCGGCTGAACAACAGTAGTTTCTGCAAAAGTTTTCTGGTCGTAGAAGGAAGAGGTTTACAACTTAGTTACAAGTGAAAGTGAAAATGAAGATTTGGAAGTTCATGATTTCAATTATGATTAGTTCCTTAAGTTCTTTGATTTTGATATTTCACTTAAGTGGTAGTTTGAATTTTGACTAATTTTGCAACTTTATTTTGTTGTGTTACATTATTTGAGACTTTAATTCCTTCAATTCGCTTATGATTTGAATTTTAATGTTTGAAATAATTTATGTTTGAGTTTGAGATCCTCAAATTTGTTTTTTTGTCACATTTTCATATTTTAAGTTTTATATTTGTGGAGTGCAATTTAGTATATCACTTAAATACACTTTGCACATTAGCGTTGTAGCGCTACAACGCTATAGCAGTTTGGAGGACCAGGAGCTACACAGCGGATATCCAAGATTAATAAGTATGATAAGGGCATGTACCTACGTATGGTGTATGCTTCCCAGAATAATTCATATCGTGTAATGCAAATATTCTTCATGTAACAGAGAATAAAAAACTAAGTACAGAACTAGCGCTAAAGAACCAATTGTATCAAATTCTCATGTCACGATGTTCTTCCATTACTATACATTTACTTCGATATTCATAATCCGCGATATTTTATCATAAGTTAAATGAAAGATCAAGCACAATTACAGAAGCTATTTATTCTATCCCGGAACAGCACGCAAATGGTGATCTCATCACATTACAGCACATAAATAAGCTTACGCCAGCAGAAAAGCGAAAAAAAAAAGGCGCTAACAGCCAAAGAACATTGGGACAGAAGCGGAAGAAGTGAAAAAAATACCTGAGCAAGGTAAAAGCAAGTTAAGAAGAGCAATGAGGAAGATAACCGACGCCGGCATTCTCTCTCGCCGAACACAAAACTGGCGAAGAGCATCGTCAGCGGAAGGGAGCAGGTTAAAGCTCGGAAACCTCGCCGCAGAGTGACCGGCAGCTCTTAAAATTCCGGCAAAGAAGCCGTCGGCGATCATGGCGTAGACGGCAGCAGACCGAGCTGGGAGGAAGAGAACACATAGCTCAAAATCGGCGGCGAGAGCGAAGAAGAAAGAAGCATTTGAGTTGAAACCCTAGGAGAGAGAATGAGAAGAAGGCAATGCAGGTGGATCGGTTTCTGGATCCACGAAACGCGGTTGAAGATCTACGCAACAAAACCGATATGCATGTATAGGAACCTACAGAGATATAGAGAGAGAGAGAGAGAGAGATGTCTGTGTTGAAACGTAGAGAGTGCGTGAGTGTTGAGAGAGACGAAGAAAGGGTGTGTGTGTGTCTGTGTGAGAGAGAGAGAGAGAGTGAGAGAGAGAGGGAGGGAGTTGAGAGACTTTAATGCTGGTGGAGTGTGGTCGATAGTGATACAGTATTGCATTCAGTTTTTTTTTTTTTGTTACGTTGATCAATTCATCACAGTGCACGCAATGTGTAGGCGCGTAAGCGAAAAAGGATAGAAAACGACAATAGGGGAGTCGTTTAATTACCTTTTGGACTGGAACGCAAAGCAAAAACGCGCCTTCAGGGAAACACAAGTTCGTGGTGGGCCTATCCCTGTCACTATCATATAAGTTTAATATTTTATTTATTTAAAAAATATAAATTAGGTGAGATTTATTGTTTTATTAACTTTGTAATAATGATGTAAAACTTCCCTGCGAATTAAATCAGTCAAACAAAAGTCCTCCTCCTCTTAATCTACTATTTAAGAATTAATAAATAAATAAATAATTGTAGGTCTTCGTTGGCTCTTTCTCATTTTTTATGTTTTTTTTTTTTTTATTATTTGGTGGGAAACGTCTTATTAGCAAATCTGCGTTTCTTCTTTGTCAACACTTAAAAAGAGATTTGTTGGTTTTTTTAAGTGAAAAGGGATAAACAAATCAATGAGTGCAAAATCATCTTTATAAAAACATTAATAAACTTAAGAGCAAAATAGGTGTCTATCACAATCCTGAATATTTCCACTTTACAGGATTGTGAAATATTTTTTTGTTTTCCGAAAAAAAAAAAATATCTTATGTTGTTTTACTCACTTCACTTCTTTTACTATGCATAGAAAAAATGTTAATTAGTGCGAAAATTATTTGTAAAATTTTGTATGAGATAGTGACTCCAAAGTACAAATATAACACGACGTGTTCTTTTAATTAATTTTAAGAAATCATGCAAAAAGCTTTCTCATGATACCGCATTACTTCCTTCATTCACTATGGTGGCTACCTATCATGGAAAATTTTATGGTAATGCGATTCTAGATACAACTGATTAATGCGAGTGTATCATATCAAATTATATTTTTTTAACAGAGAAAAAAAATAACTTTAATATTTTATACTGTATATTTTCAAAAATACATTGTGTAAAATTTCTTATCGCATCCGATGATCTATACTCCCATCATATTGAAAGTGCTCTCCTCTTCATAGTTGTCTCCATATGTTTAATTCCTTTAAACTTTTTTCAAATTCTTTGATAATTTGAGTTTCAAAATGGAAAATATTTTCATCATCCAATTCACTTTAAATAGATAGTAGGGTGACTACACAAGAAGGAAAATGATAGATGTTCCAAATATAGGGACTACCGCATGATCTAACGATATCTGTTTCTTATATAAGGTTTTTTTTTTTTTTTTTGGTAACTAACAATAGTAATAAAGAAATGTTACAATGATATTTTTTGCTTAGCATACAAATGACTAGGGTATAAATTCGGATTATGTTAGTTAGCTGTCAGTTCTGTTATATCATGTAAATATAATTTACATTAGTAAACTATTACTCTAACTCCATTTTTATGTCGGTTGCATATTATTATTAATTAGAATTCTAAAAGTACTAATTTTAAATATTTATTTAATTTAATGGTATTACGTTAATTTGTGTTAAAATTTTAAAAATTAATTATTACTGAAAATGTATGTCTTTTAAATGAGTGAAATTGTCATTGAATGAGTGGTTTAGCAGGCTCATGGAAGTGAGACTGGAGACAGAGACGAGCATCGAACAATACCTATTCTCCAAAATAAATAAATATAAATAAATAAATAAAATAAAACATTGGATAAATTAAAACATGGAAGTGAGACTGGTCGGTTGTACTCAGGGAGTGTCGCATTGGCAGTCTGTTCTCCCTTAATTTTAACTTTTTTTATTATTTTATGTATAAAATAATATTTTTTAAATAATAACGAATTATTAATACTAATAGTTAATCTCTTCCTACAAAAATTTTTTTATTATAATTAATATCTTTTGTAAATTTTAATAATATTTATACTTTTAAAATTTTATTTTTGTCCCTTATTATAAAAAACATTGGATCCGCCACCAAGTAGAAATAGTCATGTAACCATAATAACCCACAATAAAAAAAAACTAATAGACCGTACATAATCAAATTAAAATGTGCAATTTGTCATTCACAGGTAGGGGTTTAAATGGACTAGGCCGGTCTATAGGGGCTTACAGCCTAGCCTATATTTGGTCAGATTTGACCTATTACAAATAGTAAAACACAACAGGCCTAGACTTTTAAAAAAATCTATTTAGAAAACAGGCCTAGGCTTTTTTGTACATGTCGAGCCTATGAATTTACAGGTCAGCCTATATTATATTATTTATTTTAAATAAAATAAATAATAATATTATTTTAATAATCTTGAATAATAAAAATATTATTTTAGTTAATCTTTGAACTGTTGAATATTTAATAAGTTTAAACAGCCTAACGGATCAAGGACAAGACTTTTATTTTTTAAATATAGGTCAGGCCAGAATTGTAATTTTGGGTTTACACAAACTAATAAGTCTGAGCAGACACAATATTTTTTACATAGACCTAACCTATTAAAATCAAAGTTTAGCCTAACTCAGCCTATTTAACTTTGGAATGAGAGTATAGTTAACTTTGCACGTTTCTCCTCCAAGACAAAACCCTAATATTTGAGGAAAAGCTGAGATCAGTGGATCCTATTTATATTTATAAATTGATATTTCAAAATCCTTAAAATTTAAAAATATCAAATCCTCAAATCTGTTCAAAAAATTCAATCCACTTAATTTCTTTAGTGAATAAGGAAATAAATAATAATTATAATATGATTATAGATAATATATTTTTTTTGGGATTTTTTTTTTGATCGGGCCGGGTCAACGATTTTCACGAAAATCGATTGAGGCTAGGGGTGAAATTGGGCTGGGCTGTGTCAAGCTTTACCTCGAAAAGCCCAAGCCTATGCCAAAAAATTCAATTTGGCCTGACCCAAGCCTAGTAAGAGTGTAACTATTAACCTGACTTAGCCCGTTTATAAAAAATAAATGGTCTGGCATAGTACGTTAGTCTCTTCATTTTTTAACTTCAAAGCAAAACCATGAATCAACTTAACAAAATATTTAAATTCTGTTGCTAAACCAAAAGTCACAATTTCAACGTCAAAACAGAATCATGAATCACAACAAAACTCATCACAATCTGCATTTTCAAAAGCAAAATGCTCAAATTAAATAACATATATTTCATCAGATCCAACAAACAAATCCATATTATGTAAATTAAAATAACTACATGAATCAAACAAACACATCATTATGCTTGTAGTAAGCATAACATTTCCCAAAAATCTTTTAATATATTCATATATACAATCTAACATGTTGAGATGTTGGTTCCTTCTACATAAGAAGTAAAGTCAGATTCCTATTAAAATATAATCGAATATAAAGTTATAAACAATTCAATTGACTAAATTTATATATTTTATTTTTCTTTAAGAAATACTTATTCTATTTTATTTTATTTGAAATAAAAAGTACAATATAGGGCGGCCTGTATGCTTATAGGTCAGGCCTTGTTAAAGTGGACCTACGGCCTATTTATTAAACAAGCTTTTTCAAGACCCAAGCCCGGCCTAGTTTACGAAATATATTAGGTCAGGTCTGGTATGACGTAGGTCGAGCTGTAGGCCCCTATAGGCTGGCCCGACCCAATTTCACCCTAATTGGGACGCACCGGTTCTGATATATGGTCGGTCCATTGTTTCACCCGGACTGTTTTATCGGTTACAGGGTCGATCCAACCATATCGGTCCAGCTTTATTAATATTGTTCTATTCTCCCTTAATTTTAATATTTTTTTAGAATTTTATGTATAAATAATATTTTTTACATAATATATTATTAATAGTTAGTCTCTTCCTAAAAAATATTTATTATAATTAGTATCTTTTATAAATTTTAATAATACTTATAATTTTAGAAACTAATAGACTGTACATCTATAAGGACACAAAGTGAAAAACTAATATAGACGGTACAGGATCAAATTGGAATGTGCAATTTGTCCACTATAAGGACATCTATTTGGAACAGCCCAAACAACTAAGCGGGCAGAAAAAGAACACATAACCTTACTTGTGGAACTGTTTCAGAGAAGTAAATTAGATGAGAATTTTAATGCAAAATGCGAAAAGGAGGATAAAAAAACTGAGAGGAAAGCAGATAAATATTCCATGAAGCTTATGAAAGAAAAGATAAAAAAAAGGAGAATCTTGTTCAAGTAATTTTATGTTAATAAGTGATTTTGGATAAGGAGAACATTTAAATTCAGTAGTTTGGTGACCATAATTTTTTATTTACTCTAATTTATCTTTATAGAATAAATATATTTCTCATGTAAGTACCTTGTTGTAGAAAGCATTCATTAAATGCCAAAGAGAAAACAAAAAATATAGAGATAAAATGGAGTCAATATAGCAACATTACACTTGTAAATTCTGAAAACTATGAAACTAAAGTAAATTTAAACTATGAGAGAAAGAATAAAACATAATTCTAGATTTGGTGTGGGGTTTTGGTCCGGCCCCATGAAACTCGTTCAGCCCCTGTTATATCCACCATCTAGCAATCTCTACCTTTACAGCTTCCGTCCTGGCATTCGCCTTCAGGATGATTCATCAATCTTAAAAAATCATAATCTTAATACACCAAATTAAAACAAAACTACAGTAAAGAAAGCGCTATAGTAAAGTACACGAACCATATGTATGGGCATAGCTTTCTTTGTCAAGAGAATTCAAGTTGTATGTGAAGTCCGAAGCACATAAATTCATGAATGTACCTTTGACCCCAAGATCTCTCATCTCTTGACTCTTGAGATCAAAGGAATGCAATGACACTGTTTCTCCATCATCAAATGGAATCACTAAAACTGCTTCAGAGTTTGTGTTTTGCAGTCCCAATGGATATGCATTAATCATTTCCCTTGGTAAATAAACACTCTTAATATTACTCCATGACTCTCTCTTCATCCATATATTCCAGCCATTATTTTCTCCAAAGTACTCCATAATCGAGAGGAAACCATCGATCACAATAATATCCATCCGTCTCTTGGATCTAGCCAATACTTCTGGAAGCTCCATCTTGCTGAACTTCTCCTCCACCATATTGAACACGAGTATATAGTTAGTAGATGAAAAAGCGCCTGAATAGAGCATTATTGTCTCGAGAGAAAGCCAATAAACACTATCCTGAAAAAATAATGGTTTCCCCTTTTGCACATTATAGTAAAATTGTAATAGTACTGTGTCTGAAATATTGAAACTTGGTTCCACGAATGAAGCACTAATGTCCCTCCAAACACCTTCCTTGAGGGAATACAATTCCACCACAGGAGGAACGTACACCTTGAAGGTGTTGTCAGTGTAAAAAATATTCACCAACTTGAAATCATTATTCTTGGAATCAAACCCAAATCCATGCCTTGACCTGTACGTCACATCAGAGTAAGAGAAATCCGAGATTGGGAGTTGGAGGTGTCTCCGTGTCAGAGGATTCAAGAGGACGAAAGTGAAAATATTCTCACTATATATTCTTTGGGTGAAACATAAGCAAACGAGGCCGTTGAGAGCGCCCACAAAGCCGTGATTAATATCTTTATTAGAAAGCGAAAACGTGTTGTACTCGATACCTCGGGAGCATAGAGAATACCAAGGATGATGTAGGTGGTATACAAGGAAGAGAGGATTGGAGAGTGAGTACCGTTGAAAGAAGTTGTGGCTTTTTATCAATAAGTTCCATGATTTGCACACTATCAAACATTTTCCAATGCTTTTGAGTGGTAGACGATGTAATATTTGCTCCACTATGTCTTCCGTAAGACAATCAGACATTGTGACACCACCTGGATAATTGGTATAGCGACCGGCTAACTACAATGAGAGTATAGTTAACTTTGCACGGTTTATCCTCCGAGACAAAACCCTACTATTTGACGAAAGGCTGAGATTAGTGAATCCTATTTATATTGATAAATTGATATTCAAAATCCTCTTAAAATTTAAAAAAGGTAGGATATACTGCAAAACCAATTAGTGTTATTGTTAACGTTACTATCAATCCAATTTCACCGTTCGATTAATTAATTATGTTGGTCTAACGGTTATATTTATTTCCTTTTTTTATATTATTATAATTCCCCATATTTAATGTGAAAGCATTAAAGGTAGAAAATCGTAATCATACAAAGGTAAAAATAAATATAAATTATTAAATATGGAGAATCATAATCATACAAAGCTAAAAATAAATATAACCGTTGTATCAACATAACGATTTAATGATGAAATTGATTGGTAGTAACACTAATTGATTGTGTAATATCCCAGAAAATTAATAATAATTAATTAATAATAATTTATAATAATAATAATAATAATAATAATAGTATGTACCCTTATTTATGGGATTATAGGCATTGATTGCTGATAGTGTGTCATAATTTGACTTTAAAGGTGTAACCTTAATTAGTGGTGATTGTAGTTATAACGCTCAGCACTTATGGTTGGTTATGACGATAATTATTATTATTAATTTTGTAACCATTAATATATTAATAATATTTAAAATTTTACCTACAGTTTTTATAATCAAAATAAATGTGATGACCGTTACCTGTAATTAATGTTTCAGTTTATTTTTATTAATTTTGTAACCATTAATATATTAATAATATTTAAGATTTTACCTGTAGTTTTTATAATCGGAATAAATGTGATGACCGTTATTAATGTCTTGGTTTTAAAATTTCAGATATAGATAGGAGTCAACCTAACCAAATCAAACCACTTTCCAATTCTCAACATTTCTCCATTTCTCTTCTCCTCTACTTTCTCCCTTCTTACTTCAAATTTTATTTTCCTTTAGTTACCAACCATTTTTCTTCCACCAAACACTTTTTTTCTAAATGGTAGCAAACACGGGACCAGGTAATCCTAATCTATAGGTGCCCTTAGGTTATAATTTTGTTTGGAATTAATTAATTATAATCATAATCCCTAGAGAGTTATAAGTTATATTTATATGTAATTTGGTATATGTAATCATAATTGTTAGGTGCTCTTAGGTTATAATTGTGTTTGAAATTTATTATATGTAATCTTAATCCCTATGTTCTATTAAGATATTTTATATATAAGAAATTTTGTTATATGTAATCCTAATCTCTAGGTATCTGTAGATTATCTCTTGTATATGAAATTTGAGCATAATTCTTATATGTAATCCTAATCCCTAGAGAGTCAAGGGTTAGCTTTATATGAATTTTTGTTTGATGTAATCCCAATCTTTAGGTAATCTATAGCTAACTTTATTTAAAATTTATTATCTGTATCCTAATCCCCAGGTAGTTGTAGATTTATTGTGTATGCAATTTTATTGGGTGTGTCCTAATCTTTTGGTAGATGTAATCATAATCACTAGTGAGTCAATGGTTAGACTTAGCGTTATATGAATATTTGTTTGATGTAATCTCGATGCTTAGGGCACTATAGTTATGTTTCCTATTAAATTTATTATATGTGAATATTTGAATTTTGCTTTGGAAGATTTTGATATGATGATTGAATTTGGGTTTTACTATGATAGATGTTGAATATGAATATTGTGATATTATTGAAAGATTGTATTTGGAAATTATGAAAAATATTTGAGAAAACTTTCCAATTATAAAGATTGTGACAAGATTGAATTGATTGTGTGTGATTGTAATAAATAATAGTGAGAAGATAGCTTTGTGATGGTACCTCCCAAAGTGATGAACACAATCTTTGGGCTTTTTGCCTCCGATATATATTTATACGATATGAACAGAGAATATCCGTTCTTCTCAAAGTGGTATATGGCAGGATATCCAGATACTAGAAGCAACTTTGGGAAGAGGTGTCTGGCAGGATATCCGGGACACTAGGAAGATGTGAATTGATTATGGCCAAATTATTGATTTGTGACTGGTAGGATATCCGGGTCACTAGGAAGATGTGAATTGGTTATGGCCAAATTATTGATTTGTGACTGGTAGGATATCCGGGTCACAGGATAAACTGGCAGGATCTCTGGGTCTACCATGGTTCTCTTCTCACTACTCCACTAAATAAACTTAATAAAGATTATGAATGATATTTGATTCAATATGAATATATATTGAATTTGATATTTTGTCATTGAGTTGTGAATGTCATTGATTTGATCACTATTTGATTATATATATTGATATTTGATTTAATTTCGTTATTATTTACATTAATTGTATTTTGATTGGGATTACCAGCTTTGCTGACTTTTGTGTTTGTTTGACTACAATGATCCTACTGGGATGCGGGGTAGCAGATTTTCAGTAAATCGGATTACAAAGGATGGGGCTAACAGTGGGCAGTGAGGATCACGAAGCAAACTTTTCTGGCTGGTTTATAAGTTTAGAAATTTTATGAGATTTAAATAAATGCATAAGACATATTTTCTTTATTTAAACTTTAGTCTTTGGTTTTATTTCAATGTAATAAAGAGCCTTGCACTTGTCCCTGTACAGGTGTGGCGATAACATTTCCCCAAATTAGATTTAGATTAGCTTCCGCAATATATTTTTTATTATCATAATTGTATAAAACATGAATTTTGACAATTTATTTATTATAAGAATGTTTTATAGATTGTTAGAAATTTGGTGGTGTTACAATATTCTTCCCTAATTTTAAAATGTCAAATTTATGATTAGATGATTTGATTATTGATGTTTTCCTTTTCTGTTCAAAAAATTCAATCCACTCAATTTCTTTAGTGAATAAGGAAATAAATAATAATTATAATATGATTATAGATTTTTTTTTTTGGAATAGTTTTTTTGGACGAGACGGGTCACCAATTTTCACAAAAATTGGTCAGGACGCACCGGTTCTGATGCATGGCCGGTTCATTGCTTCACCCGGGACTGGTTATATGACTGTTTAACGGTTCCCGAATCGTCCCGACCGAATCGGTCCGGTTTTATTAACATTGTTTTGTACTCCCTTAATTTTAATATATTTTTTATATTTTATGTATAAAAATATTTTTTTACATAATATATTATTATCTTTATATATAGAAAGGAGAACCAAACTTTAGAAACTTTACTGACGTGTCATTTCCTCCTTGGATCTCAGCTTTGTGAAAGAATTCAAGAGTATGAAAGTGTAAATATTGTGAAAGTGTCTATGGGTGGAACGGAAGCAAACGAGGCCGTTGACAGCGCCCACAAAGCTGTAAATAGTATCTTCAGGAAGCGAGAACGTGTATTCGATATCTCGGGAGCATAGAGAATACCGAGGATGATGTAGGTGGTGGACAAGGAAGAAAGGATTGGAGAGTGAGCATTGCTTAAAGAAGTTGTGGTTCCATGATTTGCATACTATCATACATTTTCCAATGCTTTTGGGCAGTAGACGGTGCAATATTTGCTCCACTATGTCTTCCGGAAGACAATCAGACATTGTGACACCACCTGGATTTGGTATAGCTACCAGCTAACTACAATGAGAGTCTAGTTAACTTTGCACGGTTTCTCCTCCGAGACAAAACCCTAATATTTGACGAAAAACTGAGATCAGTGAAAAGAGGTATGATATTTATATTTATATTTATGGCTTTAATTTTTCTAAAGTGAATGTAGATAATTTATATATATTCGCTCCCAAAATGACGTCGTTTTTGGTTAAAAAATTAAAAAATTATAATCAAAAAGACTATTATAACCCTGAAATAAATTATAATTATAAAATACCTTGATTTCGGCCTCAAAACGACGTCGTTTTGGACTCACTGTAGATAAGTTATCTACATTGACTGTAGAAAAAATGAACCCTATATTTATACATTGATATTTAAAAGAGTATGATCATTTGACACCATTGTCAAATTTGAAATTTGACACTTCATCTGAAAGCCATAATATATAGAAAGGAGAACCAAACTTTAGAAACTTTACTGACGTGTCATTTCCTCCTTGGATCTCAGCTTTGTGAAAGAATTCAAGAGTATGAAAGTGTAAATATTGTGAAAGTGTCTATGGGTGGAACGGAAGCAAACGAGGCCGTTGACAGCGCCCACAAAGCTGTAAATAGTATCTTCAGGAAGCGAGAACGTGTATTTGATATCTCGGGAGCATAGAGAATACCGAGGATGATGTAGGTGGTGGACAAGGAAGAAAGGATTGGAGAGTGAGCATTGCTTAAAGAAGTTGTGGTTCCATGATTTGCATACTATCATACATTTTCCAATGCTTTTGGGCAGTAGACGATGCAATATTTGCTCCACTATGTCTTCCGGAAGACAATCAGACATTGTGACACCACCTGGATTTGGTATAGCTACCAGCTAACTACAATGAGAGTCTAGTTAACTTTGCACGGTTTCTCCTCCGAGACAAAACCCTAATATTTGACGAAAAACTGAGATCAGTGAAAAGAGGTATGATATTTATATTTATATTTATGGCTTTAATGTTTCTAAAGTGAATGTAGATAATTTATATATATTCGCTCCCAAAATGACGTCGTTTTTGGTTAAAAAATTAAAAAATTATAATCAAAAAGACTATTATAACCCTGAAATAAATTATAATTATAAAATACCTTGATTTCGGCCTCAAAACGACGTCGTTTTGGGCTCACTGTAGATAAGTTATCTACATTGACTGTAGAAAAAATGAACCCTATATTTATACATTGATATTTAAAAGAGTATGATCATTTGACACCATTGTCAAATTTGAAATTTGACACTTCATCTGAAAGCCATTAGATCAAAAAAGATCAACAACTATGATTTATAAGCATATGACACCTGGTGTCAAACAATCCTATCTCTATTTCAAAATCCTTAAAATTTAAAAATGTCAAATTTATGATTTGCAATGATGATTTGATTATTGATGTTTTCCTTTATATACTATCTACGGATCCTGTTATCAACTTCTTCAGCTGCTTTGACCCACTTGTAGCTCCGTATTTACTTTCCACTAGCGACTACACAAATAATGTGACTAATATACAGCATGGTCAGGGACTAAGCATTACCAAAACGCCATTTCTCACATCTCCATTTGGCTAAAAAAAATATTCCTCATAAAGCTCTTTCTTTTTTAAAAATTATTTCTCAATTTAATATGTTTGGATGTCAACTTAAAAATGTTTTTTTTTTTCATCTATAATATTGTGTTATAAAACAACCAAAATACAGTATTCGGATAATGTTTTTCGAATACTGCATTTAGACTGAAAATAATTTTAACTTTTCTATAAAAAAGTTTACTAAAAACAACAATAAAAAAAAGTCAAATTTTCAAAAGTCTGTTCAAACGGGCAATTTTTTTGGACTTTGATAAATTAATTCTGGGATAAGGCATTAGTATGTTGATTTAGTTTGAGTAATAGGAATTGTATATTTCTCAAGTTCTATCAATCTTATCTCTCTGCCAGCAATATCATTGATTCAATTAAGGTCAAAATATTTATTATATAATAAATTGTTTTCGTATATTACTTATTTATTATATAATAAATTATTTTCTTATATTGCTTATTTATTATATAATATATATATATATATATATATGTATATATATATATATATATATATATATATATATAGGGAAAATACTTTCTCATGTTACATGATGATTCAATTCTCATGTTGTGACCCTTCGATTTACGTGTAAAACTTTTTTTTTTCTTTTTTAATAAACGTGGGACCCACCACTAGTTGTGTCACAACATGAGAATTCAATTCTTATGTAACATAAGAAAATCAAATCTCATATATATATATATATATATATATATATATATATATATATATATATGAGGAAGGTTATAGTTACAACTTTTTTTTTTTACAATCTCTTACAACCATATCTTATCACCGTTGATTTCCGCCAATCAACGGTTATCATTTATTATGAATTAATAATTAATTAATGAGTTTAATTTGAAAAAATGATAACCGTTGATTGGCGGAAATCAACGGTGATAAGACATGGTTGTAAAAAAAAGTTATAATTATAGCTTTCTCTATATATATATTAAAAAATAATCTTTAGCGTAATATTTTTTTGGCTAATCTCTCCTTCTCTTTTCTTTTCCTTTTTATTTGAACAGAAATATTATAGTTATGTGTCATTTTCTTTCTTTTTTCCTAAATTTTTTTTCCCTTTGTTTTCTTTTTAGAAAACTACTCTCTTTAAACTTTGTTCCCCATTATTTCCTTTAGGGCATTTATCAACTGATCTAAATCAATTCAAACCACGGTGACCAAATCAAAAAATCAATAATCAAATTAACCGAAAATTGAAAAACTAAAAATTGGAAAAAAAAACCCACATATTTTTATGGGTTTTATTAATTTCATGTTAAAGGAGATAGTTATCTCATGTCATAGAGACAAACTAGTGGGCTCCACCACCTGAAAAAAGAAAAGAAAAGAAAAATAAAAAGAAAAAGGTGGCACAGTTATCGAATGATGTGTAGAGAGAAAACTTAAGTCATGTGACATAAGAATAGTTTTTCCCTATTTTTATTGGATTGGATCGGTTTTCGGTTTGTTAGTGAAAATCGATCCAATGCCAATTGATCTAACGTATTATGTATTTATTATTTTTGAGAGATAGTCACTTGAAATCTTGTTATTTTGTGGACGGATCTTGAATGTTAGTGATAGCAAAGTATGTTGTTTTAATTTTTTGATTGTCTATTAATTTATTTTAATTCTTCATGAGTTTTAACACTTGCTTTAGTTTGAAGACTTGAATATTTCAGTAGTTTGTAACTTTACGTGACTTTATTTTGATATAACTAATGATTTGTAAGATTGAAATTTTATATTTTTCAAAAAATCGAAAACCGATCCAATCCAAACAGAATAAATTGGATTGGATTAGATCAAATTTTAAAAAAGATCCAAACTGAATGGAGATTAAATGTTCAAACCGAAACGATTCGCTCGATGATTTTTGCTTGAAAATCGATTCAATCCAGATTGCGAACACACCTAATTTCTTTTATACTTTCGTGTCATATTGGGAATAGAAAAAATTATTAAGTCCAAAATATTTTATTTTATGAAAGTATAACAGCTATTTTTTCATTGTGAATTTCAAACAGAAGATATGATAACTTCAACGATGCAATCGTTGAATAAATTGAGACTCGCACAGTCAGGGCAGAACTGAATTGAGCGACATGAAAGATGAATGTAATTACAGCTAAAATATTGGCGACTTTCTATTGCCACGTTTTTTCAAAAAAATACCTAAATATCACATTACTATAAAATTTTACCAAAATGTCAAGTGATATATTTACAAATTTTTTCACTTACAAACTATTACCACAAAATCTTAACCTTTGATTTTCATCAATCTAACAGTTCTAATTTATTGGGTCACACCTATTAATTAATTATTAATTCTCAATAAATTATAACTGTCAGATTGACGGAAATTAATGGTTAAGACTTGGTTGTAAGAGTTTGTAAATAAAAAAGTTGTAAAATATAACATTTCCCATTTTAAGATTAACGTGTCGGAGTATCGTGTCATCTCGTGTCGGTGCAACATAGGTCTCCATGTTCAATGAAGCATTTTTTGTGTCTCTTGAGTTTTACGTCAGAGGCTCACTACTAAAAAGAAAAGTTTAGCAGAAATAAATTGTGCCAAATAGGGCACAATGAGATTTTTTTTGGAACATGTTCAAATCTCCTTCAATGGGATGTCATTGCATAGATCTCAAAAAGTTATGTGAAATAAAAAAATCATCTGATTCGGACACCCGAGTTAAAAGTTATGGCTTTTCGAAATTTTACGGTCAATCTGTTAACCTTTTTTGTATCATGTGTCATCACTGGGTGAGTCGCGCCTATATTGGGTGCGACCAAGCACCCTTGCGCCTTATTTGGACACGAGTGATAACTCTTATTTTAAGCGTGATTGAGTATGATAAATTCGTAAATTGATTCCAAACTTCTATATTTTCATAATTTTTTATTTAATTAATAATATTTTAATTTTTTTCCATGGGATGTCTTGCTCATCCACCACCTTTTGTGTGGAATTTTCTGGAATACTCTCGTCGTAGGTGCATCCCACCAATGAGATGATTGCACATCATATACTAAAGAGAGAAAAAGAATAACTTTGATATTATAATTATATATTCATCAAAATACATAATTATAATACTAATATTTCATCTAGTGGTTGTTGCGAATATCATCCAGAAGATGCTCTCCTTTTTTTTTTGGGTAGTCTGCAAGGGTAAATCACCAGTAGAGATCAACCCACAGCAAAACTACGAAATCAAAAAATGGAAGAAAAGTTAGCCAAATACAGCGGCCAAACACTAGCATGTGGAAAAGAGAAAATATACAAATTGTTATCTAAGTGATGATCTAAAGGGTAACTGTTAGTCTTTCTATATGAATGAACTAGTCTTACTTTTGTACCAAAAAAAAAAAAACTAGTCTTACTTCCAAATCTTTTTGTAACCATGTTCGAATGTGAGTCATTAGACGAGACTCTCGAACTGCACCTCCTTTTTGTGCATGTTATATGCTTATATGAATGTATGTTTGACTTACTATTTTAGTGGGACTTACAAGTATAATCCAGTCTTAACTTTTATATATGTTATATCTTTTAGACTTTTGTTTGCTCTATTCTATTTAAAATGTACTGAATAATAATTATTTTAAAGCCTCATATTAAACAGAAAATAAAACATCCAAATATTATATGTTATCATTGTTTTAAAATTCCAATCGATCATTAACTTCGTCGAGGTATTGGTTGGGTTATTTAGTAAGTAGTTCAATTGGGTTTAATTGAATTTCAAAATAATAATAATAATAAATATTAAATTATAAACATAATATTCTATAAATAAAAGTGGTCTAGTAGTAAGTCTTTTGATCCTTAAACGAAAGGACTCAACTTCAAATCCTGTTGCTTGCAAAATATATATACTTTACGCAATTTAACATAAATCTCAAAATCTGGTTCGGGGAGGGTCGCGGCACTCAATAATGCTGGACTCCCCCCCGCGTCACTAAATGACCCTCATTTCTAAATACGATCAAATATTAAATTAATAAATTAAAACTTCAAAAAAACATGGGTTAAAGAGCCCTTTAAACATGTCCCTTCATAGTTTCTATTAATATTTTTACTTTTTTGACACGATGATTTTGTATTACATATATTGGGTGACACCCTACATAATTAGAGTTAGTTCATGTGGTGGTGAACAACTGAACATATTTTTATTTTTGAAAAATATTTATAAGTTATATCCTTTCACTCTCACAGGTGGAACCCACATCTTTATTTTTTTTGTCAACTCTCTCTTAAAATCACACAACTTTACATACTTTAAAATGACACACACTTTTTTTTTTTTTTTTTTTTGGGTACAATAACTAAGTGAACATATTCGTTCTAGCTAAGTTGGTTCATTGAATCCCTATGCTAGTATGATCCAACGGTGGACGTGGAATCATCTCATCAATTGAAAGATCAATATAGCTCACCTTATAAATATTATGTTTTTTTCCCACATTCGCCCCCAAAAACTCAACGATATTCCAATTGTAACCCCAAAACATGAGAATTCCTTTTACCGTCGTCTCCCTAGGTCTGTCCCCCTTTGAAATCAAACAAGGAGGCTCTGAAATAAAGCCACGCACGCGTCCTCACCCACACGCAGAGAGAGAGAGAGAGAGAGAGAGAGTTGTTCGAAGGAACCGAATCGAACCGAACCGAACCCTGGCGTCTCTGAGAATTCAAAACAATGAATCTCCTCTGAATGTAACTCTCTCAGATTGGATCCTCTGTTGTGTTATCTTTAATCTCAAATTTTCTATGAATTTTGGTCCCTCGCACAGAAATGACGGGATTTCCTCGCCCTCGTGATCAAACCTCATCTTCCTATAATTCTAACAGCAGGTCGCAATTCCTCCCTTTCTGATTACCCACTTTTCATTTGCATCGATTTGTTTTTTTAATTTAACTGTAATTTTTTGCCGTTTGTCTATCTTGGCTTCAATTTCCCATTTTGCTTCATTTCCGACGAAACCCATGAGACGGACAAGAATTTTGAATTCTGGGTTGTGTGATTTGAACGGAAATGTGCAAAATTTGATTTATCGTGATGGTCTTTAGGCCTGTATAGCTCCTTGATTCTAGATATTGGCAGTGTTTAATAATAATATTCTCGTCATTAGAGTCAGCTGAAATTGTGCTTGATATGTTTGTATTTTGTTTCTGAAGCTTGATTTCGTATGCTGGTTTGGTTTGGTTTGCTTAGTTTTCAAGTTGGATCCTGTTTTCTTGTTAAGTAATTCTTGTTGTTTATCAGCTTCAATTCACAGTCGCTGACTCGAAAACCAGCAATAGTTATGGCCTGGGGTCTGTTTGAGTCATGTGAACTTAGCTATATGATATGGTCATAGTATT
The DNA here is from genome assembly GCA_032173675.1 of Gastrolobium villosum. Lineage (NCBI taxonomy): Eukaryota > Viridiplantae > Streptophyta > Magnoliopsida > Fabales > Fabaceae > Gastrolobium > Gastrolobium villosum. The sequence goes on along the minus strand of JAVKPL010010414.1, from coordinate 115,869 downwards.
ATGACATTACAATATGCATATTACCTAATCAATAGGGAGCATATCGCATGAGTTTATCGATCATAGATACTTGGCAGTTTGGCAGTGCGGTACTCACCGGGACATATTATGCATGATCTGGATGGATAGTCATGGAGCGTGTAAATTTATTGTCAAAATTTTCCAATATCTGTTTCTTGAATATCTCACCTTCCAACACTATGCTTTACATTTTGATTGGTGATACCGCTATAAGCTACAAATTCATAAGTTTCTTAATATTAAATCATCTTCAGGTTTATTTTCAATAACCGATGAAGAATACACCTTTTCCTTCTTTTATATTGAATTTGAAGTCTAATATTTTTCTTTATGATATTTCTTTTATCTGATGTGTTGAATTTGGTCAGTGGTAGCAATGTATTTAATTTGCTTGCACGGAGAGAGATTTCGCCCAGAACAAAGCACATGGCAAAATGGCATTGGGGAGCAGCTTCTAAATCAAAATCTAGTTCCTGTTCTCGACCTAAAAATGAAGTAGTGAGAGATGCAAGGCGTGGCCTCCTCTCATGGTACATACACATTACAGTCTATAAATTATACATCAACATCACCTTTATCCCAAATTAATTGGGGTCACAGTCTATAAATTATATCGAGGAAAAAGCAAGCCTCTTGAGAATGTGGAATTTCTTTAAGAAAAATCAATTTTTGGGGACTAAACATCTCTAACAATGGTTTTCAGGGTTGAGGCCGAGTCATTGCGGCATTTGACAGCTAAGTATTGTCCTTTATTGCCTCCTCCACGGTCAACAATTGCAGCAGCATTTAGTCCCGATGGAAAGGTTCTTGCTTCCACTCAGTAAGTTGTAACTATTTCTTCTCCTCTTTGCTAATTTGAAATGAAGATCCTTTTTGTGATTGAATTTGTTTGTTTGCCGTGTGTAGTGGTGACCACACAGTAAAGATAATTGATTGCGAAAGTGGAAGTTGCTTAAAGGTATTAGTTGGCCATAGGAGGACGCCTTGGGTGGTAAGTTTGAAATAGGCCTGTTTGCCTTAATCTCTTGAGCATATGTTTTTATCTTTCTTTTACCTTTTGTTGTAGTACTGATTGTAGTTTATAGAAGGATCGACGAATCTTTTTTGCATGAAGTTTGATGAGATGTAATCTTTAGAACTGACAATTCTATGTATTTGAGTTAATACTATTCTCTTATTAACCAACAAAATCATATCTTGCCATTCAATTTATGCAGTTATTTAATAATTCTTACTGAATTAGTATCCTTCGCTTCCTTGTTTTAGATAATGTGCGTAGGACAGAAATCATGCCCCCTTCTATGTGTCCCAAATTCAAACTTGTCAACAACATTAACATCAACAACATTTATCCCAAACTAATTGGGGTCGGTGGTAGATGAACCCAAACAAAAGATACAAAAGGGTTGAAAAAATATAAAAAGATAAAATAAAAATAAATAAATAAATAAATAAATAAAATAGTAATAATATATATATATATATATAAAAGTAATATAAGAAGGGGAAAAGAAGAGGGGGGGGATCAAGAGGAAAAGGACTAAAAATGGACCATCTGGAACATAGGAATAACAACGGGTTTAACCCTCCACCATGTTTATAGCTTTTCTCCATTCCATTCTAAGGCACACCATCCACCAATCTATATCATACTCCATTAAGTCTTTTTTACTACCTTCCCACAAGTAAGTTTCGGTCTACCTCTACCTTTTTTTGTGTTGAGCTTTTGGTAACAAACTTTTGTTTTTACGGGAGCATCCAGGGGCCTTCTCATTACGTGCCCAAACCACCTCAATCTATGTTCTTTGATCTTTTCAACCACCAGTAGTACTCTTACCTTTCGTCGAATATTTTTATTTCTTTTCTTATCCATCCTCGTATAACCACACATCCACCTTAGCATCCTCATCTCTGCTACTCCCATTTTATGCTCATGTTGCCTATGTGCTGGCTAACATTCAGCTTCATAAAGCATTGTAGGCCTTACTGTTGTTCTATATAATTTTCCTTTTAACTTAAGGGGGATTTTGCGGTCACACAAAACTCAGATGCACTATGCCATTTCATCCTCCCTGCTCTGATTCTATGATTTACATCCTCATCAATCTCTCTACCTTTTTGCAAAATGGATCCCAGGTATCTAAAGCATGTTTCTTGGGTACCTCTTGACCAAGTAGATGCACGAGATCTTGGTCTACATCTCTTGCCAGAGAAAACTCACGCTTCAAATACTTAGTCTTGCTCCGACTTAACGTGAATCCTTTAGATTCCAACGTGCTTCTCCACAATTCAAGTTTTCTATTAACATCGTCTTTGTTCTCATCAATAAGCACAATATTATCTGCAAAAAGCATACACCGTGGCACTTCCTCTTGAATATCTTTTGTTAGTTCATTCATAACTAAGGCAAAGAGATAAGGACTTAGAACCGAACCTTGGTGTATACTTACCGTGATAGGAAAATAATTTGATGTTCCATTACAAGCTTTCACACATATAGTAGCCCCATCATACATATCCTTGATTGCCTTTACATACTTTGATGGTACTTTTTTCTTGTCAAGAACCAACCATAAAACTTTCCTTGGAACCTTATCATATGCTTTCTCAAGATCTATGAACACCATATGTAAATACTTCTTCTTTTCTCGATATCTTTCCATTAATTGTCGCATCAAGAAAATGACTTCCATGGTACATCCTCCTGGCATAAATCCAAATTGATTTATAGAAACCTTGGTATCTCAAGCAATGTTCAATGACTCTCTCCCACATCTTCATAGTATGGCTCATTAGCTTAATGCCTCTATAGTTAGAACAATTCAAACTTGTCAAATCAATTTAAAATAACAGCTCATCTTTTCCCATCTAAACACAAGTTAATGTTGTTTTCCATTTGTTTCCTTTTCACAATTTATCATATTGACCTCTTGGGTTCTCTGCCTGGACCCTTCCTCTTCTCCTGAATTCATTCGCCATTTCCTTTGCTTGAAGTTTATGGCCAACCATTGCCACGAGCACCCTTCCCTTGGGTAAGAGAGGAGAGTAAGATGGGAAGAGGGTTACTGCTTGCTGCCGTATTTGATTGAAGATGAGTGTGTCAACTTATATTTAGTTTGAGGCTTTACAAAAATTTAACAAAGTCCAAGAGAAATACTATTAATTCGTAGTTTTGTCTTAAAAAACAAGTTTGGGTAAATTTTAGTTTTTCCTTGAACTGCAATGTAAGAATTTTGAACAATTTCTGTAAAATAAGATTGTTAAGGGTGAACCTTAGAGCTGCAGTAAGATTGTTTCTTGTGATCGGAAGGTCACAAGTTCAAGTAGGGAAAACAGCCTCTTAGCAAAAATACAAGAATAAGGTTGCGTACAATTAACCTTCACCTCTACCCTCGCAAATCGGGGAGCCTTGTGCACTGGGGTTTGCCTTTTTGTAAAATAAGATTGTTGTGTGCAGGTAGTAAGTCATGACAATTCCTGAAGTAGATAAAGTTGAAAGTATGAGGCATTGGGGCGGAAGAACCTACAACATACAGTGGGATGAAAATTGTGTTAACTGGTGCTAGGGATTTAACAATTCCTGAAAAAGATGATGTGCATCTTATTTTCGAATTTGCAAATTTTAAATGGACAGACAGTGTAGGGGACAGGAGATTTCAGTCCAATTTGTGTAACAATACATGGTGGTGGAAATGTTAGTTTCAATAAATTAGGCTTTAAAATTGTATTAGTGAATGCCAGTTTCAAGCATTGATCACTGAGATAGTTGAAGGCTTTGTTAACTCATAGCCAGATGCTGATGCATTTATGTTATGATGTTGATTCTTTGGTGTAACTAATGTGCACAATCCTCTCTTCTTCTGAAAGCATTTTTGCATTTTTGGAATTGCTTTTTCATATTGTCAAATTTTAATTATATGTTAATGGCTACAGGTTAGGTTCCATCCGTTGCAGCCACAAATACTTGCTAGTGGGAGCTTGGATCAAGAAGTTCGTTTATGGGATGCTAATACATCAGAGTGCATAATATCTCATCATTTCTGTATATTTACTTCCTATCCCTCCTTTCCTCTGCTACTGTTACTAAATATTGTCGTCATTTTTTTTCTTGTATTTGGTTTCTCTCTTTGATGAATCTATTGGGTGTTTTCTCACAGATCGTCCCATTGCATCCATTGCTTTTCATGCCAAAGGGGAAATAATTGCCGTTGCATCAGGCCACAAGGTAGTGGTTTTTCTGAGAACCTCTCATGCTCTTTAATGAATTTTAGTGCATATTGGTGGCATTTTTTTGGATGATGTTACATTATATAATCTGGAATACATTGTCAGCTGTACATATGGCACTACAACAAGAAAGGCGAAGCATCCTCAGATTCCTCACCAACATTTGTGTTGAAGACAAGGCGCTCACTTCGGGCTGTGCATTTTCACCCGCATGCTGCCCCATATCTTTTAACAGCCGAGGTGAATGAACTGACATGTATTTGGTTGCCTATCTACCCATTGCTATTCAGAAATTAGAATGTTAATTTTTGGATTTTCCTTTTGGTTTACATGTTTGTATTGATGTATAGGTAAATGATCTTGACTCTTCGGATTCCTCAATGACAGAGGCAACGTCTCTTGGTTATTTACAATATCCTCCGCCTGCTGTTTTTGTCGCAAATATTCATCATACCGAACATATTAGTTTGTCCAGTGAACTACCTTATCTGTCAATACCTTTCTTCTTCATGCCTTCATATTCTGTTGATGAATCAAGAGCAGAACTGCAGCATGTTAGTCATGATGTTGGCTCAGGTAGCATGCAAATTGAATCTTCTGCCCTGATGCAGCTTCAAGCAGACACAAATGCAACAGAGCAATATGATACTACAGTGTCTCCCATGGATACGTTCTCCGAGATGCCCACTAGTTCTCAAACTGGTGCAGAATATCCTGCTCATACTATTTTCTCTAATGGAATGGGAATTGGCATAAGTAACCTCACAATGGATGGTATGGAGACTGATGAAATCAGACCTGCTGAAGGAAGCCAACATGGAAACTCCACTAATACCCTTAATGGTGTGTTACATGGACTATCTAGACAAACAGGAAATCGTGGGGTTCGCTCAGAGTTTGGTCAATTTCATCAGTTTTTTCCTTCAAGAGACGCAAGTGGATGGGAGTTACCTTTTCTGCAAGGATGGTTAATGGGTCAAAACCAAGTTGGCGTTCCCTCGGTGCTTCCTCACATGGGTGTTAGTCGTGACATTCTGGCCCCACAGGTTGGTTCTTCCGTGATGGCGTCTAATCTTTCTAATTCTAATGTTGATGAAGCACCGTCATCTTCAGCAATTCCTGGCAGCATCAGCATACCTGGATCTTCTATGAGATCAGGTTTACGGAATAATTTTTCACAATCCCGTGTACCTGTATCTGAATCTGGGAATCTTGCTGCTTCTATCAATAACCCACATGATGGGTCTGATATCCAAGCCATCATAAATCGAATCCAGTCAGAACTTACCACATCAGTGGCTGCAGCGGCAGCTGCAGAGTTGCCTTGCACTGTGAAGTTAAGAGTATGGTCGCATGACATAAAAAATCCCTGTGCCCAACTAAATGCTGACAGATGCCGTCTAACCATACCACATGCTGTCCTCTGCAGGTACCTTCTGAAGTTTTTTTGTCCACTCCAGATGTGGTTGATATAGTGTAATTGTTGTTTTAGAAAAGATATCTTACATACATTATGTGAATTGATTGCTTTTTTTTCTTCTTCTGAATGATTATGAACGCATTACTTAATAGAAAGGGCATTATATTTAAACTTTTGGTCATAAATTCTCAGAGTGAAGTAAACTTTTGGTCATAAATACTGAATGATTATGAACTTATTACTTAATAAAAATGGCATTATATTTAAACATTGACATTATATATTTAATTCGAAATTTTGTTTACATTTTGCAGTGAAATGGGTGCCCATTTTTCACCATGTGGTAGATTTTTAGCTGCCTGTGTTGCATGTATGCTTCCTCATATAGAAGCTGATCCTGGATTACAAACTCCAGTACATCAAGAGCCTGGCATTGCAACATCACCAACACGGCATCCAATCTCCGCACACCAAGTTATGTATGAGCTGCGGATATATTCCCTTGAGGAAGCAACGTAGGGACTTCAACTATTGCTGCCAAGCATTTGTTATTTTTGTAACTCATTTAAGTGAATAGAATAAATTTTAAAATAATCTTGTCATATATATTTGTTGAGCAGATTTGGATTGGTGCTTGCTTCACGGGCAATTAGAGCAGCTCATTGTCTGACTTCAATTCAGGTCAGATAATTACTTTATCATTAGGCTAGTGTATGTGTATGTGTATATATAGATATAATTATATGTTTCCCTCTTTCCATTTATGCAACTTTTAGTTCATCATATGCTTTCTCATAATCATAATTCTATCTTTCCTTCACAGCACGAGCCTATACCTCTTTTAATACTCATGTTTCATGAATAATTTCCTCTCCCTCTCTCTAACACAATCATAGATACAGATATGTGCCCTTTTTTGCATGATGTGCTTTGCACACCAAAAAAAGAAAGAGTAGTAAACCCCTTGTTATTACTTATTACAGGTTGTTAAATTTATTCTTATGAATTTCTTTAATTATTAAAAGCTACTTCTGTCATTTTTATTGAGTGGATTGAATTGGAAAAGCCCTTATTTTAGTGGATTGAATTTGTGCAACTGCTGTTTAATGTGTAGTTCTCACCTACGTCTGAGCACATACTACTTGCCTATGGTCGACGTCATGGTTCTCTTCTTAAAAGTATTGTCATTGATGGAGAAACAACATTACCTATATATACAGTGTTAGAGGTAAAATGCTGTTTTTTTTTTCCTCTTAAAATTTCATCATCTGAGTTGCTTTCGATTTTGAAATAATTTATCCACCCATCTGTTATAGTCTGTGTAATCTTTAGTTGCAAAGTAAGCATGGTTCTGGAACACAAAAGTTATATTGTGTAACTGTTTTCTTGACTACTGATTAACCGGGTGTGCTCAGTCTCAGTCTATGGGCTGACATTGTTATCAATTATCTCAATTATCCCCTTCTTGTAGTTAAAAAATTTTTATTCTGAATTTCATGTCTCCGAATTTGTTGTCCTTTAGGTATACAGAGTGTCGGATATGGAACTTGTTAGGGTGCTTCCAAGTGCAGAAGATGAGGTCAATGTGGCATGCTTTCATCCTTTTGCTGGGGGAGGACTAGTTTATGGAACGAAGGTATGGTTTTACTGGCCGAGATCAATTTGCTTTCGCTTACATTCTTCAATTGATAATCTTTTGCTTGTGGTTCCAGGAAGGAAAGCTTAGGGTTCTCCAGTATGACGGTGCTCAGGCTGTGAATAACAATGGACCAAGTTACTTTCCTGAGGAGACCATCATTGGAGTCAATCAGTGAGCAAGGTTATATATTGATTCTTCATGGGATTTATGATATTAATTAGACAACATAAAAAGTGACATGTGGTTTTGATTTTTGTGGAGATAAATGCTTGATGAGTACTAAAAATCAACCTAGACGAGGATTAGGGATAGGCTATGCTGCTTGATGTTCTTAGCAAAATCAACGTTTATGTTGGTTGGGTGAAACAACTATGACAGTTAAACTTTTGTTTTGAGGATAATTTTTTAGAAGAATCTAATTCAAATTTATGTATCTGGATCACAGTAATTGACATTTAGTTTATTATCCTTACACGGTTACTGTCTATTGTAGGTTTAGACAAATGATTGGAGATGGATTCAATGATCTGCTTCGCAATATCTGTAATACTCAGATGGTAAGCCTTCTACCCCAAACCTCCTCCCTCTCTTCTTTGTTTGCATGTGGTAATATGAATGAATTATAAACTAATACAATTCGATCAAATTTTCTGCGCAAGTACGGGATAAGAAATATATTTTGTTTCAGGGTAATTCTATGGAGAGGTGGACCTCTCAAGAAGTTGAGAGGTATATTGAGCTTTCTCTCCACGAGATGTATACTGAAGAGTAGAGACTCTTGCCTTTATTTTTTTTTTAGCCAATAAACTCAACCAAACGTTAATTGAAAAACCAATTCAACCAATTAAAGCTCAATCCCTTGAGAGCTATACTCTCCATAGAATTATCCTTTTTTGATGTGCATGAGATATTGAAAGGTATCTTATCCCCATGCAGCTCTGTCTCTGCTGATGATCTACCCAAACTTAACAACCATATCCAATGCTGAGCACATGCAACCGAGAGCTGGAACTTCATACTCACACTGCATCAGAAAATGTATATTTTTGTATTATCCATGTATGAATATGTACTAATGTTATCCTTTGTTAACATGTTTTGTATTTTCTCTTTTGCTCCTCCAACCCTCCTCCCCCAACCCATAAGTGGGCATCTTCCTTTCTACACGTGTATGTTCAGTAGTTCAGAAAAAATATATAAAAATAGATTATTTTGTCTTCGGGAAATTCTCTTACTTTCCAGGACATGGCACTGAATTACAGCATGCTGACGCCAGGCATTATTCTCAGATTAGCCTGTATATTCTTTTTTAAGTACATAATTTATGTAAGGTTCTTTCTTATTGAGTGGCATATGATTCACAGATTTATTGTGGAACTCGCATTAATCGAACGGCGGAAGAAAAAACCTTTCAGACGGATGATATAATAATAAATGGGTCAATAGAGAAAAAAAAAATATATATATCAAAACAAAATAGGCAACGTATTAACATCGACAGAGACATGTCATGCAATTCATAAAATATCATAGGACACGTAGGGTTGGGATGTGTTAATTCTGGTGCACGGCAAAAATTGTTATTGGTCTTCCCTCCTATGTGGGAAAAGTTGTGTTGATTTTTGCATCTTTAATGAGGTTGACTTCACGTTAAATTTCATTTTTCCGTGTATGAGTTGTAACATCTTTTCAACTCGTATGAACTATAAAATTGAACTACCTGTTTTAGGGAGTAAAATAAGATGGAGTGTATAAATATAAGAATCCAAACAGATGGTTGATAGAATGCTGAAACATAAGATGCCGAATATCTGAGAAAAAGTATAAAGACAGAAATCCAAAAGAAAGATGAACGTAGCCATGTGCAAGTCCTTTTCTCTTCTTGCTAAATCTAGATACTATGTACTTTTCTGCATGTCGTGGTATGTTCCACTCGAATCGAAGAAAGTTATTATTATTATTATTATTATTATTATTATTATAGGGTAAAATTATTTTTGCAACCGTTTTACGTACAACAACGATATGTGTATGGTTATGATTCCTCACATTTAATGATTTCATTTTTTGTATGGTTATGATTCCCTGCATTTAATGCTTTCAAGTATATATATGCCAAGTATTTGATTGCTGCACATACAACAGCTGCAGAAATGTAAACTCATATATATATATATATATATATATATATATATATATATATATATATATATATATATATATGAGGGATATTCTTACTACCAAAATCTTCTATTACCAATTCATTACCTATCTAATCACCATTCGATCAACATTTTCTCTTTTTTCAAAAACTTTTTAGTATTCTCTCTCTTTGATTCAATGGTGATTAGATAGGTAGTAAGTTAGTAGTAAAAAATTTTGGTAGTAGGAATATCCTTCCTCATATATATATATATATATATATATATATATATATATATATATATATATATATATATATGGTAGGAGGATCCTTTGACACCAGTGTCAAATTTGAAATTTGACACTTCATCTGATCAAATTTGAAATTTGACACCTCATCTGAAAGTCGTTAGATCACAAAAGATCAACAGTGTCACATGCTTACAAATAAGAGCCGTTGATCTTTTTTGATCTAACGGCTCTCAGATGAGGTGTCAAATTTAAAATTTGACACCGGTGTCAAAGGATCATACCTCATATATATATATATATATATATATATATATATATATATATATATATATATATATATATATATCGGAGAATCATAACCATAAAAAAGTTGGTGAAAGTATTAAGTATGCAAAATCATAACCAGTCAACGGTGTAAGATCTATTGCTGGACATCCAGCAGCCGAAGAAATGATTTTATCACACACACACACACACTAGATACTGTTGAATAAATAAACTTGATTCAATATACATTTAGCCCAACATCTAGAATTATACTTTAGGAGTTAGTTTAGCTCAAGATCTAGAAATCTTATTCTAGTCAATTCCATGAAAGATCTAGAGGGTAGTTGCGCCTACCATTATTAATGAGGGTAGTTGCACCTACCACAATTAATATTTGTACTAGGCTAGTATAGAAAACTCTAAAAATATTTAAAGTCATTGTTTTGAAGAGGTGCCACTAGTATAAATAGGGGTCATCTCCATCATTTTGTAATAAGCCAAAAAGAAAAGAGTTGTGTAGTAATAAAAGTGTTCTCTTCCTCCATATCTTTCTATAACCTTTACTTTTCTCAAATATCTTCCTCCCAACAAAGTGGTATCAGAGCATTAAGATCCTTTCTAGAGAAATGGCAAGTAGCAACATGGTTCCTTTCCAAGTCCCTATGCTCACCAAGAGCAACTATGATAATTGGAGCATCAAGATGAAGGCCCTCCTTGGATCACAAGATGTGTGGGAAGTGGTAGAAAAAGGCTACAATGAGCCACAAGAAGGAGTTACTTTATCCCAAGCTCAAAGGGACAGCTTGAAGGATTCAAGAAAGAAAGACACGAAAGCTCTCTATCTCATCTATCAAGGATTGAATGAAGATGCTTTTGAGAAGATTTCGGAGGCCGCCACCCCAAAGGAAGCATGGGAGAAGCTACAAACCTCTTACAAGGGTGCTGAGCCAGTCAAGAAGGTACGTCTTCAAACTCTAAGAAGTGAGTTTGAAACTTTACACATGAAAGATGCTGAAAGTATCTCCGATTATTTTTGTAGAGTCTTGATGGTGACTAATCAATTAAAAGGAAATGGTGAAAAGATAGATGATGTAAGAATTATGGAGAAAATTTTGCGATCTTTAGATTCGAAATTCGATCATATTGTCACTGTTATAGAAGAAACAAAAGATTTGGAAGCCATGACAATAGAGCAACTCTTGGGCTCCTGACAAGCGTATTCGGAGAAGCAAAAGAAGAAGCAAGGGGTTGGTGAACAATTACTTAAGACACAACTCAACTTCAAAGAAAAGGAAGAAGACTTTGGCAACACAAGAGGATGAGGAGGATATCGTGGTCGAGGAAGAGGTCATGGACGTGGAAGAATAGGCTTCAACAACAACTATGCCAATGAAAATCGAAGAGAGAGCTCAACAAGAGGTCGTGGAAGAGGTGGCTCGCAACCAAGATATGACAAATCTCAAATCAAGTGCTACAATTGTCAAAGGTTCCGCCATTATGCTTATGAATGTAGAACTCTTACAAGAAAAATTGAGGAGAAGGCGAACTATGTGGAGGAAAGAGTCACGAAGATGGCACTCTATTGATGGTACGCAATGACAATGTAGGAGAATAAGAGAATACATGGTATCTAGACTCGGGGGGCAAGCAATCACATGTGTGGAAAAAGAAACATGTTCGTGGAACTTGACGAATCGGTGAATGGAAATGTCTCCTTTGGAGATGAATCAAAGACATCGGTGAAAGGCAAAGGTAAGATTCTTATCCGATTAAAATACGGGAGGCATGAATTCATTTCTAATGTGTACTATGTGCCCAACATGAAGAATAATATTTTGAGTCTGGGACAACTCTTAGAGAAAGGGTATGATGTTCACTTAAAAAATAATACTCTTTCTTTAAGAGATAATTAAAATAACTTGATTGCTAAGGTGTCTATGTCAAGAAATAGAATGTTTCTGTTGAACATTTAACACGTCATTGCAAGGATGCATCTTGGCTGTGGCATCTACGATTCGGACACCTCAACTTTGGTGGTCTTGAGTTGCTATACAAGAAGGAGATGGTGAGAGGATTGCCTTCCATCAGTCAACCTGACCAGCTATGTGAAGGATGTTTACTTGGGAAGCAATGTCGAAAGAGCTTTCCAAAGAAGTCTTTGTCAAGAGCCAACAAGCCGCTCGAGCTCATACATACAGATGTTTGTGGACCATTGAAGCCAAGCTCACTCGGTAAGAGTAATTACTTTCTTCTCTTCATAGATGATTTCTCAAGAAAGATATGGGTGTATTTCCTAAAGCAAAAATCAGAGATGTTTGGAGTCTTCAAGAAGTTCAAGGCTAGTGTGGAGAAAGAAAGTGGATGCGAAATCAAAGCCATGAGATCCGATAAAGGTGGAGAGTTCACTTCCAAAGAATTCCAAGAATTTTGTGATCATAATGGAATCCGACGACCTTTAACCTTTCCTAGAAGCCCACAGTAGAATGGAGTAGCTGAAAAGAAGAATAGAACCATCCTCAACATGGCAAGGAGTATGCTCAAGAGCACGAATATGCCAAAAGAGTTTTGGGCTGAAACCGTGGCAACTTTCGTCTATCTTTTAAACCGTTCGCCAACAAGAAGTGTGTGGGGAAAGATGCCACAAGAAGCTTGGAGTGGAAGAAAGCTTGGGATCTCCCACCTGAGAATGTTTGGAAGCATAGCCTATGCACATGTTCATGATGAGAAGAGATCTGAGCTTGATGACAAAAGTGAGAAGCTCATCTTCATCGGGTATGATTCTAACTCTAAAGGCTATAAACTTCACAATCCGAACAATGGAAAGAGTATAATTAGTCGAGATGTGGAGTTCAACGAAGAAGAAGAATGGAATTGAGGTCTATGTGATGAAGACTACAACTTACCTCCCTACTTTATGGAGGAAGAAGAGAATGTGCAACCAAGGATGAAATCAGAGGAAGCTACTCCACCCCGCAAGTCCTCAAGAACAACCATCATCATCTAGAAGTTCAAGTGAACGAGTACCACGCTTCAAAAGCCTGCAAGAAATTTAAGAGGTAACGGAGAATCAAGATAATCTCACTATATTTTGCCTCTTTGCTGATTGTGAGTCAGTGAGTTTTCAAGAAGCTGTTCAAAGCAAGAAATGGAGAAATGCTATGGATGAAGAAATCAATGCAATTGAGAAGAACAAAACATGGGACCTAGCCTCACTTCCAAAAGGGCACAAGGCGATTGGTGTGAAGTGGGTCTACAAAGCTAAAAGGAATGCCAAGGGAGAAGTTGAAAGATACAAGGCGCGATTGGTGGCAAAAGGCTATAGTCAACGAGCAGGAATCGATTATGATGAGGTATTTGCTCCTGTTGCTTGCTTAGAAACTATTAGACTAATTATTTCTTTGACAACTCAAAACAAGTGGAGCATACACCAAATAGATGTAAGTCAACATTTTTGAATGGAAAACTTGAAGAAGAAGTGTACATCGAGCAACCAGCAGGGTACGAAGTCAAAGGACATGAACATAAGGTATTGAAGCTGAAGAAGGCACTTTATTGGCTAAAACAAGCACCAAGAGCTTGGAATAGTTGAATCGACAAGTACTTCCAAGAGAATGGTTTCATAAAATGCCCTTACGAGCATGCACTTTATGTCAAGCTCAAAGATGGAGATATTTTGATCGTGTGCTTGTGCTTGGATGATCTAGTCTTCACCGAAATCAATCCAAGGATGTTTGAAGAGTTCAAGAAAGTGATGAAGAAGGAGTTTGAGATGACTGACATTGGACAAATGGCATACTATCTCGGCATTGAAATCAAGCAGAAAGAAGAAGGTTTTTTCATCACTCAAGAAGGTTACGCAAGGGAGATACTGAAGAAATTCAAGATGGACGATTGCAAGTCTATCAACACCCCAATGGAATGTGGAGTTAAGTTGTCCAAGTATGGTGAAGGAGAAGATGTTGATCCTACTTTCTTCAAAAGCTTAGTTGAAAGTTTGCCCTACTTGACATGCACCAGACCTGACATTCTCTTTGTTGTTGGATTCCTCAGTCGCTACATGGAGACTCCAACTACCACGCACTTGAAGGCTGTAAGGAGAATCCTCCGCTACATTAAAGGTACTATCGACTTTGGCTTGTTTTACTCATCCTCTAATGAATATAAACTTGTTGGATATAGTGATAGCGATTGGGCTGGAGACATGGATGATAGGAAAAGCACCACTGGATTTGTGTTCTACATGGGAGATACTGCTTTCACATGGATGTCAAAGAAACAACCTGTTGTCACTCTGTCTACTTATGAAGCCGAATATGTCGCAGCTACATCATATGTTTGCCACGCCATTTGGCTAAGGAACTTGCTAAAGGAGTTGAATATGTAATAAGAGGAGCCAACCAATATTCATGTCGACAACAAATATGCCATTGCATTAGCAAAGAATCCAGTCTTCCATGATAGAAGTAAGCACATTGACACACGCTATCATTTTATAAGGGAATGCATTGCAAGAAATGAGGTGCATATAAAATATGTGAAGTCTCAAGAACAAGCAGTAGATATCTTCACCAAGCCATTCAAGAATGAAGACCTTGTCAAGATGAGAAAATTGCTTAGAGTTACAAAATCAAGTTTAGGGGGGTGTTGAATAAATAAACTTGATTTAGTATACATTTAGCCTAACATATAAAATTAGGAGTTAGTTTCGCCCAAGATCTAGAAATTTCTATTCTAGTCAATTTCATGAAAGATCTAGAGGGTAATTGCACCTACCATTATTAATAAGGGTAGTTGCACCTACCACAATTAATATTTGTACTAGGCTAGTATAGAAAACTCTAGAATTATTTAGAGTCATTGTTTTGAGGAGGTGCCACTAGTATAAATAGGGGTCATCTCCATCATTTTGTAATAAGCCAAAAAGAAAAGAGTTGTGTAGTAATAAAAGTGTTCTCTTCCTCCATATCTTTCTATAACCTTTACTTTTCTCAAATATCCTCCTCCCAATAAATACAAATTTTCTTTTGTTGTGTTATTAAAAGTCAAAAAAAGTTTTATAACTTAACTTATTTAAAATAACTTATGAATAATTTGAGGGGAACAAGATCAAGCACGGTTTAACTTTGCTTTTATTTTTATTCTTAAGTTCAAAAGTTCTTTCAATAAATCACGCACATGTTTGCTTTTATTTTTATAAAAACTTTATGTTTGCGACAATCCTTTTGGCTTTGAAGCATGTATAATGCAAAGATCAAAAATTTTAGATTTATCTTAGGATGAAATTTAACTTGATTCCTTAGAAGATAAGGGCGACAATGATCAAATTATAAATTGACTAACTCTTCTGAGAATCATTGGGGAAGGTACACTAATCATTTTATTATATCTCTAAACATATTTTGGAATTTTTAGTAAAAAATAATTATTAATTATTTTATACACAAAATAAATTAATTTAAACAAATTATAATTAATTATTTTGATTCAAAATAAATTAGTTAAAATATTTGAAATGTTTGTGTTTGGTAGAGTCATTGGTGAATCGCTTGAAGGATAAAGTATGTCAGTCTAGGGATATTCTTAGTAGCAATAACATAAATGAGGCTTTATTAGAGTTTCTTATGTGCTAGGCAGATATTCTGAAATAAGAATGTGTTTTGGTTATGGTGACTCTATATATTTGAATAGAATAACAATTCATGAAAATGAATAGAATAAATATCTCACTTTAATGGGAGAATGAGATATTTAAATATGAGAGGTGACTCTCCAATAGTAGGAAAAAGAATAAGGTGGACGTGCTTATGTTACAAGATATGTTGTACCGATTATTAGTGTACAATAGGTAACAGCGCAAAATAAAGAAAATCTCTTGTGACGAGACTGTACTCGGAAAGATTCTAAGCATAAACTATTAACATTGAGCCCAATTTACTAGTCTTATAAAGTGGCCGAACAATATGTATCTGTTTTGTTTCATTTTTTTAAAAGAAGAGTGGACGAAAAAGGTTACGACTTGTATGATTAAAATTATGTTGTTGAACTGTGAGCATGAAGGCATGATGAACGGCTTGATCACAGGGAAGAGAAAAAGTAAAGAAAGAAGAAGAAGGATGAATTGGAATGGGTCATAGTCATGACAGACAGTGTCTCAATCATTCCCTCTATAAAATCTCATGAATTCCTTTGAAGTGACCCCATCATTATTCAAAAAATAAAAACTAAAAATATCCAAATCATTGACCAGTCAAAGATACAATAAAAGCGTTGTTTTAAAAGTTTAACACGTATAGATAGGGGTCGGTTTGAACTTTGAACGCAGCAATGAAAATGCATTTACTGATTTGTTTTCTCCTTCTTTGACCAAATTAATTATTAAATTTATCATCTCTTTCTCTTTGTGTCAGGCATCTCAATTCCATTCCAAATAACATCACAACACAACCAAACAAGAACAGTTAGACAAAGAAGCTGTGAACGAATTTCATTAATGAATAATTACTTAACTAATCAAAAAGGCTAAAACTCATGAACACTTAACAACATGGTGATTATGATGATGAAGTAGAACTAGTTGACTCAAATTTGTAGTACTTATCAACAGCAACAGATACATCCCAAGTGCAACTGAGTCCTTTTGGAATGGTCACAAGGTCACCAGCTCCAAACTCTACAAACTCTGATGACGACCCTTTTGGGTATGCTTTCACCTTCCCTTTCAATAAATAACATATCTCTTCTGCATCAAACTTCAACTGGTACTTCCCTGGAGAGCAACCCCATCTTTCATTTTTTTCACATTGGGCCACCCCATAAGAAAAAGAATCAAAATTTATATATGCATGTCATCATTATTTCATATTTCAGAATAATACAGAACAAAAAATGGAACAACAGAATAGAGAAAAAAAAAAAAAAAAAAAAAAAACATACTTGGGCCAGCACTTGATGTTCAACTCAGCTAGACGTGACTGGGAAGGATTTCTTTCAATGGTGATTCTAAGGTTTGAGTTGGAATCTGAAGCCATGGAAATGGGAAGAGGGTTGTGAACAGAGTTTACTACAGCACTGTGGTGAAAAATTTTTGGGCTTGAGTTTTTGGCAACATACACTGTGGGGTTTTGTAGAGGATAAAAAAAAAAAAGAAGGAATCTTTTGCAGTGTTAAAAGAGGATAACACTTTATAAGACCTTGAAAAAAAAAATAATGAGGATATTGGGTACCCTTAATTTAAGAGTTCACCTATCACATCATGCCCCATAAGCATCACAACACTGTTTTTCAACGAAATCATTAATGCATCTTCACCTCGTGGGATATATCCCACTGCAGTGTTTGTCTCCTAATTCAGGTTTTTTTGAGATACTAATATTTCGTACCAATGATGTTGATCTCTCTGTTATTTTTTAATTTGTTTTTTATTTAAATTAAACTTTTAGATTGATTATTAAAACATGTATTTTAATCATATTGTTTTAATATATTTTTTTACAATAGTCAAGAAACTGCTATCTGCCTATTTTGACTGTGTTAACACAATTGACACATTGCATGTGAGAGACACTAATAAACTAGTGGAATCCCTCTTATCGTATCTCTTCATGAGTTGAATTTATGTTACTTTTTGTATGAATAATAGGTTTTATTTTCATCATGTAACAGAAAAATCACACTCTCTCCTGTCCTTAGATCGATAAGTGAGCTTTTTTTTTTTTTTTTTCCTCTCACCTGATGGGTCTCATTTTTGACTGAAGTGATGGGTCTCACTTTTGACTGAAGTGTGAATGAATAAATTTTTGTTTTCATGTTACTTGAGACTAATAAATCCCATGGATATAGTATAAAAAGTTTTAAATTTTACAATTGATTAAAAATGAGTATGAATAATTGTTTAATGAAATATAATTAATTAAATTTCATAATAAATATAATAAGGGAAGGTTCCACACATATATTACTTCAATACCGAAGGGAAAAATTTTGTACCCTAAATTTTCAATACTGAAATACAACTACATTTTTGTTTTGTTTTTTTATTAGGATATATTTGTAGATATTCATATGAAATTAATCGTTGAATATCATGATCGAAAAAATCTTGTTGAAAAATGAATTCTCCATAATTTAAACATACATTTTGTTTATTTAACCGAATTTGTATGTTAAAAAGCTACACAAATCTCCTTTTCAGGATAAAATAATTTGAACATGGAGATTTCTTAATAATAATAATAATATTTATTCACTTGTATCGAAATTTTGACTAAAATTGATTGATCTGACGATTCTAGTCAATACTATGACATCATTAAAATTGAACTTCTAGATGGGTTTAATATGGACTTTAAGAAAAGAGAAAAAATAAAAGCAATTAAACTTTTGGTTAGTTTTATATAAATAATAATTTTTTTTATTTAATCATTTTTTTAAAAATGAAATCATTTTTTTTGGGTAAACAAAAATGATACTTACCACTACATCCAAAAACTATGAAATTTATATTAGTTTATTTTAAAAAATTCATTGATTAGACGTAAATATTTTATTAATTAATTTGACAAATGATTAATATATATTTTTTCAATAAATAAGTAACTATAACTAATTAAATTTCAAACCAATTTAATAGTTAATATAAAATATGTGTGCAAATATTACATGTAAAAAAGCATTACTATTTTTAAAATTTTGATTAATGATTATCAATATGTCTATGCAAGTCTTGTGACATTTGACATTATTCAAAATTAATTTAAAACTATTTACCAAAAAAAAAAATTAATTTAAAACTAATAAAAATTATGAAAATATATTGCTCATATTATATGACACAAAATTATCTCATACAACACATGAAAAATGAGTTGGACCCATTAAACAGAAAAGATAGAAAGAAAAAAGTAGGTCTCACGTAATTTTTATGTGTGCAACATGAAAGAAATATTTTCCTCAAAATTAATATATAAATTTTTAAAGTTTATGTGTGTAAGATTTGTTCGTTGCCCCTAAACTAATCTATAATATCTTATAATTCAAAGCCATTATGTAAAAGAATTTGCCACGTATAATTCATACAACGATTGGATTCTTTTGAAAAGTGCAAAATTTTCATCTTAATCAAGTTTTTTAAAAAATTTAAATTATACGGGTCACACACAAATTAATAAAATTAATTTGAATTCTAATTTTGAAGTTCAAATTTGAAATTTAAATTTAAATATAGTCATGAAATTAGATTTGATGACAGAAAATTTAGGAAATCAATTAATTGGATTGATTGGCTCAAATTAAGGAAACCAATTAATTAGATTGAATGACTAAAATTAGGAAAACCAATCAATTGGATTGATTGGATAAAAAAAAAATTAAAATTACCCACTATAATTGGGAATTGATGGGGTGCTAATTAAGGGGGTTGATTACCCATCATATTTAGTTTTCCTTTTTCCTTTTTTAAATGAGAAAAATCTCTTATTTTTTCTCTATCCAAAACCCTAGCCGAAAATTACTCACTACCAATAATTATTTTGAGTCAGATAGAACGTCTCTTCCATCATCTTGTGTCTCAATTGCTTATCTCATTCTTCAATATATTTCCCACACAATATCCCTTCCATCTTCCTTTCTGTCATCCAAATTGCAACTTCCACCAAAACTAAAATGGCATCTTCAACTTTTAGCTCAAAATAATCAAGATTTGAAAGAAAGTTTCGGCTATGTAGGAAACGACAATTGAGAAACCCACACAATTCAAATAATTTTGGTCTTTTACAAACATTCTACTCAACAATTTTGCATCATTTGTTCTTTCCTTCAACAAAATTATTTCATTTAAATTTTATACTCTACAATGAAAAATTCATATCCCTCTATACTGATAAAACATTGCTTCTCTTTAAACAATTGTTTCACATACTTCTAATGCCCAATACCAATTTCAACTATTATCATAAATTTAAAAGATTTACTATTTTTATGGTTGTTTCTATGAGGTGAATCTTTGAAAGAATCATATAGTTAAAATATTAATTTCATTTTCAAAATTTATTATTTTTAACCAATTTAAAATAACAATAGCTTACATGTGTTAACTCATCAAAAGATTCTTGTAGTATAAATTTATAATGTACAATTCATGTTTAAATGTATTTCATATGCATTACTATACAATTGTTATATTTGTTGGATATCAATGATAGTCTTAAGAAAATCAAAATCCAACTCTATGCAATGATTGTACTACTCCTTTGACGAAAAGAGCAAGACCAAACACGTTATCAATTCTTGTAGCTAATTTACAAGGTTAATATTATTAATTTTAACTTCTTCAATTTAAATGTTATTTTTATTATTTTATACATCAAACTTATTTTATACACTATGATTCCTAAGTCAATTTGTTATGAATTGGAAAAACTTCAAAGAGCCTTCATTTGGGGAGATTCGGATAGCAAAAAACATATGCATCTTATTGGGTGGGATTCCATTTTGGTTTCTAAAGAAGAAGGGGGTCTGGGTTTAAAAAAGCTCACTATCATGAATAAGGCTTTCCTAGGGAAACTAGTGTGGTCCTTTTTGAGTTGCCCGAATCAGTTATGGGTAAAAGTGTTACAAGCAAAATATAGTCAAATAGAAAATGGGCAAGAGTGCTTTATCTGGAAAAATGGGGATTCTTGGCTGTGGAAGCATGTGTAAAATTTGGCATAAGCTCAAACCTAGATTGATATGGGATGTTGGAGATAGGTCTTCAGTTAATTTTTGGGAAGATAAATGGTTTGACCACGAATAGAACCTAGCTAGCAGAGCTATTGGAACAATTCATGCGTTGGATAGTGGGTAAAAAGTCATTAACTATGTAACCTAAGATGGTGATTGGAATATTGAAACAATGAGAGACCTTCTTCCAAAAGAAACTATTCAAACTATCAGGAGCTTGTTACCTCCTCATGAATCAAATGGCGCTGATAGTATAATCTGGAAGCTTAATAAGTCGAATGAAGTATCAGTAAAGCTTATTTACTTTGCTTTGATGAACCATGACCATGATGGGAATCATGATGGAGAGATATGGAAGCTCATTTGGAAGGTTAAAGGGCCTTATCGTATCAACTTTTTTCTGTGGAAGGTTGCTCATCACAGATTGCCGACTAGGAGCTGACTTGCTAGATTTCACTTGACTCCGTCTTATTGTCCTTTATGCCAGATGGAAGACGAATCCATCATTCATATGTCAAGGGATTGTCCTAAAATCAAAGAAGTCTGGTTTGATATGCTGCCTTCTAATTTTATTACCGACTTTTTTGATGTTGATTTAAACAGATGGTTGTTTCTGAATTTGAAGAATGGATCCTGTGTGAGATTTAATCCATGGGCCACAATCTTGGCTAGAACAGTTTGGTTTGCTTGGAATTGGAGAAATGAGATAAGGTAATAAGGCTCAGACAATCAAGAATAAGGTAATAAATTATTCTAAATCTTGGGAGATGAATCCCAAGAAGAAGCAAGTTGTTATTTCAATTGGATGGACACCTCCTATTGATGGACCGGTAAAAATAAGCATAGATGGGGCAACAAGAAATCAAGGTGTTGGATCAACTTGTGGAGGTGTAATTAAAAATGCATCTGTTTTTTGGCTCCAAGGCTTTGCATAACATGTAGGAATATGTTCAACATTTGTGGCAAAACTTTGGGGTGTGCTTAAAGGGTTAGAAGTAGCATGGGCCGGAGGCTGGAGACATATAATTCTTGAAAGTGATGCATTGTTTGTTATCACTTTGCTCACCACAGATGGCGGAGCAGCTCAAGAGTCCCATCTGGTGACTCGTATTCGAGCGTGGTTACTAAATAATTGGGAAGTTCAACTGGTTCATTCTTATAGGGAGAGCAACAGATGCGCACATTTGGTTATCAAAGTACCCCCTAGACCATCCATTACATAATAGTTTTTGTTCTTTTTCTTCTCTTTCCCTCGGACTTGGTTAGTACATAGTGGATTTTTCTGAGGTTTGCTCTACACGTAGGATTACCTTGGTTTAGTTTCTGTGGGGTTTTTCCCCTACAGATTACCAAAAATAAATAAATAAATATATAATATTTTATTTTAAATTTGTAACAGTATTTTTAGTGTCACAAGAAAATCAACTTCGAAGTAAGTGCGAGAGTGCTTCAACTTAACAGAGAAAACAAATTCTCATTTGTTCAATTATTAAATTTTAATTGTTCAATTAAACTCACATATTCTCATTTGTGTAGAAACAATACATGTGTCAACACCATTGACTAATTAAGCAGCAATATTTAACAAAAAAAAGAGAGAGTTGCACTACTGGAAATCTCAAATGGTAGGTGAGGTGACTTTATAATTTTATTCAAACCTCATAATACTTCATAATTCCCATAGTTTATTAGCAGTTACATTTATAATAATAATTTTCATTTATTATTTACTTATGAACTGTATTGTGCAATGGAACGAGAATGATAGTTAAAGATTAAGAAATAACATCATTGGTGCAACTGTCATGAAATTATATTGGTCATAAAGTTTACATTACACGAATGAATATGATTCTTTTAGATCCTGACATTCCTTTGAGATTCGAAAGAAAGCAATTTCCAATTAGTCTATGCTTTGCCATGACCGTTAATAAGAGTCAGGGTCAATCTCTTTCTTATGTTGGACTATTCTTACCGAAGTCTGTTTTTACTTATGGAGAACTATATGTTGCTATTTCTAGAGTAAAAATTAGGAATAGTTTGAATATTTTAATTTTAGATGAAAATGGAAATTCATGTAAAAAAAACTAACAATATTGTTTACCAAGAAGTGTATCAAAAGATTTGAAGTTTTTTTTTTTTTTTTTTGTAACAAAAGGCCTAAGCCAAGAAAGGAAAACAACAATAAACAAAAGAAAAGATTATAATTACTACAAACCAAAACGTGAGGCCATCCCACAGCAGCTACATCAGCCAGAAGCAGGAGTTGGATGCAACCTTGCCAAAAAAGATGGTCAGCCTGCTCATCATTATCCAGGATATGATTTGCCAACCAATCAACACATGTGTTGCCCTCCCTTAAAGTATGATGAAAAACCACATTCCATTCCCTCTGTATCCATGTCCGTATGCGAGAGATCAACTGATTCTCATGGACTGCTGCACCCTATTTGTTGAGCACAATGATCACACTTGTTGAGTCACTTAAATCATCACATCTCGAAAACTTGTATTCTAAGCCATCTCCAACCCCCTAAGAACACCCCACAACTCTGTTCTGAATGAAGAATAGGCCCCCAACTTATAAGCACTGCCCCCAGCCATCTACCTTGTGCATCACGCATAACACCACCACATGGAGCTGGGCTAGGATTTCCCCAAGAAGCCCGATCCGTATTCACTTTAATAACACCATCTATAGGGAATTGCCAAATAATGTTCTCAATAGTGGTCCTATTTTCAGCCGAAGGGAAAAAAGAGGCTTATTAATAGCCTGATCAACCTCCTCAACTAAATTATGAATTATGGTCTCCCTCATAGCACCATGAAAAATTTCATTACGCCATTGCCACAACTTCCAACATGATAAGAAAAAGAAACATAACCAATTCACTATTGACCTACCAATTACTTGCTAGCCACTGGTCCATCTCACCACTAAAGAAGCGATCAATATCATCATTTGGCACAAGTATAAGCCAAAGAGCTTTTGTTACATGGCACATGGACAATACTTTCACTTTCCATCCTACATATTGGGCACAATTCATTTTCATCACCCCACTTAGCAGTTTTGCACTTCGTGAGGAGCCTTTTATGCAACACTTTCCACATCATGATTTTAACATTTTCTGGTCTTGCCAACTCGACAAAATAGGCCATAAGCTGCTGCTAGTGTGCACTAAGACAAATGCGCAAGAAGAACATCATATATTGCTTTTACCGAGGTAGTATTGGCATCCTCTAGATTCCACAATTTTTTGTCATGATCATCAGACTCCATACGAGGGAGGATACTCCTAAGATTGGAAATAACAACAACAGGAAGCAGATTCTCTAGCAGATCGAAGTCCCAATTACACTATAATACATGAGTCTTTAGTCTTATATTTAAATTTAGTAACATTTATTACATTCAAATTTCCTTCAAAATTTATTTCAATTTTTTTTTATGTATTTTACAATCTTTAATGTATTATATTCATATCAATATATAATAAAAATCATTAAATCATAATCCCAGTGTATCGCACGAGTTAAAATACTAGTTAACAAATATTTGCGTAATGTGAACAAATGTAAAGTGGTTGACATTTGGGAAAAAAAAAAATAATCGAAGTAAATCTTGATTATCATAATTATACTAAAGGAAAACACTTTCTCATGTTGTTGGAAAAAGTATTTCTCATGTCACTCATACATCGATATGTGTGTTTTATTTTATTTAATTTTTGATTTCTTAATGGTGGAACCTACCTTAAACATGTGTGTGTAGGAAAATTTCTTTTCTTATGTGAAATGAGAAAAATAAAGCCTTATAATACTTTGAGTTTATTCTCTCTCTTTTTTAGTTTTGGTTTCCCATTTTTTAATTTATTCGACTTTTAGCGGTCTTTGTAATATAAGTTTATGAGAATGAATTTTATTTTTTATGAAATATTGTTTTAATGATTTAGCTTAATAAGATATTCTTGAAGGACCAAAATATTAATAAGAAATTATGAAGAACTATATCGAAGAAAAAATAATAAAAATAAAAATCTAATGAGTTAGACAATTATACAAATTAAAATATACTTGAAAAAAATATATTCTAAAGCGAGTTAAATGAATTTTACCCTGTTCACCAAAAATAAAATAAAATGAATTTTACCCTATTTTACAAATAAAGTGATAATTATCATTCAATTGTGCATTAAAAGAATTTAGTCAACACAATGTAATAGTTACCTTGTATGGAATATATTTTGAAAATCCATAATTGCTTCAATATGTTGTTCTAGAACAACAATTTTTCAAGGGTTATCACTGAGGCCATGGCCAAAGTGGTATTGAACTTAAAGCGTTTCCTCCTTATTTTTCTTCAAAAGATAAAAAATAATGTACACTATATCTCTTTAAATTTTTTCATTTAAAACAATTTTAATACAAAGTCTAAAACGTTACATTTTACAATCGTTTTTGAAACACATACAATTTATTCCCTTAAATTCTTGAAAGATTCAAAAACCTTAAAACTGGTGATAAATTAGCCAATTATAACAGTGGAGTATAATTATATATCTTCTTTCTCGAAATTTCATGATTACCAACAAAATACGGCATAACATCATTTACTATTTTTTTTCTGCAGTTTATTCTAAAGTAAATTAGCAACTTCTTAATAAAATAAAAAAATTAGCAACTTAATCTTTAGAATATTAATTGATTAATTTAGTTAAGTTTAGGAGTTATTTCCTGAGTTTACATAATTCTTATCGAGTTAATCATTCTTAGGGACTAAAGTGAGAAAAAAAAATTCATATTAGTTTTGCAAATTTAGAAACAAAAATGTAAATTTAAACAGTACTATTTTCAAGTCATAAATTTTATAAATAGGAAGCTAAACAAATTGTATATTTATATAAAAACAGTACATTATGGTCTACCAAAAAAAAAAAACAGTATATTATGAGATTACCAAAAAAAAACAGTATATTATGGATAAGATATTAAATCAAGAAGTCTTATCATTTATACTTGGTCTTCAATATATATATTATATAAATCTTAAAGTATTATATAACATCAAGCCGAACCATTCTAACCCAAAGCGTAACGTTATCTAAAACCCACAAAATAAAGTAAGCATACTTTTCAGAATCTGAATCTGGCCTAAATAGCTTTAGGATGGGCCAGGTTGAGCATTGTAACGGTTTGCTACCAGCTTTAGAGACAGAGAAGGGAAAATTAGGAGAAGAAGATAGAGAAGAAGAAAGATGACGAAACAGAGAGAGAGGAGATACAGGGAGAGAAGAGATTTGGCAATTTTTCTGATATCCTCTATTGCTTTCTGATATGGATATATATATCCACTACTAATTAGTTACAACAATATTTAGCTTTAATGAAAATAACAAAATAAAGCAACACATACAAATGAAAGGAACACATGGTAATTGTTATGGGCTTAGTAATATCAACTACGACTCATTACGGGAATAGTTTGTTACATTCCTTCGCCCTTCAAAACAACCTCGTCCTCGAGGTTGAGTGGGATGTCCACCGGGGTCAAAGATGAACCTTTGAGCTGATATTGAGCTTGATTGAATATATAATTGGGTAGCATGCCAAACAAGAGATATAGCAGCATGTACACTAACACCCGCTTTTTGATATATTGTCGTTGCAGCTTTTGTGACCCAAGATGTTGCTCTAATGTTAACTGCAATTGTGCCATCAAGTATAGTTGTAAAGAGTTGCATAACATCACATGGCAGTAGTTTGAAGATGCCATTTGCATACTCTGTTTTTGCAAACTTATGAACCTTCCAAAATCGAAGTGTAGTGATTGAAATCTCTACCACAAAGAAGAAAGTTGAAAGAGCCAAAAGTATAGGAATTACAAAACCTTTCTCCTTAAACAAAGATGTTCAATCATGGTCCTTCGGTGCATTTATCCAAAGAAAATTGGTGAGTAATTTGGCAAGGCTTGTTTTGCTAGTTGCATCCATAGGTGTGAATGCAATAAGAAAATTGATTAATGTAGCTTTCAAACCTTGAATATCAAAAGCATGGAATCTAATATCAAAATACATGCTTCCCTTAAACCATCCTATAGCATCCGAGATGGAAAAGATGCTCTCAACAATAACCGCACCCATTGCAGCATATTTTTGAAGTTCATAGTCCAAAGCAATGGTCTGAATCTTATCATTGCACTTGACAAGTCTATGAGGGCCAACATCCTTTGCCCTGCATGGTCAATCAGATTAGTGCCAATAAGTGTTCCAGCAGTATGATTCCCATTGATAATGAGAGATAGAAAAAGAGCATGCTGATTGAAATTAAGCTTCATTGTATGAATGATGTTTGGACTGTAGTATAGGACTATGCCGAAACCAATGAATTGCTGACAAGCTCGAAGTCCTACTCCAACAAAAATTGCAGCGTATCTTGCACTGGAAACATACATAGTGCTATTAGTTTTCTGTTTGTGACCGTCCTCTTTAACTGGTGCTAGTACCAAGTGGTCCTCGTGACATAAGTATGCAGAACTCTTGATTAGTCCTTTGCTACATGGTAAGATTTGTTGACTAGGAGGACACCAGGGGCGATCACAAGTCTTTGCAACCAACATAAGCATAACATTCAGATTATGCAAAATAGATGCATCCAGTATCACAGTCTTGCTCATCATATCCAAAGAATTCATCGATTGAATTTGGTAATTTTGATCATCATAAGAAGCATTATGACAGAAACCAAACATGAAGAATGACAATGATTCAAAATTATTTTCAGTATCAGAAGCACACACTTCACCATGGGTTGGATTTATGACTGCAGCAACATGTGTTGTTGTAGGAAACAAAATCAACACCAATTTTATTTTCCACATAGGTGACAGAAGCATGACCAGTATAAAAATTAATTGTTTTCTTCTTTTTAATTCTAGCAGCTGAATTATCACAAGCTTTGATAGTTAAATCTGCTATCATTGGAATCAGACTGGTATCTTGTGGAGCCAATGAGCACAGGATGATGCTGAGCATATCAAAAGTAGTACCATCCATTATCGATCCAAAACTGGAAAGCCAAAAGGAAAATTGTGCTATTGAAGAACCAATTGGAGTAACAGAATTAAATATAGTGACATGTTTGAGTATTTCACTAACATGTTTAAGGATGCTGACATGTTTCTCATTGCCCAAGAGAATATGGAGAGAAGTAAATAAACTCTCCAATATTTTACTAGTGAAGGGCAGGTAAATAGGCAAAGCTCTGCTTCCCTCATAAACCTTTGCCACAACATATATATGCTGAAATCGAATGACAATTGTTGTCAACGAAAGATCCTTATGACTCTCTTCATGCTGCAAGGCCCTCAAGAAAACCTCTTTGTTAACATCTTTTGCAGTACTAAGAGTAGCGTAGAGACAACGACTATTTGAATCCAAACATATCATTTGTTGGAGGAGTGAATAGGAATTCCCAATCACCATGAGTTGCACAGGTAATTCATCGAACAAGTTCCGTGCATCCTATCAACATTCCAGACGTACACTAGCAATAGCTTGGTCCAAGTAAAATGGAAGGTGAGTGGACCAATTTCTGGTAAACTAAGATTATATTGAATCATAGCAATGGCATTTGGATTAACTGCAATCCCTGGATTCCAAGGTGGGTCACCGGCATCCGCCATCATTGCGTCAAGTCTAAATGTCAAAGGCATGGTGGAAAGACAAACCTGAGGAAATGAGAAGAGAGCCAATGAAACCACAATCACTGCATCATTCATGTCATTGACAGCTTCCAAGTCTTGTGCCCGACCTTTGTCCCCAAACAAAAACCGATCGGTGCGGTTCTCGTCATCATATGTGAATCGAGGAGGATCCATTTTAAAGAAACGGTTGTTGGTCGCATCATTTGTAGTCAGTGGAAGAGGGTAAAGGTTGAGATTATTATTTGGCGGCGGGGTTATATCCTTCGAGCGGTGAATGGCCTGCTTGGATAAACATTCAAGAAATGTTGTTTGAAACTTGGTAGCTGCTTGTTCTGCATTTTCATCAATCACGAATCGGTGACGCCTCACCAAATAACCACGAAATATCCTTTGAATCCTAGTAGCCGCTATATCTTCAAGATCAGCTCGCATCTTAGCGCAATCAGCCCTGATCTTTGCAAAATCAACGCTCATCTCGGCTCTAAACTGTGCAAAACCAGCTTGCATCTCAACCCGAGCCCGTGAAAAGTCTGCACACGATTTTCTAAGAGATCGATCTAATGCATGAAGTGCGACAGAGACAGCATCCCAACATGATGTAATCGTAGGTGAAATTGAAGGGTTAGATTGGGGATCAGTGATTTGTTGTGGAAGAGTATGAATGTTACTTCTAGCTATGGAGGAAGAGTAGCTCGATGAAAGCACCATTGTAACGGTTTGCTACCAGCTTTAGAGACAGAGAAGGGAAAATTAGGAGAAGAAGATAGAGAAGAAGAAAGATGACGAAACAGAGAGAAAGGAGATACAGGGAGAGAAGAGATTTGGCAATTTTTCTGATATCCTCTATTGCTTTCTGATATGGATATATATATCCACTACCAATTAGTTACAACAATATTTAGCTTTAATGAAAATAACAAAATAAAGCAACACATACAAATGAAAGGAACACATGGTAATTGTTGTGGGCTTAGTAATATCAACTACGACTCATTACGGGAATAGTTTGTTACAAGCATTGAGCAGCCCAATCTCACCCGTTGATTTTCTCATCGATCTTTACAATTTTGCCGTGAACCTCAACTGCTAATACATCCAAGTAAATTTCCTTGCGTAATATTAAAGGACGTCCAAAATTTAACGTTGCCTATAACAATAATTGTCAAAAAGGTCATGCTCTTCTGGTGATGATGCTATTTTTTTTAAATTTTAAAATACATTAATATCAGATTAAAATTAAATTCAAATTTCAATGTTGATAAGCTAAAATTTAGACTAAACCTCATTTTTCGGTCCTAGAGAATCGTAATTCTATACCGTGTATGATATACGCAGATATTCTAAAGATGGATATTCAGATTGGCTTATAACCAATATTCCAATCAGTGCGTACAAGCAATAATCTTATAACCAAACGTGGGCTTGTACATAGTGTTAGCAATTATAGTAAATAATCTTAAACCTTGTGTAAATCTCCCAGTTGGAGTAGGATTCTACTCAAATTTTTTTGTAGGGATAGGAATTCCATCCTCAGTAACTTTATTGTTTTATGCTGTTAAGATAATTGTGAGTTTTTATCCTTTAAGAGATTATTGGATAGGTAGTGAAGTGACTTACTACTCGCTAGTTTTGAAGGGCGAATATTTAGAATTTGGCCACAAATCTGGACTTCCTATTCGAAGGGGTTTGTCTTGGATTACTGCTAGCAGTAACTGCCCTTAAACAGGCATCTATCATAACCACACACATATTTGAACCTGCTATCTTCGAGACTCTACGTCAAAGTTGCATTTCTCATTTTGTTCTTCTTTGTCAGCAATCCATTGAGTGAAAGATGAAGGAAGGACAGAGTAAACTAAAGCCAATGAGCAACTCGTTTATAACGTTTTGAAAACATATCCTTACGTCAGAAAATAAGCTTGAGCAAAAGCATAGGAAAATGTTTCAAGTGTATTTAATACTGTTCAGAGTAGATTGAAACAAACAAAAACTATGCAAGAAATATATTTTAAACAATATTATTATCCAGTAAAAACCAATGTTAAATCATATAAACATAGTTAACTTGGATTTATCAATTTTCTTTAAATTTTGGGAAAGGAAAAAAGGAAATGAAAACACAATGATGAATCTTTAGTTATTTACGGGCACAGCAGTACTACGGATAATACAAACCAACTTCACCTTAAAAAAGTGTCAGGCTGATTAAATTTTTTAGTTCAACAAATTTCAAAGAAGCCCTCTTCTTCGCTTGTAATCACTAACTGTTAATGTCAGCGCATGCCTCCCGCCGTCATTTTCTGGGACTCTAAATCCAACAGTTGCTTCAATTCTTCGTTTTTTTGTCATAAATCCTACCTGAGCTCCTTGGGCTCCACCAAACTTTTGGAGTATAGCTAATGATATTGGCAGCTCAAAATTGTGCAGCATATTTGACTCTGTACCTTGATCCACCGGAGCACTTGTGTCTACTAACTTTCCAGCACCAGCAGCAGCTTCCAAAGCCTCAGCAGTAGCCACCATGCCTGCCTCCGCAACTACAGCTGCTCCCATCACATTGCTGCCTGTATCAGCCACTGCGCCACTGGCACTGTTATTTCCAGCTGCAGCCTCTTCACCAGGTTTTGAAACATAGTAGTTCCTTGATCTAGTCCATCTCCTTGAAAATGGATCGTAACCTGCCTCTCCTGCTTTCAAACCTGTTTTTACTGGCTTCAATATGGATGCATTTTTGAAGTTCTCGAACCTGTTCTTTCTGTTCATCTCAGCAAGCTTCAAAGCCTTAGCATCCTTCTCCCGAGCTTGCCGGGATGCATCCAATTCTTGCAGTCTTGTCTTGATCCTCTCCACTTCAACTTCATTATGCTTACTTTGTGCTATTTCCAATTCCCTCCTCAGCCTGTCCTTCTCAGCTGCAACATTTAATGGCCTCAATGAGGCAGATTTTTTCTCTTGTAACATCTGCTTCACAGTAGCTGCAGAGTAAACAAATGTGTTGATCTTTTCTATAGCTTGTTTTTTTTCTAACACATCTTGCTTGGATGGCATCCGGCCACCACTTCGTTCTACTTCCTTAACCCACTGCTTAAACTCCTCCTCGTGTGGAGCAGAGTCGCTAACCATAGCCATTTGCCACCTCGCAGCAGAAGTTTCATTTCCCCAGACTAAATTCAAGTACTTGTATGTGGTTTTATTCTCTAATTTATACTGCCGATCAGGATCTGATGCATCAACATTTTTCACCATGCAGAGCCTGTAGATAGGCCCGGATTTTGATCTACCAATACCAACTCTTACAAAACAACCAACAATTAACTCCTCAAAGAAAGGCTCCATAAACCATTTTGCAAGTTTTGACCTGTGAATGGTGATTTCTTTTATATCCTTGAATGAAGGCCCTTCAAATCCAGATAACACCCTGTCATCATCACTGTAAATAATTCCTCCTTCTCCAGTTGAACCTTCATCATCACCGCGGGACCTACTTTCACTGTCACTATGGCTTGAGCTACTAAGACTTGTTGAAGTGAAAGGTTTGCGTTTTGGTGAAAAATGCCTGGGCCCTGAACTTCTAGATGCCTCTCTTAGCCTGCGGTGAGCTTCTGGGTCTTGCTGTTTCAATCGCTTTGCACGCAATTCATTTAATGCATCATCCTTGGCAGTTGACCTGTCAGCAGACCTGGCTGATGAACGCACACGAGATGAAGGGAGGGGTGGAGTCTGTTTTCTGGGTACAATTGGCTTTCCCTTCTCACGTTTTGATGCTATCTTCCCCAATAATTTTTTATCATCCTTCTTGCTAGCCCTATCTGACAATATCATCTCTCTTTGAAATTCAGTCATCTCAGAAAGCTTCCGTCGGTCATCATCATTCTTATAAAGATCATCGCCAATATTAGATTCATCACTGCTATCGCCCTCGTGGTCAGAACTGCCATCGTTGTCATCATCCCCTTCTTCCTCATCATCATCATCTCTTTCTGTATGATCTAACCTCTGCTTTAGGGGACCTTGCGAGCCAGGGGGCTTTCTGCCTTGATAATTAAGCTCATCATCCGAATCATCCTCCCTAGAATCACTCCCACCATCCGAATATGCACCATCATGCCCTCTTCTTGAAGGTGGAAGAGAGTGTCGGTTTCTCCCAGTTCTCCCCGCAGCCTCCAAAAGCAGATTTTCTAAATCCGCCATAATTCCATTCGCTTCAGCCTCAAATTCAAAATATCCTGCTTATATAACACAAGTTGTTACAAGTCCCACATTGGTTGTATAGGAAGCTAATGTGGGGTTTATAAAGCCTTGGGCACTCCCACCCTTTGAGCTAGCTTTTGGGGTGGTGATCTCAAGGTTCGTAACAATTGGTGCTTTCATTGAGAGTTGAGGTCACGGAAAGGGCTACCTATAGGCTGGATTAAGGTGTCTTTGGGCACTGAATACTGATAGGTGAGTGAAGCCGCCCCAAAGGGGGAAAGGGCTACCGTCGGGTCAGTGTCGATAGAGTGAAAGCCGCCGTGGACGTCGGCCCTTAAAGGGGTGGCAATGTTACAAGTCCCACATTGGTTGTATAGGAAGCTAATGTGGGGTTTATAAAGCCTTGGGCACTCCCACCCTTTGAGCTAGCTTTTGGGGTGGTGATCTCAAGGTTCGTAACACAAGTCATAATCAACCATCTAATCCATAAGCATCCACATTAACAAAAAGCCATTTAATTTATACATATAACTATCTTTTCAGCCATTGAAGAAATTATAATGAAAACTTAAAAGTGTTCATAGGGGCCTTTTCATGCAAATAATCTCCGAGGCCAATCTGAAATCATAAAATTAGCACGCAAACAACATTCTTAACTCTAGCTTCAACAGAGTATCTGTAACCCTAAGAAAATATAATCTAACAAAGGAGTACACTATTCACTAAACAACTCGAACTGAATCACATTTTACCTCTAATTCTCTCAAGCAATTACTTTCAAACTAAACATTGAAAGTTGAAGAAAGTGATCAGAATAACCAACAACAGTAATAATAATAAAAATAAAATTGAAGCGATAAGATACGGGTATGGTTCTAGAGCGATATAATAGCGGTATGAAAGAGAACCCTTACTGTGAAAGAAAAAACAAATGAGCACGATATCTTTCGATGGAAGCAGAGAAGAACCCGTCGATATTCTGTTTTGTCGAGGGACAAACCCTAAACCCTAACACGATGTACGAACAACACCATTCAGATCAGAGAGGAAGCAACGTCGTCGTACCCTGGGCTCGTATCTTCTTCTTAGTGCTTAAAACGCGTGTTTTCCTGAAAAAATCATTTGTGCTTTTAAAAGATAAGGGACCCATTAGTTTCAGCTTTATGTTCATCTAACGAGTATAGTCATGATTCCCCATATTTAAAGTGAAAACATTAAATATGAGAAATCATAACTATACAAAAGTGAAAATAAATATAAAATATTAATTTGGGAAATCATGACCATACAAAGATGGAAATAAATATAACCGTTGGATCAAGATAATCGATTTATCGGTAAGATTGATTGGTAGTCACTTGGTAATAACATAATTTGGTTGTCACAATATCTTTCCCCTAAAAGATATTAGGTTATACTTGGTAACTATTTTTTTCGGTTAGGTTATACTTACAACCTATTTATTTTTACTACCTCTTATTACCAAATCTTAACCGTTGATCTTCGTCAATTTAATGGTTATAATTTATTGCAAATTAATAATTAATTAATAAATATGACCCTTAAATTATAACCATTAGATTGACGGAAATCAACGATTAAGATTTGGTAATAAAAGATAGTAAAAAAAATGGGAAAGATTATACTTACTACCTATTCTTCTTACTACCTCTTACTACCAAATCTTAACCGTTGATTTCCGTCAATCTAACGGTTATAATTTATTGCAAATTAATAATTAATTAATAAATATGACCCCATAAATTATAACTGTTATTATCTCAGGGATAGGTTATAGTTACTACCTATTTTTCTTACTATCTCTTACTACCAAATCTTAACCGTTGATTTCCGTCAATCTAACGGTTATAATTTATTGTAAATTAATAAATATGACCCCATAATTATAACTGTTAGATTGACGGAAATCAATGGTTAAGATTTGGTAGTAAGAGGTAATAAGAAAAAATATGTAGTAAGTATAATCTTTCTCATTATCTTATATCCTAAGCGTTCATTTTTGTCTATTAATAATTATAATTTATTGGGTCAAACTTAATGGGCCAAACTTATTATTAATTAATTAATATTTTTATTCAATAAATTATAATCATTGATTGATGAAAATCAACGATTAGGATCTTAAATACATATGATTATATTTTTTAAAAGAATATATGTTTTTCCCTTATTGTTATATGATTAGATAAATCTTCATAAGGGTGAAAGAATTTATATTCTAATTTAAAAATGGGTTTTATAATTCGGAACCGTGACCATTTTGCTATTGTTGGAAAAAAAATTACCAGACTGCCACGCAAACAGTAAATTCTGCCAAAATACCACGTGGCATAATTCGCTACACTGTGTAGCGAATTATGTGTGCAAATAATTCGTTACATAGTGTAGCGAAATATGCCACGTCAGAATGCTCAGAACCAGAAAATGACATGTCAAAATTGGAGAAATTTGCTGCATAGGGTAGCGAATTTCTCCAATTTTGACATATAGCATTTTTGGTTCTGACGTGGCATTTTTCGCTACATTGTGTAGCAAATTATTTTCACACATATTTCGCTACATAGTGTAGCGAAATATGGCACGTGACATTTTGACAAAATTTACTGTTGACATGGCAGTTTGGTATTGTTTTTTTGCCAACAATGGCATGTTGGTCACTGTTCCTCATAATTCTCATTTAACATGAGAATTTGAATTTTCCTACACATCCTTCAATTTTCGTGCCAACGTGGATTCTACACATAATTTTTTCTAACATACGGGTTTCACATGTTTTTTATCTCTACAATATGAGAATTGAATTCTCGTTGAATATGAAATATAAAACCATTTAAAAGTATTCACATGTATTGACTGACCTAAATTATAATTCATTTGGTCATGGCACGCTTAAAATTGCAATAAAGGATAGAGTTTAACTTAATAACTCATCTACTAATGTGTAGATTGGTCTAATAATATTTCAGCATATATTATTTGTAAAAAAATATTTATCCTTTTAAAGACTTATTTTAAATGAGAGAAAAACATAAATTAATATTTTTTATTTAAAATTTAAATTAAAGAATCACCCTTCTCCTTTTATAATTTTTATTACTTGTGTCTTTTTTCAATTAAAATAATATAATTCTATATTCTTTAAAAAGATAAATATTAAATATAACTCCTCAAATATAACTCTTCACATGTGAAATTATAGAAGGTCCCTTTAATATCAAACAATTCCATCGAGTTGAGTATGATTGTATATGTGATAGCATCTATTATACTAAGAATATCAATGAATCCTATTATTGCAATTGCTCTGGATACCTTTTTTTAGCTTCTAGAATATAATCTATTTCTTAGTTCAACTCTTATCTTACTAACTGAAATCAAAGAATTACTAAATTTGTTCCACATATTACT
Source organism: Gastrolobium villosum (assembly GCA_032173675.1). Lineage (NCBI taxonomy): Eukaryota > Viridiplantae > Streptophyta > Magnoliopsida > Fabales > Fabaceae > Gastrolobium > Gastrolobium villosum. Next base: position 79,860 of record JAVKPL010010414.1, on the reverse strand, counting down.
TTGACTTAAAGTAGAGCCTGTAGTGGATTAGCTAGAAGACAAGTCAAAAAAATTATTAAGTCCAAATGCTAAAATTATTATTATTAGAAGAGGGATATTCTCACTATCAAAATTTTTCATTACCAACTTACTATCTATTTAATTACCATTAGATTAACATTTTCTCTCTCTTCAATTTTTTTTTAATATTTTCTCTCTTTGATCCAATAGTGATGTAATGAGTAATAAGTTAGTAGTAAGAATTTTTAATAATTAGAATATCCTTATTCTTATAATTATTATTATAATATAAGATATAACAATATATGGAAAAGCTGACAAAATCAGTTTGACATCTCGGGTCAGCCTGTACAACCCATCTAAGTTGGCTAGTTGAGTTATGACTCTCTACCCAATAACTCAATACAACCCGCCTAGTTTATAAATGGTTTAAAACGGGTTGATAACAGGTTGGGCTGGGTTGACCAAATGGATTATTTTTTAATTTTAATTTTTTTCTATAAATTAAAGGAAATGTTATATTTAATATATTTTTTCTTACTATATCTTGTTAGTGAATTTTAATTATTGATTTGCATCCATCTAAATATTATAATTTATTAGAAATTAATAATTAATTAATAAATATGATTTAATAAATTATAAACATTATATTGACGAAAATTAACGGTTAAAATTTGATAATAAAAAATAGGAATAGGATATTGTAACCACCCCTCCGGATAATTTTTTTTTTCCTTTACCCCCTAGGAAAATAATTGAAAAGTTGAAATTACCATACTACTCCAACAATCAGAAGCATCTAATATTGCCCTTGCAGCAGAGCAAGTGAGCAAGAGCCTAATGAAGTAACGATGTCAGCGTAGCCTCTCTCAGGCAACGAGATATTGAGATGGAGAACACTCTCAATACTATTGATGTTAAACACTCTCTTTCAACAAATGCTCAATCCCCTTCATATCTCCCCCAAAGCAACCACTACTGCCTTAACCTGAATCAGAGGTTGTTCCAACCAGAGCGGAAAAAAAGTATTGTAGACATTGGAGTGTTTACGGTTTGTAATGGGGTAGTTTATACATTAAATTATCTAAATTCAATGAAGCAGAACCCCAATCACAAATATCTGTTAAATTTAATGTATCAAAGAGCTTTCATGGGTAAACTTAAAACAATTCAGTGCTTATACCAAACAACTAATAAAATCATAATGTATCATATTAAGCATGCGAATCTAGATCTAAAAGTATTATAGACTTTGCCTGCAAAAAACATGTACCTACTGGGAATAGGCTAGAACAAAAAACAGCAATGTTCTAAAATTGAACCAGATCAATTAAGTTATTTTTCCTTTTACAATTGATTCCTGTGTTTATCCAAGATAAACATAGAGACTCAGAGAGCTTACAAGGCCAAAAATGTTCATCGTACACTTTGTTTTTTACATTTCCCTTTTACACCTAATATCTCAGAAAGAAGAAACAATTGATAACATAAAAACAAACAACAAACCACACATCACCTCACTTTCCCCCAGTCACTTTCTCTCCCCACTTTTCCCCTATAAAAGTTGGGTTTTATATTTCTCATGTTAAATGAGAATTGAAATCTCATGTGGTAGAGATAAAAAGCATGTGGGACCCATGTGTTAGAAAAGATTATATGTACGACCCATGTCAGCACAGAAATCGAAGGGTGTGTAGGAAAGTTTGAATTCTCATGTTAAATGAGAAATATAAAACCCATAAAAGTTATGTGCAAAAGGGAATCACACAAAAAGTACAGGGATAATATTCTTGCTCGCGAGGCTCCCACCAGAACAGATATGCAGCCCTACCCAAGTGAGCAGAGGTAGTAACTTTAACTATCAAACCAAAGCTCACCCAATTTACCTAAGATAAATAATGTTATAGTCATGTATCTGATAAAAAACAATTTTTCGTTTCACTCATCACTCCATCTATTATTCTAAAATCAACACTTAAAACTTTATTATTCTCTGCACGTAACCTTAAATAAACAGCCATATTCTTCAAATGACATTTGCCAGACTTGCCAACCAAATGACATCTTTCCAACTACGTCCATTTTTTCTTGACTGGTCTGCAAGTAACGGATGCATCAATGGATCATTAGAATAATACATAGCCGAAGCTTGAAGGGGATTAAACACACTGCCAGTTGCCGTGAGCATAATTTTAATGCAATAGAGCCACAGATGTAGCTATATAGAAATAACCAAAACAAAATCACCAATTTTTTTTTAAGTAGAGAATTGGATAAATAACTTGTAAGTTATATCCGAGACATTTTTTCAGTAAAAGAAAATATTAATAGAACAGCTAGGAATCAACCCAATTTTGTCATTCCAATATTTAATTAGAGAGACAAATCTACATCCTCTTCCTAAAATTTTGTTAGAATTTCATAATAGAAAAAATATATACATATATTCTGAAGAATATCTAAATTGAAATCCATGTGCTTCTACCATGGAAAGAAAGCACTTATAATAACTTTATGGAGTTGGCTACTACTATAATGGTCATCTTTGCCAACTCAAGAAAATAACTACCTTTAAGTCAAAGCATCTGCTGAAATGTAAGGTGATACGCATCCCTGGACCTGAAAAAAAGTCATTTTTTTATTAGAAGAAACACATTCATTAATAATGATATCGTGAAACAGAAATAAAAATAACAATAACAAATCAATATCTTGAGCACTCCTTAACCAGCTAGTCCCACCGCAACATAGGTGATGACAGTGTATCCTCCTCATTCAAAATAAAAAACCATTAATAAACCACCCCCCTCCCCCGCTCCTCCCCCCCCCCAACAAAAAAAAAAAAAAACATTGCATTGAAGTTCTGAAACATGTGTCCCAAGGAAATAAACTGAAAATATTATTGATGGATGTGACGTGTTATGTTACAATGCCTTAATGTAATACTCATATTCATACTAATAATCAGGTTAAGTACTAGTACTCCTAGCATAAGCCCAAGCTAACTATCAAGAAGACTAAAACCTATTATATAAGGAAACAGATCTAGAAAGGTATTATAAGATAATTTAAATAAATCTTTAACAAGAATAAAAGATTCTCTAGAATTATGAAAGAGCAGACAGCACCCAGTCCAAGTCCAAGCCACAGCCCCATGACAAAAAGACTAGAAATTATAGATTCCTTTTCTCTCCCTCTCCCTCTCTCTAATACACAACACACACATATATGGTAACAATCCTTTTCTAATATATATATTTTTTTTTGAATAAATTCAAAGGTATCCTCCGGCCGTAACCGAAGACTAATCCTCATCGAGTACTGTCAGACCCTTGCGGGGTGGCTCTCCCAAATCCTTTTTTCCATTCCCAGGACTCAAAATCGAGACCTCTGGTTAAAGGGCCCAGGCTCCTTACCACCTGTGCGAAAGGAGTTTGGTTCCTTTTCTAATATTTAACAAAACACATTTTAACAACTAATCATCAAAGCCGTAAGACGACAAAAGAAAGCTCGGTTACACTTTGACAAAGTGTCTTTTGTTTCTATAAAATTATGTCAAGAAGAAAATAAAATAGCATAAAACAATCACTTACCTGCAATAAACAAGTAGGAATTTGGATATAACCCTGTAGCAAAAGGTTGACTTTTTCCAGAGAACTATGTGGCACAGGTGTAATCACATAGAGCACACGTTTGACTGTGTCAATGCCCCTCACAATCCCTTAATCAAAAGAAATCAAAATGTGTTTAACAGTGAAGATGCATGGAATTATCAAAATGAATAACAACTATGAGACTAAACATCTGTATGATCTGTGGTTACTGTTAAAAGAAACAATTCCAAGTTATCAAAAAAAAAAAAATCACAATTGAGATTGCTTTTTTAATTCTTTATCTTTTGCATTTGCGGAAGTATGATAGCCTAAATAGGTTAGAGGTTGCTTAAGATATATCACAGTTGAGATGTTATTGCAAAGTTAAGAGACGCTGATAAACGTGTTACGGCCAACATAATATGGGATCTAATGAAAAGCTAAGCCAAATTACCTACCAAGACCAAGACACCAAGGTAAATTTCCAGGTCCTTCTGAATCAACTGCTAAGCCAATAATGCTAGCATTCAAACTGTAGAATATTTCAAAGCTTGGAACCTACAAAATATGGTTAGACCATAAAAAAAGTCCTCCTCATATATAAAAATATAGTTGAAATTCCAAGCAAGAAAACAATTTTTTTACAAAATTTGTGTTTATATTAAAAAGATTTAAAATTCAAAGTGGGATTGGAAATGAAATAGATCAAATGCATCAAAACAGAACATATAAAGGGCAGCTCAGTCATGAGACTCCACCATTGTAGGGCTTGTAAGTGTTAGATGTACGCAACTTTATATTCAGAGTGAAGGGGCTGTTTCTGCAACTACTACCTGTGACCATCATCAAGTCACAAGGCAGCAACCATACTGTTGCACCAAGGTGACTCAGAGAGATAATAAGTAAAATTTGAACCAACCTCACAATGAAGATGTTGAATCTTTATGCTTGTAATTGGAACTTCATAAGGACAATGAGAGGCCAAGGAGTGTGCAAGTTCCTTGATTGTAGAAATATTTGAATCACTAGGAAAGCACTGTCTGAAATAAGCCATTATTCGTAAATCGCGCAGGAGAGATGCATCCTTCTGAACAAGCACCCTGGGAAAACAAATAGGTATATTCTATGATACTTGATGCATAAAAATTGAAAAATAAAGGGACCAAATTGATAACTTTCTGATTAAATTTGGGCTTACGATCTATTTAATGAGTCTTGACGAGCTGAATTTATCTCAATTAAGTTAACTGTTCCATCATGTTCCCCATCTAACCAGAATTGACCAGCAGGTAAATTCTTACTTTCAGTGGATATGCTTATCTTAACTACATTTGTTGGACGAATATATTTCAACATGTCCACTAATACGTCATAGCCAACACCTGAGATGCAAGGGAAATGAAGAATCCATTGAATAAATACCATAACATATGATATATTATTAATATTCTAGGAAAGCAGTAGTCTTTGTGCAGTAAAAATACAAATGCAGGATTAAAAATAATCAGATTAATAACTGCAAAAGAAGTGAGCTTACCTTTCACCCAGCCAGGAGTATTCACAATAAGGGGCAACTCAATCCTAGTTGGATTTTCTCCCTTATCAAAGATGCAATACTTCTTTCGGTAATAATCATATATAGCAAATACGTAATTTAAGTATGCTGATGGATCTCTCTTAGAAGAAACATCACCAAAGAAAAGGCACCTGTTGCATAACAAATGACAGATAGTGAGTCAAGCAAGTCCATCACATGTTCATTCAAATAATACATAGATTGGTTGGCACTTACATAATTGAATAGATCCAACAGACAGACACTAAATACCATCCACCTCATTGTTTATAAAAAAAACTTCATAACAATGAAATGGAAACCCCCCCCCCCCCCCCCCCCCCCCCCCCCCCCCCCCCCCCACACCCACCCCAACAAAAAAATAAAAATAAAAACAGAGAGAGAAGAATGCCTAGGACATTTGACTCTTACAGCATCTTCAGAAAAAGGAACAACCATGTAAGGAAGAAGATCATATGAAAAAGGTCATAATATATAATATTTGCTGATAAAAAGTCATCTGCTATGAAGCACCGACACATCAAAAACCCTGACGTGTCGTGTCCGACACTCTCGGACACTCCGACACTTCAACACGCGTTATAGAAATTCAAAAAAAGGTTTAAAGATTGCGTTGAGTTTTTAGTTCTAACTATTAGATTCGTTGGATTACAATTACCATTTTATTGAGTTTAATATAAATATTTGGGATATCTTATGTTTTTTTGCAAAATTTATGAATAATAAATATAATATACACTACATAAATTAAAAATATTATTTAATATCAAAACGTGTCCTAACGTATTGAAATCTAATATTTCTTAGAATTAACGTGTCGGAGTGTCGTGTCGTATCGTGTCACGTGTCGGTATCGGTGCTACATAGGTCATCTGCTTTTAAGAGAGCTACACTTAATCTGGAAAGCACGCAATACACTTCCCCAATAGTAATCATCTTAACCTAACTAACAAATGAAGAATTCAATTTATGTGACCACTGAATAGATTATATATGCCATCACAAGCAGAAACCTAGTTAAATATTTCAAGTTAAAAACAAGATAACAAAAACCAAGAAAGACGGATTCAGTTCCCAAATAATTAAGAGGAGATAGCATTTACCTTTCTGGTGTTTTCAGGCACGGAATTGTCAAATCTAAAATAGTTACAAAAAAAGATGAAAGAAAGAAACATAAATAACTCTGGAATAAAATATAAAAATATAAGATTTTTTTTTTTAAATGTAAAAATTAGGATAGGGATTCATTAAGATTACCCTACCTGAAGTTACTTTGTCAACAATGGTTAGTGATAGACAACCAGGAGGAGTAAACTCAGGTTGGCCGACATCAGTATCAAAATAAGCTACTTTCTTGTATGTGGGCAAGAGGACATTTAGGAGATGGCGGGAGAAAGTTGTCTTCCCACAATTCTTGGCACCGCATATAAAAGCTATAGGGGGCATTGAACTGTACAAAATGGCATCTGCAGCCTCCGACCATTGCTCTGGGATGTATATGTCCGGTGAAGGGGAAGAACCCATCTCTCTCTCTCTCTGAAATTGCAAGACAGCTCTTCATTAAACAGCTTTTTAGTCGATGAGTCATGCAAATTTGCAATACATTTCAGCACCATGAACACATTTAAGAAAAAAAAACTGCCCTTCAATCCCAGTCAAAGACCAGTAGCAAGTCAAATAAGGTCACATACCAAAACCCAGTCCCAGAGGCCAGACACATACCTGTCGCAGGAGAGGAACACCTCGCAGTTGCAGTCAAGTCGCAATCGCAGGCCGCAGAAGAAGAAGAATGCTGAAGCAGAGAAGCCAAAATTGCAAGAGAGAAGGGTGAGATGGCTGTTGCAGCGTCCCAGGTATTGTCTACGAAATGAGAATCTGAGATTAAATTAATTCGGGTAGTGGGTTAATGATTGGGCAGAAAACAAACTCGAGACATTGGTACATTCAAAGCTGTTCATGTTCATTTGCATGCTTACTACTCAAGTTCATAATTCATCTTTCATTCCCTATTTTCCCTCAGGAACTAAGGACATTGGTACGTTCAAAGATCATGCCTAATGATAACATGCTGATCCAAATTTTATTGATCAGTCAAACCAAATCAAACCAAATTCAAATGAAAAAAAAATTGGATTTTGGTTAAAATTACATTCAATTAAGCCTAACAATTCATTATGATCTACATATTTATGAATGAGAACGATGGAATAATATAACAAATGATGTGCGGATTCAACAAGCAAACAAAATCTCCATATTTCAAAGAAATTTAACATAAAAGACCCTAACTCACATAGTCAAATCAAACTTTGACGACAACGACAGCACCGGCGTGAAAGCTGCTACCAGCCGCAAGGAGAAAGGGAGAACAACGAAGACGGAGATGAGATGGTATGGAGATAGAAGATGATAACAAATCTGCAATCTTTTCTTTCATGAAATTTGCCAAATCACGAACCATATGATAAGTTATTCTGCCACCAATTTCATATCAAATACGTGAACCTTTCAAGTCCTTAATCATTTAACTGGTGTGCGTGTTGTGTGCTCATGTAATTGGTGTGCCCTCTGGTTAAGGAAGTAAACCCTGAAACTTTTGAGCCGGGTTATATAAAAGGGATTATAATTTTCTCTTCTATATATTTATAAAAAATGTGTGAGGTTATGTAAAGCTGATCAATAATCATTGCAAGAAAGCAATCAACTTTTCGTTCAATGTATTCAAGTCGCCACTCAGTTGCATTTCCAAACTAAATCCTTGGCAAAATTTTCCATGGTGGAAGATGGAAACACCAATTGGTACTCAAACATACAGTGGATGAAAGAACCAAAACTTGTAGGAAGATATAAAACCTCTGGTTTATGGGTCTAGAGTTTGGGAAAGTCACCGTTTTGCTGGACAAAAAATTTATCAGACTCGCCGTACATTTTGCCAAAATATCACGCGACATAATTCGTTACACATTATAGTGAATTATGCATGTAAGTAATTCGTTATATAGTGTGGCGAAATATGCCACGTCAGAACCAAAAATACCACGTGTTAAATTTTGACATTTTGGCATAATTTGTTACCTTAGGTAGCGAATTTCTGAAAATGTGACACGTGACATTTTTAGTTCTGACGTGGTATATTTTGTCACACTGTGTAGCGAATTACTTGCATGCATAATTCGCTACACTGTGTAGCGAATTATGCCGCGTAGCATTTTGGCAAAATTTACTGTTGGCGTTTCGTTAAAACGTGGCACTTTGGTCACTGTCCCCTAGAGTTTTGTCTTCTCTACTGTTTTTTGCTAAAGGAGTTTATCCTTTTAAACGACAAAAGTTATATTCTTTAACTCTCACAAATAAACGAGACTAATACATTTATTTTTTTGTCAAGTCTCTCTTCTTTTATCTATTTCTTTCTCTCTTTTAAAATGACATAACTTTACATCTTTAAAATGATCATAGTCTTCTCTTTTTCTAAACATGTTTAGAGTTATGAATTCGGGTAAAAGAAGAAGTCTGCCTTATGTGGATGTAACATTCTTAACTTTCAACAGAGTATTTGTAACCCTAAGAACATCTAATCTAATATAATCATGGAGTCAATATTGACTGAGCTACTCGATCTGAATCACATTTTACCACTAATTCTTTCAAGCAATTAAGTTCAAACTCAATATTGAAAGTTGAAGAAAGTGACCAGAATAATGTTCAACAACAGTAATAAATTAAAGTGAAGCGATTAGACAAGGGTATTCTTCTATATCAACATAATAGAAAGTGACAAGCCCAAAAAATTTATTCAGCCCAATTGCTAAAATTAATATTTTTATTTTTATTTAATTTTAAAATACGTAAAATATAAGACATAAACTTGATAATTGATGTGTGTTGATTAGTAGTGTTGTGGTCTCTCGAGTCTCATCATCTCACATTTCATTTCAATGGCAACAACTCAAGGTCAAGTCATTACTTGCAAAGGTACTCTCTTCTTCTTGTTACTATTCCTATTCGAGATAGATCCATTGTGTTGTGTTTTAGAATCACATTAACACAAACCAAACCCTAACCACAATTTTCATTGTTGAAGCTGCGGTGGCCTGGGAACCCAACAAGCCCTTGACGATTGAAGACGTTCAGGTGGCTCCGCCGCAGCCCGGCGAGGTCCGTATCCAAATCCTCTACACTGCTCTTTGTCACACTGATGCTTATACTTGGAGCGGCAAGGTACTCTCTTCTCTTTCTTTTCCATTTCCATTTCCATTTCCCATTTCCCATGACAATCTGTGTTTCCTTGTACAATAACAGAATATTGTTTTTATATTCTCCTAAATTGCAGGATCCAGAAGGTCTCTTCCCCTGTATTCTTGGCCATGAAGCTGCAGGGTGTGTTAATATTTGCATTGTTGTTAGCTGCAACATATGCATTGCCATGCTTCATTGTTGATTTGGATAGTTGTTTATTTATTTATTTATTTGTGCAGGATTGTTGAAAGTGTTGGAGAAGGTGTTACTGAGGTTCAGCCTGGAGATCATGTTATACCCTGTTACCAGGCTGAGTGTAGAGAATGCAAGTTTTGCAAATCCGGCAAGACAAACCTTTGTGGCAAGGTTCGTGCTGCCACTGGAGTTGGGGTCATGCTCAATGATCGCAAGAGTCGTTTCTCTATTAATGGAAAACTCATCTATCATTTCATGGGAACCTCAACCTTTAGTCAATACACTGTTGTTCATGATGTCAGCGTAGCTAAGATTGATCCGAAAGCTCCTTTGGAGAAAGTTTGTCTTCTCGGATGTGGTGTTTCAACCGGTAACCATTCTCTTTTTTTGTGATATAAAAAAACTGTATAGAGATTTTTCTAGTTATATGGGATGTAGTAGCTTATCATTTCTGTGCATAATTGTTCGTGTTCATAGACTGTCTATTGAATTCATGAAATGTGCTTGGACAATGACGTTACATTTGCCCTTGGAGATATGTACTATTGCCGCCTTGCCATACAAATATATCATTAAACTTCTTTTTCAGATGAGAGGTACACATCTAATCCAAGTTGTCGGCTAGAATAACTCCCCATGTTTGGAGTTTGGAGTTTGATGTAATGATAGCTCAAGGTTATCGATTATCATTATTCTAATTTGATAATAAGGTAGCCTAACTGTGATCCTGCACTTTGAAATTTGTTAATTTATCAAGCAATGTACTTCATAGAAATGTTGGTTTACAAACTTTTTTTTCCCTTCCTTCTTTATTAATGCTATGAAAGTCTTCACTCCATATCCTCTTAATGCTGACACTGGACTTTGACTGTATGCTTTGCATTGTTGAATGAAAATGCAGGGGGAGAGATTTCTGGGCTGAAACAGTTTGTTTGATTGCCTTATTGTATTTTTTTGTTAATATGTGGTTTTGTGTTCTTTGCATGCCAAGTTTACTTATTATTATGAATTTATGATAACTATTCTTTTTACCTTTTAGGCCTTGGAGCTGTCTGGAACACTGCAAAAGTGGAGTCAGGGTCAACGGTGGCTATTTTTGGCCTTGGAACTGTTGGGCTTGCTGTAAGTTTCTAAAGTTACAGTAGTATATGTTTATGTATTTGCCTGGTTTTGGGCTGCTTTTGTGATTAATAATTTATATGTTTAACAGGTTGCAGAAGGTGCTAAAACTGCTGGTGCATCCCGGATTATTGGCATAGATATTGACAGCAAGAAGTTTGATATAGGTATATCACGAGCTTGGTTGCCCTAACCTCTGCTAGAGTAGTTAATACTTTGCTGTTAGAATAGTTAGTAACTACAATGCAGTTGCTGATAACTGTCAGACAGTTAGAGCTATATATATTTGTACTGGTCTCTGTAAACAATACATCAACATCAATAACAACACCACTACCTCTAATCTCAAACTAGTTGGGTGTCTCTGTAAACAATAATTGAGAATAGTAGTCTTTCAGTATCAAATTTCAGAATAAGCCTCTCTGGTTTTCTCTCAAGCTTTCCTTTACCTTCTTTCCCTTTTCCCTCCCTTTTCTATCTGATCTTGAACCCTAATAAACTGAAAAATATGTCTGTATACTTGTCTTCTTTTGCTATTTTACCTTGCAGCAAAAAACTTTGGAGTCACTGAGTTTATTAATCCAAAAGAACATGAGAAACCAATTCAGCAGGTCATAGCTGATCTCACAGATGGTGGAGTTGATTATAGCTTTGAGTGCATTGGAAATGTCTCTGTGATGAGAGCTGCCTTGGAATGCTGCCACAAGGTAAATGCTGCTGTTGCCTCATTGATTCAATTGTTCAAATATTACACTATGATGGTTGTACACATAAAAATATTCTTTGTTGCAATTTCCAGGGCTGGGGGACATCAGTTATTGTGGGTGTTGCAGCATCAGGTCAGGAAATATCAACTCGCCCTTTCCAGTTGGTGACTGGGCGTGTATGGAAAGGAACAGGTTTTGGTGGCTTCAAGAGCAGGTCACAAGTGCCTTGGCTCGTAGACAAGTACATGAAGAAGGTAAAGGTTTTTCAAGAGTGTTCTATGCATTAATTCAAGATTGTTGGAAAGTGTTAATGCATGGATAGTTATGAGACTACATTGTTTGCTTTTCCCTTTTTTTAGGAAATCAAGGTTGATGAGTACATTACCCACAATTTGACTCTTGCGGAGATCAACAAGGCTTTCGATCTTCTGCATGAAGGGGGATGTCTTCGTTGTGTGCTTTCAACAGATGCATGAGGGGATCTAATTTAGCCTTGCTAGTTTCCAGTGTAACGGATACGTTGAGTTGCTTTACCCTCTTGTTTTGGTTGTAGTTAAATAAATCTTGAGTGGCTACAATTTCTAAGATCACTTGGGGTATAATATGCAGAGTTTCTTCCAAATGTTTCTACAAACTTGTATCAGAAAGCCTTTTTAATGGATTCATGAGCATCATTTTGAGTTATGACTCTGGTATTCTACTTTACCTGTCATGAATCATATCTCATCACCTGTCATCCTGCGGGTGGCAGACACCACAGCTGGTCCTACTTTGGATATGCTATAGTGTAGAAGTTTCATAGCCTGGTAACGAAATTTTCAATAAATTTGTTTCCTCTTCCCTCTCTTTCCAAATCTCATTTCTCTGCCTTTCTCTAGCGGGTGCAGCTTTTTAATGTAGGTGGTGCATTCTAACTAGAATATTTCTTTAGAAGTAAACCCATATTGTTCTTTTTAGTATGAAACCTCGTTGGCAGAGTCATGCCATAAGACTCCCAAGTAGGTATTATGTTACCTTCCCCATCATCCTTTACTTATTTACAAAAAAAATATCTCAAATGCTACCTGTCACTAATAATTTTTAGAAATTTTGATTTGTATTTAGATAGTATTGAAGCTTACCGGTCTAAGAAGCTGGCATGTCATGGATTATGGTGCCATGCATCAGAAACAATCTTTGCAATTTCATGGATATCGTGTAGGTTTGAAACGCCATAATCGCATGCCATAGCCAGCCTTTAGCGAATCCTTGCTGATTAGCGTTTTTTATCAAAATGGAGCACGATACTTGGTTAGTTATTCTCTTTGATAAGCTTTTTTTTTTACTCATTCTTGTCATTAAGACTCTTTTTTCTCGTATTTAAGAGTAAGCAGTCACCACCCTCTATCTGGTATAGTCAATTGCTTATGCTGTTTTGTATAAGGGTGACAAAATTCCTTTTAAAATAACAATATGAAGATTCAAATCCTTGATATTGTAATTCACTTGGGGTTTTTATTGCCTTCTACTGCAACCAATGTACTCAACTAAATTGTGGTTCTAATAAATTAAATTAGAACCAACTGCAGTACTTGTGTACTTATGTAACAAAGAGACGTTACACTTTTATTTTTTATTTTTTTCATTTAAATGTGACTGTTTTTGGTGCAGTTCTGAAATAATCTTATAGCATATACACAATAATGGTTATATTCATGAAGCCAGAGATACGCAAGCTGTCACTGAAATAGGTTTTATTGAAATACTATGACGTGGTGCCAACCCATGAAACGTCCTTTAGGAAACAAAACCAGGCAAATTACAAAAGAAAACAACACTACTATGAAAAAAAGAAAAAAAAAAGAAAAGAATATGTAATTGTCATAATCTAAAATCAAGAGTAAACAAAATAAAACGAATTATATGTATGCTATAGTGATGGGGAAATCTGTACTCACAAGAAGTCAGTTATAAAATATGAGCAGCTAAACCCAAGAACATATCCCTCAATAAAAAATAGGGACACTGATTCTTTCCTCTGGGTCAGCACCAGGGACTCAGTATAGGGCATTTGCAGTCTATTACTCTCAACTTGATACAAAATTTTATAACCCACATACCAACTCACTGTTTGTCATTCCAAACATTGGATTCTAGGATTAGCAAAATTTCATCTGGATTGGAGGTGAACACCAATGAAATTAAGAACTATTATCTTCTTCAGTGCCTACAACCATGTATAAACAGTAACAGATCTATTGCAATGTGACAGAGGGCTATGACTCGCCACTCTCAAAGCTTGATAGACGAGAGTCTGACAAAACAGTGAAGAGCTGTGTATCTACAAATAGCTGCAAAGCCAAGGATTCATAATCAATAGCTTTGAAAGAAGAATTATCAATGAGCAGCTTAGAGTCTCACTAGGACCTATGTTGCTCTCACTATGACTATTTATGAGCTAATATTTAATGTAACCCCTCCATGATGTTAAAAATGCAACCTTTTCTCCACCCTTAGGCACAATGTAAAATATATAACAGTCAGATTTTATTCTAAACTAGGATGGCAACTCGTGCTACTATCTGTAACAATCATTTCAATGCTTATGTAGAATGATAATTTCCTATGATTTTTCTTTAAAAGAATAAAATGTTGTTACCTTAATGAATGGCTGGTCCCTAATTGGAAAGGAATCAATGAAGCTATCCTTAAGAAGTAAAGAAACCTGAAAAATTGATCCAGGATGAGCTAGGAAAAAGTGGGCAAAATACCAATTCTTAATTAGTTGAGAATTTCCAGGAATGAAAGTTAAAAAAAAGAATCAATTTTTTTTTTTATCTTACCCTGTCATTATTTGATTGTACACTAGTTATCGTATGGGATTTCAGATCTGAACAAAGTGTCTCCATATAGTGCCACATGACATTTAAAAACTGAGTTGCAGCTTCAGCCTGTAAACAAGTACAAATTAGCAGTTTCCACTAGAGGAAGAAGAATCAGAGGCTAGAAGCTGAAACACTGCTGGTTTGGGATGCATGAATCATTCATAGATGAAATATTAAATTTTGTTTTTCTAAAATCAGAGAGAAAAAGAAGTTTTTCAGTATGGGAAATATAAAAAAAACCTGGACTTCGTTGCACCTATGTACAGGATGCTTTCTAGCAATTGAACTTTCACTTGAAAGTCTGGCATGAATTGGACCCAACTGAGAGACAAGCTCTTTATGCTGTGGAAGTCTTGGCAAATGACACATTTTTGCCTACATAAAGAAAAATAAATGGAACAGAAATATGAAAGAGCATTCTACATGGAACAGCATATGCTATCATCTGGTTAGAAATCCTGTTCAACAATGTGGTCAAAAACATGAGATTATTTATGGTGGACCAGGACCACCAATTTTAGGTGGTCCCTTAGTGTAAATAGGAGGGTAAAATTGGAAAAGAGGGAAAATAATAGGGATAAAAAGGAAAGAAAAAATTAATGATGTGAGAGGGAGCACCAAAAAAATTCAGTAGTCCTGGACCATATTAAATATTTCCCAAAAACATATATACAAGCCCAAAAAGGTCATGACAAACCTGATCCTTCAGTACATTAACCCGAACAAGATTATTTGTTTTCCTATTCAAATCATCTGGTGGATGTTGTACGCCAACCTTCAAGAACATTAGAAAATTGGATTCAACAATGAGACCCATTTTAAAAACTCTCAAAATCACATGTATTGTCAGCAAAAAAACAAAATAAAAATCACATGACATAGAACCAAGGTGGGGGGAAAATTCAGTTTGAAGTTATAATTCCATGCATGAACATTTAACAGAGAAAATCTACTATACAAACAGCCTTTTCTAACCTGAACCTTATTTTCCCCTTTCTCTCTCTATCTCTCTTTCCACTCCTATTTTTGTCTCTTTATTTTTTTATTTTTTCAAATTTCAGGCATAGTTTCAACATCGAAATAAAACTACATATAATATATGAGCAGGGTGTCATTCTCACATATTGAAAGAAAAGTAGAATTATTAACATGAACATGTTAAAAAATCTTCAATGCAACACAAAACCATTATCAACTCATAATGAAACTGGAAATACACATCCTAAAAAGCAAGAGAAAAAAACCTCCAAAATCATCCATTCTCCAGGTAAAGGCGAATATTATAAAGGAATCAAGAATGAATACTCAAGTAATAGTCAGCAAACTAATATAACAAAAAAAGCAATAATAAATACAAAAATAGTAGTCTATAAAACAAATATAACACGAAGCAACATATTTTACAAAACATCAAATAAAATGAAACTCACAATATATGGAACTGGGGCATCAAGAAAATCAATCATTCTCCCTGGTAAAACCTGAAAAGCAAGGCTAGCATATTGTTAGACTCATGTGACAATGCCACAAGAAAAATTTGAAATCAGGGCTTGTCGAATGCCACTGAACTCACCGGAAGCAATAAACTCTGCCACTGAAATGGACGAATAAGGGGAACAAGAGATAGCACTGTGGCAGATAGAACACCCTGCATAGTGTCAAAAAAAGGCCAAAATGAAAGACAGGTTATATAATACTTCTCTGTAGCAATCCAAGTTAACTAACAGCAGCAGAAAACTCGTAATAAGCATAAAACATTGCAAGGCAAATCAATGATCAGCAATTAATATGATTGTTTCAAAGACTTACCAGATTTGGGCACACTACTACCACCTGTTTTTCCAATAACACTCCTGCAACCAATGTCAACACCTGCCAGTAACGTTATGGTTAAAAAATTATATTTTAGTCAATCAAGAAACTAGCAAGATGTTTGCAGCAAGATTTTAGTCAATCTATTTGGGTCAGTTTTTGTTATAGGATGTAAAAAAGTTAATGAGTTCGGTTTGGGTTGACCCAACCTGACCAACCCAGTTAATGTACAACCCTAAATTATAGCATATGAAGCTAGGAACTGATGATCAAAAGATGCAAGCTATAATTCAATAAAAAGTAGGGGAAAGACTGCCTAAAGTATTCCCTTCCCCAGACACTCACGAAGTGGGTATTTGAACTGGGTCGGCCCTTAATGTTACTCAGTATCAGAACTAGAATAAATAAACTGCAACATACAGCAACAGGAAAAGCAAACATGAGAGAGGAGCAAAACCAATCTGAAAATAGTTTTCTGCATTAAAAATAAATAAATAAATAAAAATTAGTGGGAAAAGAATAGTTTTAGAAGATTTTCTGCATGCAGGATATGGTTTCTAAAAACAGTATCAACAAAACTTCTGACAAATATTAACTTTGTTGAACTTCAACTGGAATATGAGCTTACACTATCAAGGGAAAGAACTCGACAAGTAGTTGCTGTTGTCCATATTGATAATGCAAGGGCTTCCTCAGCAGCTGCCAACTTCATCTCGACCTTTTAGCCGGTACAGTTGCAAAGAGTGAGCATATTTGTGGAGTAGTATTGCGTTAAAAATCACTTAAGAATTACCTGAGCTGATTCAGAACAATCTAAGAAGTTTTTGCTAAAGCCAAGAGAATCAACTGAATGTCTTATATACTGAATAGCTTGTAGATGTTCAAGAGGGTGGAACACAAATTCGCTTCCTCGAGGTGGAATAGGTTGAGCATGATATCTACACACTATTTGTAGCAAATCATTCTTATTCTCCTATCAAAGCCATTCACAACAAAGAAAACATGTTAAATGCCAATCAAGCATCACCTTAGTTTAACCAATGCAAAGCAAATGGGCAACCATTTTACACTGACCATAGCCCATTCCATTAACAATTCATCCCCATAGTCTCTCTCATTGTTTGAAAAGAAATCATCCTCATCTTCTGATGCCATGCTTCTAACTGGACTGCCAATGAAAACAATATGATAAGGAAATTGAATCGAAAGTGAAGATAAAACGTCAAAAAAACCAGTAAGAGTAAACAGACCGATGAACTATTCAAATCTAGAAAAATTATGCGCCATTAGAAGGAAGTCCAGATTAGGAGACAAACTTTTGCCAGATACATATCTCAGCACAATAAATTAAAGAAAAAAATTGTGATGATAGTCTACCAAAAAATAAAATTGAAACCTAGAATACTATAATTATAAATCTACCACCTGAAAAGTGACTCAGAACTTCCAAGCCGCTCCAATGCAAGACTCCGAGCAGAAAAGGGTGTTCCAGGACTGGGAGAAACTTGGTCACTTTCACAATTTCCATACATTTTTTCCATGGAATCATGAGTTTCTGGTGCCTCAAAAGCACAATTATCATGATCTGGCAGATTTTTCCTGCCATCCTTATCTATATCCCTAACCTGAAAAGAATCTGAAGCATCACTGGCAGTCACACTTATAGGAGATGGGTGAGAATCCCATGTTTTGGGTGATGACTGTGGGATTTCATCATCAGATATAATCCCAGCAGCAGCAGCAGTAATGACTGCTGCACCTTCAAGAGGTATTGCACAAGCCATCCAGTCACTAAATGACTCCCTCTCTGGGGAGAAAGCATTTGAATTCATTTGATCATCTAGTTTGGGTGTTGATAGAAAGCAACCAGTGAGAGTCATGTCATTTACAAACTGAGTTACCCGATTCAGACGCTCCTGTGCAATGAGACTGCATCCAAGTAAGATATAATGAATTCTATTGGATCTAGGGAAAAGCAAAGGACATTAAGCATGTCTTCGACCTGAAAAGTGAGTCAGTACATGCCGATAAGCCAGTAATAATGCTAACCTGTTTAACATCTCAAAGTGTAACTCAAAGAAAGGAACTCTAGTCAGAAGACAGTAACAGCGAGGTGCAGAAACCAGAAAACGGCTGCATAACCCAGACGGAGGAGAAACTAAGATACCAGGGGGCCTCTGAACAATTTCGGGCACATGTAAGCAAACTCCATAAAGTGTTGCATTGTCTTCTGCCTGATCAACGCGCATGAGGGTATAAATAATTTATTTCAGCAGTCACGAATCTTTGTTTCCCATCAAAATATTGCACTTAAAGAAATGAATGAGAACCAACTGAACAAAACCAATCCACACCTAATGGTATATCTATATATATACATATAGAGGAGGGATCGGTAAAAATCACCAGCAGCTTGAGCTGCAACAATAGGATGACCTTTGACAACTCAAATATTCTGAAGTGTTGAGACAATCCTTAGACACATGCTGCTTCAGTTTTATCTCATGGAAAAACACTAAGTAGCTAAGAAAATATGTTTGTAATATAAATTTACCCTCCCACTCCACAATAGTAACATCATAGACATTATTTTGAGACAGTATGATTATGAGATAGCCTAGGCCATGGATGGTTGGGCAATATGTTTATCTATGTTGTGGTATGCATGGATTATATTAAACTGTCAATCAGGTTGAAATTATCTTGGTGGGAATTATCCCCAGTGGTCCAAAATACAGAGAAAATGCTGTTCGTTTTATTTTGGCCACAGAAGTGAAAAGGTTTGCAATGCATAAGGAAAAAGAGAAAACTTATTCAGTTAGCTTCCGCATTAATTAAGTTGAGCATGCTGAGCTTACTATCATATGAATGTTAATGAACCGGCTGCAGACAGGGCGTTACAACAATTCTTAAAAAAATAAATTCGAAATAAGAATATGTGCAGACTGTACATAGAAACAGAATCTTGCATGCTATGACCTAGCATAAGTGAACCAGGGTATAGGTAAGTCAAATGATTCTAGAAGTGCTGAATAGAACAGTCAAAAACCATATCAAGCTAACACACTAAAGTTAATAGATGATGTCAATAGAAAAAGAAAAATTACCTTGAGTGTAAAGATAAATGATAGATCATCTCTGCCTAAATGCTCCTGTAGATAATATTAAAAATATATATATATTATCTCTTTGGTCTCAAAGGTAGTGAGCGCTCAATGGAAGGTTAATTATTCAATAAGAATTTGATTCACTCAAAGCTACTTTTCAACAAAAATGAAAGGTCATGAAATGTAGAGCTCCTCAATATTTTTCTACATGTGCATGCCTTAGTACTAAGACCAAGTATTAAATTATGCTTATTGTTCTGGATGCTACTCACTTAGGCCCACCAGATGGGCCCAATCGCTTAAAGTCCATATCTAGAACCTTCTAGAGGGCACCCATGGCAAGCCATAGAGGCTCACCACTGGGGCATTCCCCCTCCTGCACAGCTTCTCCTGTACACTGACAGGAGTAGCATGTCTTGTCTAAAGACAAGACATAGCTTAGGACAGCAGAGGGAGGACCAACGGTCTTCCCCAAAAGAGGACTCTCCTTTCTAAATACCCCCCTCACACATGGAGGGGGGGATCTTTTTCTTCCCCACTCCCCCCATATGCTGTCATACACACACACTCCCCCCTTGAGCACTTACATGGGAAGCTCCACTAGTGCCTTGGTCTCTACCATGGTTACTATGGACACCCCTATATCAATATACTTCACCCTCAGGGGAGACATCTATGTACCACTATGAGTACATTTATATAGTATGAATTCACCATCTAAAACACTAGATTTGACAAATGAAAGATGATAAATTGCTTTAACTAGCTTGTCATTCTAAAAGATAAATTATGAGATTTGATGTAGCATACCTGTTTATAGACAAGTTCATTTAGGTCACTTAAAGATGGAGTCCTCTCCAACAAACAAGCCTGTAAATCAACATTTAACAAATGAAACAGTTTGTGGGGAAAATAGGAGCAGATTTCATAGCTTAAATAGAGCTGCAGTTTATCAAAACTGTTATTTTCATATTAGTTAACAAAATGCCTAATTCTACCCAAAATAAAAGATGGAAAACTTATTATTTGCAATTAAGACATCATAAAAATTAAAGGCCAGAGTATCAGTCAATCCTAATAAGCTCAACCTATGGATGAAACTAATTTAAACCAACGTAAGATTTCTCTAGATTCCATAGAGAGATAGACTTCTATTCCTGGTCCCGCAGTGATATATACTCATAAATTATGTTCATATGCTGCAATATGATGATAAAAATGATAATAGAAATTTCTAAATTCAAGACAAATCAAACGATTTATTCATAGAAAATTAAGAAAATAATTATAATTTTGTCATGTACTAACAAGCAGTGATACTAGGACCAGTTTAGCAAAGATATATTTTCATCATAATGTTGTAGTATTTAACAAAGAAAAAGAATTGGGCAGATCTGATTAAGTCAAATAGTATCAAACAGACCTTAACACCATCAGGAAAGCAAAAGGAGGCTAAATCCTTCATACGCATTGTTAGCTTCTTTGCAGGAGGATATTTGAAAAGTATCTGCATGTTACAAAAAGATATCAGCTACAAAACATATTGATACTGATACATAGCAGTAGACTGAATTGAAATTATAAATAAGGAGGAAATGTTACAATCAAATTATTTGTTTGAAGAGATCATTTGTATGGTAGCAGCAGATTTTAGATTCAAATAATTTACAATCAGCATCAAAATACAGATGTAATATTCCTAAAAATATTTCATAAATGTTGTGAAATTAATCTTTAAAATTCTGAAGAGAACCAGACACCAGCTATGCACAATGCCTATAACACAAAATATCCTCTACAAATCTGGAGAAATCAACCACAAAAATTTATCAGTTGAGAATCACAGATAAATTTTAATTGAACTTTTCTATTTCTGGTAAGCACAGAGACTGGACAGCCAGTTAATCTCTTCTATTCTTTGTTTACTTCTTCTTCCTCTATTCTTAGTTGTACTTTCTTTCCTTTTTCTCTAATAAAATTTTCTTTTCTATCAATAAATGTATTAAAAAACTGATATCCAACAAACCTGAGGTTCCAAAGTTGGTTCTGGCAACTTTTGTTGCTGCAGCATTTTGTAATATAGAAGTTCAGAATTTTCCTTCTCCTTTTCCCATTTCTTCCTTCTTACAAATGCATGCTCCACCACATCCAAATTAGCATCTGGAGGCAGCCCCACAATCACAAAATGTTCAAAGAGCGAGGTTGGCTCCTTATAATTTAGACAATCCTACAGTAATATTCACAGTGACTTACTTCAACAGACTGATAACTTTACATTTCTGACAAAACATGTGTAAGGGGACACAAAATAACCCCATAAAAAAAGTGCAACAATGAGTCAGTGTTAATGTTCCGAATCAACATGAAGCACCTTCCAAATAACTTTTAGCATTAACAACATACCCATTACTCACAATACCAGCATGGCATGGTTAACTACACAAATATAAGAACAACTTTCTCAATTAAAATCATCAACACCCATACTCTATGTTCTTTCTGATAGGGTCTAGACTTATATGTAGAGACAATTGCTACAAATTCCCTTAAATGGTGCATATTTCCCCTTAAAACATCGCATGCAGAAGAATTATATTTTTCAAAACAAGCTAGAGAATTCAACACATTCAACGTCAAGAACACTTTTATCCAAGAGTCGGTGTCAGATGAACTCAAATGAAAAGTACGAAAAGTTTCCTAATGGACAAAAAGTTTCCTAAACCAAGCAGTAGGTTTTGTTGGTTAAACAATAAAGAACAAGTAATTGAAAAGAAGGAAAATGATTTTGTACTGTGAGCCACTAAAGTGAAACATGAGCTATTGAAATTTAATATCATTGATAGTACTGTACTACTATACAAATATTTCTTTTGACGCAGAAAATATTTCTACGCCACACTCACATAAAGTGAAAAAAAAAAATTAGTGGGATCCACTTATTTTTACATGAGTGTGGCAGATGAATATTTTCTGCGGAAAAAGCATAAATGTTAAATCCATCAATTAATTTCTACTACTATTTGCAAATCAACATGGTACATGAAGGGATTCTAAAAATTGAATACCAGAGTTTTGGGATGAAGCTGATACCACTGACGTTTCTGGTCTGCCATGACCTCAGGGTTGAAATATGCCAGAGAGCCTTCTTCACGGGATTTGCTACCCCACCGCAAAGCCTTGTTGACATGAGATTTTAACTTCTGAAAGCTTTTACTACGTTGAAATCCTTTAGTAACAAGTTCACTTTGACAGCGTCTATGTACACCAGGTCCCATTGGGGGCATGCTTGACCCTCCACCACCAGAGTACATACTTTGCAATGCTTCCCCAGCAACTCTGAATGCCCCTTCAGATAACTGCTGCAGAACCCCCATTGGTGATGTGGGTCTATGCTCATTATTAGGTTCAGCCTCTTCTTTTGTGTCCATATTTGTATTCACCTACCTCATTCTCTCAACTTTCAGTTCACCAATCAATTCCAGATTGCTGAACCAAATTCCAATACCAGCACCACCACCCCTTTGGATCATTCCACTGAATTTGATGTTTCTACCACATTCTGATTTGAATGAGAATACCCCAGATGGAAATTATCACCAAAAGTTACTCTAACGTTACTCCTTTCTCACGTGTAACCGAATCCCAAGAAACATTTGCTATGATTTAACGATAAAAAACAAAAAAAACTTGTGATTCTTCTGAGCAGGTGGATTCCACTCTTAATTTTTAATTTGTTTTTTCTTTTCAAAATTTCAATCTTTTCCTCCTGAATAATAATGGGTTCTAAAACGAAGAGAGAGAGAATGATTATAACGATGATGGAATGGAATTGCCAAATTTCTTATTAATGGCGAAAGAATGCCGAGAACAGAAGAGCCAAACCAAAGAATAACATTCCGAAGCATGTCCAACGCATACTACTTGTAACGGAGACAAGACTCATTAAATGCAGGGAAATTCAAAAAGCCAAATCGTGCCAAAAACATGGAAAAACAATATTGCAGATGTTGTGGTGTGGCGAAACAAAAACACCAGGAACAACAACAACAACATGCACCTCTTTTTCGTGGTTCCTAAGGCTTGGTCCTCAAGCGAGAGAGGGGGAAGAGAGAGAAAAAGAGATAGTTGCTAAATATAGAAGTTAAAGAGGAAGGAAGGAGTGGAGATGGTTAAGGAAGTGGATGATGAACCTTCGAAATTTGAAACAAAAACAAAAAGGAAAAACAAGTGCTCATGTAATAAGAAGGGTGTTATAAGAGTTATATCGTAGAAATAGTGATATATAATGTTATGGAGATTCGTGTTGTGTGTTAGAGTTTTTTTTTTTTGTGGGTCCCACAAAATGTTGTGTGTGTAGGAAATTTTTTGTGGTCATGCTAAATGATAGATGATAAATCCAATAACAAATGAATTAAATAAAAATGTATGCATCTTGTCTCTTAAGCAAGTGGTTAGGGGTTCGAACTCCAATTCTTGTGAATGGAAAGTATTATGTGACTAGATCTTTACCGATTCGAACTCCAATTCTTATGAATGGAAAGTATTCTGTGACTAGATCTTTACCACTTTATGCGCTGACCTGGGATGAGGTACTAGTCTCATGGCTATCGGTCACGGGGATACCCAGATGTAATAAAAAAAATGTTGCATACATTTTTGTCGTATAGTGTTGCATACTTTTTTTTTTAACGGAACACATCTTTTTGTGTCTATTTTTTTGTATCTATGAAGTAATACAGCACATACTTTTTCAATGTTACTTCTCTGTTAGCTTACGTGACTTTGTAATAACCATTGGATATGAATGGATGTGATTATTTGATGACTTCTATATTTGGAATTTACTAAGATATTATAAGTCTCATATTGATAATGTACGGAGGATATTTTTACTCGCTTGTTTTATTTCAATCTTTAAATTTATCTTTCAACTTAAATTTTTTATACATATTATTTATTTTTAATTATTTTTTGTTTAGGACACTGACGAAAATATCCGAGCTCTTCTTACATGATAATTATGTGATTAACTTTATCTAGCATTCCAAAACCACGAAATCCAGGACAACCTTTACAAAGCACACACCAAACGAGTTACTTGCCATAAATGAACCTTGATATAACGCTCATAAGTATTATTGTTTTTATAAATAAGGACTAACAGACAATTAAGATTTGATTATGGGATTATGGTTTCTTATGCAATAATAGATGAAATATCTATGTTACATTCACAAATTTATGTGAGTTCC
The DNA here is from genome assembly GCA_032173675.1 of Gastrolobium villosum. Lineage (NCBI taxonomy): Eukaryota > Viridiplantae > Streptophyta > Magnoliopsida > Fabales > Fabaceae > Gastrolobium > Gastrolobium villosum. The sequence goes on along the minus strand of JAVKPL010010414.1, from coordinate 55,396 downwards.
ACTAATCAAGAAAAACGGGAAAAATGAAGTGGCCTCATATCTTTTTGAGTGTGTAGGAGTCTCTTATCATATAATGTTAATATTTTTCTTTGATTATAGTGGTGATTATCATAAATATCAATAATAAATAGATTGTCCAACAAAGATTAGTGTATCTTTTCTTTCTTTTTTCATGACAGGAAAATGGATTATTTAATATGACCATATTGTGTAGAAGAATTCTAGCTATACAAGAATTCTAAAAATACCATTAAAGAGATTTGAATCTAGATTATATAGATTATACTTTATAGCACTTATCACTAAATCAACTTCTGATTATTAGCTGTAATGCTTCTAATTTTATATTTATTATATTTCATTATGTATATTTAATTCATGTAGTGAAACCAATGATCCATTATTTGAATCGGTAATCCATTGACTTAATATCTTGATTGATGACAACACTAGTTCGAGTTTGATAACATTTATCCTCTCACATAATATGGTCATATTAAACAACTATTGGGAGGATCATTTTCATTTGAGATTAAGATTTTCTTTTGTCATTTCATTTTGGTTGTGATATAAAAAAAATTAGACTTCCCAATTGGTTTAAATCTTAGTTAAATTAATGTCACAATATTTAATTTTGAGAAAATCGGTGTTTAAAGAATTTTTTAATTTATAAAGAATAATTTAAAATATTTCAAAAATAAATATTTATATAATAAAACAAAATAACTTTAAAATGTAATTAAGTATGTTCTAAAAGTTTAACAAGTCTTTTATTTATAATCAATGTTATTGTTTACCAAAAAAAAAATCAATTTTATTTACTGTAAAAAGGAAGAAAATCTCACTTCTATTAAAATTGAAATAAAAGTGTAAATGATTGTTATTCTAATAGAGGACGAATCATTCTTCTCTCTTTACATATTTTTTCTCCCAATCTCCTTATAAATTAATTTCACATTTCATGTTATAAAAAAAAATTACATTTCATCTGCGAAATGGTAATCGTATTTTATACTTTATTTCCTAAATTAATATTTTTATTTTTCCCCAAATAATTCGAGATCATGTAATAAAATATTATCCTCTATTTATAAAAAATATCAAACCTATAAATAAAGATATTAATTTTTCTTATATTATAAAAGATAAAATCATTTCTTATAAACATATAAAATTATGTGGGACTCTTATGCAATAAAAGAAAAAAAAGGAAAAAAAAATATGTGCGTCATTTACTTTTATATGTATACTCAAATTTCAATAAATAAATAATGGGATTTGTATTCATGCTGTTACATGATCGCTGACTAGTTTTCCTGATGTATAAGCGGGGTATGTTTTAATTGTCATGTTACATGACAATTGGATTTCCCATAATAATTAAGTAGAAATAAGAAAGGAAAAACAATTTCTTATGCGACTCCGACACATCAAATTTCTCACGGTTGACACACATCTTGAAATAAATTTCACTATTTAATTAAAAAACAAAACAAATGAAAAGTGCGACTTCCCATGAGTCTGATGCAAAAAATTTGGTCTTATGTGAAATGAGAAACTTAAACCCCAATAAGAAATGATAGAAGTATAGAGAAACAAAAGCATCATAGAGCATATGATGACGTGGTAATAAGAATAGGAGTATATCTTTTTAGTAATTCTGAAATATCTACTCCTTTATTAAAAAATATGAGACTTAATTAAAAAATAATCATAAATTGGGGGTAAAATAATAAAAATTATTTGAAAATAGATCCTCTAATGTGTAATTTAAAATGATCATGTCATTTGAGAGGATTTTAACTATTAATAATTAAATCAACTGTAATAATTATATAACTTCTCACACTTATTTTTTTCCCTCCTCCCTTATTATCATTAATTCATATGATTGTCCCACATGACATCATCATATTAATTAACACATGTCCGCTCCAAAATTATTTATATTACTTTTTTCAAATTAATATAAGATGTACTGAACTTTTCTAAGAATAGAAAGTCAAAGGAACCAAAAACTGCGAAAATCGTGCCTCTCCTCAACTCTGATTTTAACACCACTAAAAACAAAAAAAATCGCCGACGACGATTTGTTTTAATTGATCGGACCTTCAGCACAGTTACCCGTGGCTTCAATTAGATTTTCAGCTTTCCTTTTTAATAAATAAAAATAATTTGACTTTAAATCACCAATAAGATTAGTAATAGTATAATATAATGGGGAAGGATATTGTAACAACCAAGTTTGTGTTACTACCATGTTATTACCAGTCAATCTCATCGTTAGATCGCTTATGTTGATCCAACGGTTATATTTATTTTCATCTTTGTATGGTCATGATTCCCCAAATTTAATATTTTATATTTATTTTCACTTTTGTATGGTCATGATTTCCCATATTTAATGTTTTTACTTTAAATTTGGGGAATCATGACCATACAAAGATGAAAATAAATATAACCGTTAGATCAACATAAGCAATTTAACGGTAAGATTGACTGGTAGTAACATGGTAGTAACACGAACTTGGTTGTTACAATATCCTTCCCCTAATATAATAAGGGGCATGGTTTTTTATACCAAATTTTAATCGTTATTTTTTTAATTTAATGATTATAATTTATTGGATTATTTTTATTAATTAATTATTAATTCTTAATAAATTATAACTATTAAATTATCAAAAAATCAATGATTAAAATTTTATATCAAATCTTTTAGTTTAATATTAGTATCAAATGATCTAAATTTTTTTATAATAAAAAAAAGTTGCACCTAACCTAAACAAAGAATTTCTTGATTATTTCACTTTTCCCTTAATAAGGGTTAGATTTTAATTTAATGCCAACGTAGGTAAGATGGTTTTTTTTTTTTTTGCATATTGGAGAAAATTATAACCATTTATGATTATTTTTACTTTTTGGTTTAGTTCTTTTTATTTATAAAATTTAATGAATAGAAAAAGAAACTATGATGAGCACGTGACGCTGCAAAAGAAAGGACTATGGCAGGCGATGGTTGCGGAGCGCCGACGCTGCCTGCCATGCTTTTGTTATGTTTGGGAGGGAATTTTTTAATATGCTCTGGATACCGTGGTCTTTTCATTCGAAAATCGAAACTTGTATTATTTATTTATTTTCTCTCTCTTATTTTTTCAATTTTTTTTCTTTTTCTCTCACCTAAATTCAACCCAATACTTTGTGACCCTAAACCACTATAAATTCGCTTAGGGAGAGCGTGGCCGTATGGGAAACTTTTTTCATGTCGTTTGTGCCTAAATAAATAAAATAATAAAATAATTCTTATTTTATTAATCTCAATTCTCAAAGCACCGTATATGGTGTATATATAATTAAGCGAAAAGTATCCCCTTCAGTTATTGGAGATAAAATTATCTCCAATGAGCTTAAAATGACGTCATTTTAGGTTATAAAATTAAAAAATTAAAATGTTAAAAATTAATATAACCTTGCAATTAATTATGGGTTTTATGATCGCATGTTAAAAACTTAAAAAAAATGAAAATGCTTATAGTTGTTGTGATTACTTTGCATATGTTGAAATTAATTATGGGTTTTATGAGTCGTATGTTATATGATACAAGATATGTCATGTCATATATTAAAAGGGAAAAATATTTGTCGTTTTAAATAACATAATTTATGTCATTTTACTCTCACAAAGAAGTAGGACCCACACTTTTATATTTTTTTATTCACTATCTCTCCTTCTTTATCTATCTCTTTCTCTCACTTAAAATAACACAACTTTTTTTCGGTAAACAAAATGACACAACTTTACATCATTTAAAATAATACACATTTTTCCCTTGTTATAAAAGGTGTGTGGTTCATTTCATTCTTCTTCTTTTTTTCAGTAGAATCCGGTGATTATTTTTGTCTATAACATGCATCTTGTATCATATAATATAGGCAATGTTTTTCTCATTTAATATGAAATATTATTGCCTTATATAAAGACATAATTAAGTGGATCCCACAATTAAAAAAAATGTTGGTTCAGATTTTGAAGGATGTGTAACATGAAATAAGCTTTCTCATCTAATATGATAAAAAAATTTCCCAATAATATAATCAGAATAATATTTCTGCAGTTAATACAGATAAGTTATCTGTATTTACTGCCAAAATGATGTCGTTTTGAGATTATAAAATTAAATAATTATAATTATAAAGATTATAATAACCCTAAAATAAATTTAAATTGCAAAAACACCATAATTTCCACCAAAAAATGACTTCGTATTAGGCTTACTGCAAATAACTTATCTGCAGTAACTGCACAAAAAACAAACATTTTTTTTTTGTTGATAAACTAATGAAAAAGCGAACCCTAATATAATACTCATAGAACCATTAATTATTGGGTAAAAGATTTTTCCGGTCAATGAAAATAAGTTATGTCCAGTGAGTTTCAAACAATATCGTTTTGGGACGAAAATCAATATATTTATATAATTCTAATATATTGCAGAATTATATTAATATTTATCAATATAATCTTTTAATTTTATAACATAACTCAAAATGATATCATTTTGAACTCATTAAAAATAATTTTATCTCCATAAGAAATACTTTGCTGATTTTTCTTGCATTCAGTTCAGTTTGTATTTCATGTTGAACTACGCATTGTCACGGATGTGTCATTTTTCAAAACATTATTAACTATAAAGGCTCTGATTCTTCGATTGTGCCAAGATACGTATGTCTTCAACGACGCAATCCGACAATTTGGGGAGAGATTAAAAGGTAGGACCATCTTGTATTTTCATGTTAAAGTAAATAAATTTCCATTAATTTTGAAGTTTTGGATACTTACACGTGTAAAAGTGATTATGTTATCATGTTATTTCATCACAACTATTTATTGATGTTGGCATAAAAAAGAGAAAATATATAATTTTTAAAAAGTTATTGTGATTAAATAATATGTCCATTTTTATACATGAGAGAATTTAAATCCATTTTTGAAATGTCTATTTTTAATAATGGAATTCGACAATTTTGGGAGAGATTAAATTACAATATAAATTATTTTTGAAGTTATAATTATTTATATGATATAAAAAATTAAAAATACTACTCATAATTAAATGATGGGCTCATGTTTTCTCATGTTGTAGGAAGACGGGAGAGAAAAAAGTAGAGATAAGTTAAATGTGGGTCCCACATTTTATATTAAAAAAGAAAAGAAAAATTAATTGGCACGGAAAATAAATTTGTGCAGGAAAAAATTTTCCTCCCATGTAGCAGGAGAGTATGACTTCCCTTAAATGATTCTATAAAATTCCAAGGGAGTAATAACTAATTATATGACTAAAAAATCAGAAATAGTCTCCTAGCTCTCGTTCCACCATAGGATGTTTCCCTGTTTTCTATGCGTAAGGCACAATGCTACCGAAAGTTAAGGATACTTTGATTAACACAATAGGATAATGACTAAGAAATTAGAGTTATATTGATTATATCCATTCTTCGGTGAACTAACATAATATGATAAACTTATCATGTTGCTTTATTTTATCTTGTGCGCAACATGATAAATTATTCTAAGGCATCGAGATAAAAATGAACAAGATAAGATAGCAAATGTTACATATCTCTTATCCCAAATATACCCTATGTTCTTCTCCTATAAACTTTGTTGGGCACATAAGGGTCAGCCTTGCCATCGACTAGCCTTTGTCGTCAGCTATTAGCCACCTCTACCATCCACTACCACCACCATCCATTAACTAGCCACCACTATCGCCACCAACTATCACCATGAGCTACCAGCCATCACCCTCAACCATTAGGCACTAACCACCACTAGCCACCACCACTAACATCAATCATTGCCACTAGTCATCGCCAGCAGCGCCACACTCACTTGCCACTGCTGCACCAACTACAATCATTGTTGTCATTGCCAACACCACCAACCAGGTCACCAGCTTGAGCCATCGCTATAACACCCTGTGTATACCCGGTTAATTACATGTCATCGTATTAAGCTACGCTTAATTAAAATGCAGAATATCTTTTTCTTTAATTCAATTATGACGTCATTACACTTAGCCAAGTTGATTACTTAATCAATTTTATAAAATGATGTATGTATGTAAATTGCAAAACAACTAACTGAAATACCTCATTACGTAAATAAAGTGAGTATCTAAAGTCACGGATCCACAACACGTAGTCCGGACAATAATCCTGATACATTATTACAACTTAAAATAAACAAGACATAAACAAGTCTATGTGGCATGGACAAACCCCATGCTTACCAAATAAGGCTACAAAGCCCAACAGCAGTCTCAACAACAATAAACATAAAAATGGCAGAAAACATAACAATAGCTAATATCCAGTCATAACAGCAAACAACAAGAATATAATCAGCTAAGCTCTGGCCTCCTCCCGCCAGGGCATCAGCCCCCAAGTTATCTGAACCTGAAATAAGCGTCCCCAAACGTGGTGTGAAATCTCTAAACAAGAAATCTCAGTAAGACAAGGGGTCCTCAAGAATCTTCCACCCCAAGCTCACTTACATATGCAATATAAGTTCAAAAGCAGTATTTTTCAATATCAGTTCCAAAATTATGCAGTGCAACAGATATTCATGCCATGTGTGTTTATCACTATCTATTGGCCAGAGAAATGTAGGAATACGTCTATTACCCACATGAGTACAAGGAACACCGCTTGCACCTCACCCACAGCCTCACCATATTGTATGTACTACATACTCAGGCTTACCGTATAGGTGGACCCCACATGCATATCATAAAGGCACATTGCATATAATAGCTCAACAACATTTCCAAATATCAAAAGCATGTAACACAGCATGCATATAACCATTCCCCCATGGGGCATGGTGGAACCACAACATGGCTAAACCGAGGACACGAAAGCTTACCTTGCAAGCTAGTTATCCCAACCAAGAGTCCAACCACTCTCAAAGGCCAAACACAGCAGTATCACAATCTGTTATGGACCAATAATATATCATTAACCAAAGCTCATACGCATACAACTCAAAGACAACGTCTTTCCTTTACGTTTTACGTCTTAAGGCTCCATACAAAGCCATATGCCCTTAACCACTTAGTTCAATTAATATAGAAGTTCAACTTCATCAATCTAGGGTCCACAAACCCCTAATAGCCTACTGTACTCACAGCACAACTACTGTTCTTCGCAAACCCAGAATATCCGGATATATGTCGGGGGCATATCCGGATATCCCATATCTGGATATCACAGAACCCCATATCTGGATATCCATATCCGGATACCATATCTGGATATCCATATCCGGATATTTCTCGATCGCATATCCGGATATCTCACGACAGAATGTAGTTTTCTACATTTCGTGAAGACATCCACCAAAGGTCCAACTTTTAACACTTACACACGTCCAATGATCCATTTATAAGCATATACAAGTTCACTTAGGTGTTGATTACTTCATTTTAACCATTAGCATGCAAAGACATCATCTTTAAGCAATTAAAACTCATGATCAAGGTTGAACCACTTACCCCAAGCTAAAAATAGATGAAGGAGTGCTCTTGGAGCTCACTACCAACACCAAAGGTTCTGACTTCACCAAGAAAACGAAAATGAACACAAAGGTGAGTTCTTTGCACTCAAAGATCACACATTGATGCACCAAATTCCATTGCAAAGGCTCAACCAACTCTGCCTACCACCCTCACACACAGAAGCTGGATCACCAAATAAATGCTATCTCTCACCCTCACGAAGCCATCCACAAGTGTTTACAAGGAGGAAATGTGAAGAGAATCAAGAAAGATAACAACTTGGCTCAAGAAATGGAGGGAAAGAGCAAGGAACAGAAATCTGGTCAGCCACCACAAAAAAACCCACGTAGCAAATGGTAGTTACCTAGGGTTTTGGGCCAACTAATGAATATATAGGCATTTAAGTCATAAAGGCGCAGTATTAGCCTTAATAGCTATGCAAAACATTTTAATCTCAAACTTTGGAATCTTAACCTACTCAATTTTACAAGAATTATAATTTTATTTTATTTTTCGCAGCACCTTTCCGGTACGCGCTTTTCCATAGCCAGTATCAGTTCTGGCATCAGTTCTCATTATTTTGACTTGAAACTTGTTTTACAAGTCCTACATTTTATTCTAGTAATTATCATGTACTTATTATAATTTTTCGGTACGCATTTATAACGACTAGCAGAACCGGTATCTGCATTTTTCTTCCGAAAAGCGACTTTAGCATTATTACTCACTTACTATAATTATTAGAGCCTCATAATAATTATTAGGGTCAATTATGAAATTATCTCCTAATTATCATAATTAATTAATTAATTACCTTAATTAACGGTGCGGGTTCTTACAATCGCCACCCTAAGACGTGTTAGTACATAGGTGCCCTAGAGACAATCTGAGAGTTAGATCGACCCATGTACTTCTTTACTAGTTATGAATAAATTTTATGAATGAAAGCATTCTTTATCTTGTATCATATTGCATGTCTCAAATATTGAATATGAGTAATTGGATAATGCCATTGGAATGGAACATGTGTCACATTGAGGATCTGTGATAGGGATCACGGTCATGAGGGCTCAATGACACCACACATCCATTGCCAGAAGTATGTTCCTAGTCTAGAGATACCGCTAATGGGCATTGCTTATCTCGGGTAAGACTAGCACGACTCAACTACTTGCATGGAGATGCAAGGTAGAGTCCTCGTGAGCTGCAGACATGGAGATGTCTTAGCTGACTCGTGGGTGGACCTATTAGAGAATAGCTCGCACTGAATTAACCCACAAAGAGATACTACAAGGAAATCTCACAGATAGTATCAATAGGTAATGTCTCTTATTATTTGGGTGCGTCTTTCCATAAGGTTAACATTTATTTTAGCAGTTTTTGGTTTGAAATTGTCAATTATGAAATTTATGAGTGATAAGGTTAGCATTTATTTTAGGAGTTTTTGATTTGAATTTGTGAGTTATGGAATTTATAAGTCATAAGGTTAGTATTTATTTTAGGAGTTTTTAGTTTAAATTTGTCAGTTATGGAATTTATGAGTCATAAGGTTAACATTTATTTTAGGAGTTTTTTATTTGAATTTTTCCGTTATAAGATTTATGAGTCATAAGGTTAACAATAATGTAATTTAAGAGTTAGTCGTTATTTTTTTTGTAATTAAGTTTGGTTTTAATCGTCTTTATGGCTATTTAGTGTTGCAATTTTAGAAATTCAAATTATACGTTGACTTACGAAAAACATCACACATTGACTTACAAAAATATAAACACCAATCTAAAACAAAATTGTCCCTTATACAGTCATAGGCCAGGCCGTAGCCCCTGCAGGCCGGCCTGACCCATTTACACCCCTATATATTGTCATGCAACTGATAACAGACATGACAATGCTCCTCTCTCCCTCCTCTTCCAAACATGTTTTTTCTTCATCTTCTTCGTCCGAGCTTATAACCAACACAGATGGCATGGGTTCCATACTAATGCCAAAAACCGTTTAAATCCCCAGAAACCTTCAAAAGATCAAAAATTTTAAGCAACCTCGTAATGGGGTGGGATTATCCAAACTCTCCCCGCACAAAACTTGCTATAAATAGGAAAAGAAAATCATTTCGAAAGCATAAAAAGTAAGCGTGAATAAAAATCAAAAAAGGAAAAAATAAATAAATAAATTACCCCTTCGACGCTAACGTTAGTCAGAGAGATTCAGAAAATAAAAATAAAAATTTACAGAGTCTTTGAAGGTTGAGAAGGGGAACACAGAGAGTGGGATAGTGGAGAAGTTTTAAAGACTCGAAGTGTAGGGGGAGTAAAGCATACGACGTCAATATATAGGGGTGTAAATGGCCAGGCCGGCCTGCAGGGGCTACGGCCTAACCTATGAAAAGCCTGACCCCGCCTGTAGGGGCTACGGCCTGGCCTATGAACGTATAAGGGACAATTTTGTTTTAGATTGGTGTTTATATTTTTGTAAGTCAATGTGTGATGTTTTTCGTAAGTAACGTATAATTTGAATTTCTAAAATTGCAAAACTAAATAGCCATAAACATGATTAAAATCAAACTTAATTACAAAAAAAAATAACGACTAACTCTTAAATTACATTATTGTTAACCTTATGACTCATAAATCTCATAACGGAAAAATTCAAATAAAAAAACTTCTAAAATAAATGCTAACCTTATGACTCATAAATTCCATAACTGACAAATTTAAACTAAAAACTCCTAAAATAAATACTAACCTTATGACTTATAAATTCCATAACTCACAAATTCAAATCAAAAACTCCTAAAATAAATGCTAACCTTATCACTCATAAATTTCATAATTGACAATTTCAAACCAAAAAATGCTAAAATAAATGCTAACCTTATGGAAAGATGCACCCAAATAATAAGAGACATTACCTATTGATACTATCTGTGAGATTTCCTTGTAGTATCTCTTTGTGGGTCAATTTAGTGCGAGCTATTCTCTAATAGGTCCACCCACGAGTCAGCTAAGACATCTCCATGTCTGCAGCTCACGAGGACTCTACCTTGCATCTCCATGCAAGTAGTTGAGTCGTGCTAGTCTTACCCGAGATAAGCAATGCCCATTAGCGGTATCTCTAGACTAGGAACATACTTCTGGCAATGGATGTGTGGTGTCATTGAGCCCTCATGATCGTGATCCCTATCACAGATCCTCAATGTGACACATGTTCCATTCCAATGGCTTTATCCAATTACTCATATTCAATATTTGAGACATGCAATATGATACAAGTTGTGTTAAAGCATCTATCCCATATATTAGACACACAATTACTCAATCTTAATTCTTAAGTATCTCAACCGTTGACTTTTTATTCATCTAACGGTTATAATTTATTGAGTTATAATAATTAATTAATTACTAATTTCAAATAAATTACATTCATTAGATAGATGAAAATTAAGAACCGAGGTGAAGTAAGACTTCTTAATTTTGTACCAGAATCAAAAGATTGTTCTTCAAGTATAATAATACCTTTGCTAAAGACGATATATATCATTCCAACCCCAAACATAACAAAAAAAAAAAAAGTTTTGGACAACCCCAAAGAGGTTATTTTTTTAGAGAATGATCACTGAAAATTACACGACAAAAAAACAATGATATTTATACATTAATTTTATTACATCACTTTTATATTTTTTGTTCATATGAAAGAAGAAACATTCATCCCAAAGTAAAACGTTCTTTTTTCCATAAATAAGATGGTGGAAGTATCATTTCTCGGAGCAAATATAAATCTACGAGGCTAGTTAATGGAAGAATACCAAATTACCAATGTGAGTTAGAATGTTGAATATTCAAAAATTCTAAATTTGCAATAATAAGCAGGGTATCCAGCAATGCAATAGCGAATTATGGAATTTATAAGTCATAACGTTAGTATTTATTTTAGGAGTTTTTAGTTTAAATTTGTCAGTTATGAAATTTATGAGTCATAAGGTTAGCATTTATTTTAAGAGTTTTTTAATTTGAATTTATCCATTATGAGATTTATGAGTCATAAAGTTAACAATAATGTAATTTTTGAGTTAGTCATTATTTTTTTTGTAATTAAATTTGATTTTAATCGTGTTTATGGCTATTTAGTGTTACAGTTTTATAAATTTAAATTATACGTTACTTACGAAAAACATCACACATTGACCTACAAAAATATAAACACCAATCTAAAACAAAACTGTCCCTTATACGTTCATATGCCAGGTCGGGTCAGTATAGCCCCTACAGGCCGGCCTGACGCATTTACACCGCTGTATATTGACGTCGTATGCTTTACTCCCCTACACTTCGAGTCTTTAGAACTTCTCCACTATCCCACTCTCTGTGTTCCCCTTCTCAACCTTCAAAGACTCTGCAATTTTTATTTTTATTTTAAATTTCTGAATCTCTCTGACTAACGTTAGCGTCGAAGGGGTAATTTATTTATTTATTTTTTCCTTTTTTGATTTTTATTCACGCTTACTTTTTACTTTTTATGCTTTCGAAATGATTTTCTTTTCCTACTTATAGCAAGTTTTGTGCGGGGAGAGTTTGGATAATCCCACCCCATTACGAGGTTGCTTAAAGATTTTGATCTTTTGAAGGTTTCTGGGGATTTAAACGGTTGTTGGCATTAGTATGGAACCCATGCCATGTGTGTCGGTTATAAGCTCGGACGAAGAAGATGAAGAAAAAGCATGTTTGGAAGAGGAGGAAGAGAGGAGCATTGACACCAATTGGATAATGCGGGTGCTGGGGATGTCCGATGAAGAACCAGACCAGGATGTTGTGGTTAGCGAGGTGAAGAAACCTGAACTCAAGTCAAAGTCTTCGATTTTAACGCCGGCTGTGAAAGATGATGATGAAGATGATTGTGTTATTCTGGAGGGTGACCCTGACAACGTTGTCACCACAGTGGAAGAGGAGACAACTGGGTCTGACGAGTTGTTTGTTGTTGGAGAGAAGGGCCAAGTATTTTCTCTAATTTATTGTGCTAGTGCTTGTTCTTCCTGTTTCTCTTTCTTTTCTTTTTTTTTCTCTTTAATTGTTAGTGGAAAAGAAATGAAAAAAATGATGGAATTTATTGTGTCCTCGAAGCATAAAAACATTTATTTATATTTTTGAAAAAGTTCACCGATGCCCCCACGTGGTTCGCTTCAAAATCATCTATGCCCCTGTGATTTTTTTTTATCACATATGCCCATGTGCTTTCTAAAAAATTAGAAATCACAAGGGCATATCTGATAAAAAACATGTTACAAACTCATACGGGCATATGTGATCAGAAAAAAAATCATAGGATCATAAGTGATTCTGGAATAAAACACATGTGCGTTGGTGAACTTTTCCCAGTTTTTAGTGCATTCCTTGGTTTATGGTCTAAATTCTCATGCACGTAATTATTTTCATATATTTTACTAAAATTTTGATTTAGATGTATTGGTGACCACAAGATATTTTCCTTTTTCCTTCAGTGTTTGATGTCTTGAGCATGGATTGCTTGGGTTTCGTGGATTGACAAGGGAGTCTGTTTGTTTGTGGATTCAAGCATGCTTCAGTAGGATGGGAGATTAAAAGTTGTATTTTTTGAACGGATGATTCTCTTTTAGTATCTGAAAATAATTGCATGAGTTGGCTTCCCATTATTACCATTGCCAAGTTTATTATAGTTAAGATTGCTGCAGATATGAGGAAACTTTAAGATGGCAGAACACTTGAATCCTGGGCTACCTACCTTGGCTGTGGCATCTGAGATAAAACTTTTTGAATGGATTCATATTCCAATATTGCAGGCATTAGATGAGGCACTTGCATTTAGTGCAGCATTACTATTTGCTACTTGCTCATTTTATTTTTTGGTTTTCTGCCTTAAATTATCTCTGGTTTTCATGCATGAGCTTGTTTACTCAAAACTGCAAATCTCAAACTTTCTGTGCTTATGATTGAAAATGTATCAGTAGCATTTGAGATGCGGAGGTTCATTTTTGTTTTTTGACTTGCAGATTGCATGCAGAGACTATGCTCATCCTCGGCATCTTTGTGTCAATTTTCCTTTTTCTTCCACCCCCCATGAGAGACACTGTGAGCAGGTAAAGGTCATAATTGATTACTTTAGGCTATGTCAGAGTTTAGCATTTATTAATTAGTTGGTTTAATTATAATTGTTTCTTATGTTATTTTCTGATTGATATTATCCTTCTATCACTCTGATTTCTGTTTTTGATGATGTGCAGTGTCACTGTTATGTCTGTGACTCCCTTGCCCCATGTCTGAAATGGGCCACTAACCTTTCAAGTACAGATCATTGTCATGCAACTGATAAATATGAAACGTGGAAAATTCTGAGGAAAAATTTCAAGTTGGTTAACACTGTTTCATTACCAGCTTCAACCAATTATGGTACTTTTCATTATGTTGGGAATCCCCAACATAACCATGTTCTGCCGCATGATATCATGCGATTATCTCCAAATTCCATGTTACTGAATCAGACATCAAGGTCAACTGCAACACATACATGCTCCCCAGTAAATCTCATACATCAAAATCAGGCATCTCAGCCAAATATGACGCAGACGAGCTCTTCACTAAATTATGGCTTACAGAATCAGGTCTGCAGGTCAAATACCGTCCCGGTATGCTCCACGGCCTCCAACTTTACGATCCGGCACGGTGCAAACCATGGTAGATATCAAGAGCAGTCTCCTTCCTTGGCAAGGCAGTTGCTAAGTGTACGTAATCATGCCATCCAAAGGATGCGAGGACGGGGACCTAGCAGTTTAGGACCTAATTTCCCTTATTCTCATATCAATGGGGTAGGCAATGTTGTTGTTGGGAGCACACTGCCAATGAACCATTCTACTCATGGTGCATATGGTTTCAGCAATCATGTCAATCCAGCACAGCAACAATATGACATATATAATGCTGCAAAAGTATTTTCAAATAAAGGGACTTGTTATGAACAGAATGATGATTGGTTCCCCAAAAATTTATTTTTCCCACTACCAAGTTCTGAACCAACCAGCTTTAGCAGTTTCAGCAAATATACTACAGCTTCTGAAGCCCAAGCATGTTACCAATCAAATGATAGCCAAAACCTTTATGGATCTTTCATTCAGGGTAATGATGCTCCTTCAAGTTATGTGGCTCTCCTGAATGGAAATCAGCATCAAATTGGAAGTCAAAATGAAAATGCTGGTGGAATTACAATGCAAGATTTATGCCAACAGAAACCTCACGATGAGAGTCAAAGTGAATCTGCAAGAAATGTAGGTTTTTCAATTTTTGACTTAGATTGGGTTGAGACTGGTCAAGGCATTTCTCATCTACACAGTTAACTGGAAGCACTAACCTTGGCTCAGTGGATGATATCAAGAACTGGCTTTTTAATGAAGTGGATGGTGTTTTTTCAACTGACTCGTGGAATGGTCTTGCACATGTCTTGCTTAGTAATTTTCTCAATGATGATGAGAGTCTTCAAGGTTGTTGCAAAGAGCTCTGCTGCTATATAGATGCAAGTGCTAGGAACTGGCTATTAGTGGTTACTTATTTTCATATTTTAATCTTGTTTTTTTTTTTTTTTTGGAGATACATATTTTAATCTTGTTGTTTATAGTTATTATTGATATTGATATATTTTAATTAATTTTTATAGCATACATATAAGGTTTTTCTTTTTTAATTTATATCTTGTTTATTATGTGTTCTTCATCTCCAATGTTATCTTTTTCCCCCTTGTTCACTTTCATCCCACCCCTTCAACACCAATCACCAATTTTTTCTTTCTCGTCAAACGTGATATATTTTATTTTTTATTTTTGTTAAATAAGTTTATCATACATAGAGATAGAGTACTTAAGAACCATATTTATGACACAAAATTGGCGTTAATAATCTATGAAGCACCGACATTTTAAAGATCCTAGCGTGTTGTGTCCGACACTTCCCGACACTCTCGGACACTCCCCGACACTTCAACACGCGTTATAAAAATTCAAAGGTTGCGGTGTGTTGAGTTTTTAGTTTCAGTTATTAGATTCGTTGGATTGTGATTACCATTTTATTGAGTTTAATATAAATATTTGGGATATCTTATGTTTCTTTGCAAAATTTATGAATATTATAAGTTTAGATTCATTTTTTTGTTAAATTAATGAATATTAATATAATATACACTATATAAATTAAAAATATTATTTAATATCAAAACGTGTCCTAACGTGTCGAAATCTAACATTTTTTAAAATTAACGTGTCGTGCGTATCGTGCGTATCATGTCACGTATCCCGTGTCGATGTCGGTGCTACATAATTAATAATCATAGTTCACCACTCATCACGGCATTTCTTCTCACTCCAAATTTACTTTGCTAAGAAGCCGTTTCTTGAATTGCGCTATCATATATTTTCTCTGATTTGTTCAAACTTTAATCCCCCGGTAAAAAGTCTGTTTTTCAATATCAAACACATCCGGTCTCGTATCAAGACTTGGGTTTCTACTACAAAAACCTGGAATTTAGGCACGGTGCTTTGGCTATTGTTCCTTTCAGTGGCAAATTGAAGAAAAAAACGTTAAATTCACTACATTGTTGCATTTCGCTAGATTCTTTCTTGTTTGGTTGACTTATACTGTTTGTTCCAAAAACTAATGGCATACGGATATCTCTTTGGTTAAAATGCATATGCATGTGTTATAACGAGATTCACTTGTTGCATGCTTTTATATTGGCAATAAAGAAACTTGGCTCAATATTGGGCGTGTCATCATGTACTATATGGAAGCAGAGACACGAGAATTCATGGAAGCGGGGCTAGATGACTGATTACCAAGTGCAACCCTTGATCATTGACTTGCTTAGTTCAATTCTTGATATGATCAAGTGAAAATCAAACCGCGTAATGGATGCAAAAATCAATATTCAATTTTTTTTTTTGTAAATAAATCTATATTCAATTTTATTATGCTAGCAGTCTATGAAGCACCGACACTTCAAAAATCCTGACATGTCGTGTCCTACACTTCCCGACACTCTGGGACACTCCGACACTCTAACACGTGTTATAGAAATTCAAAAAAAAGTTTAAAGGTTGCATTGGGTTGAGTTTTTAGTTCCAACTATTAGATTCGTTGGATTACGATTACTATTTTATTGAGTTTAATATAAATATCTTATGTTTCTTTGCAAAATTTATAAATATTATAAGTTCAGATTCATTTTTTGTTAAATTATTGAATATTAATTATAATATACACTACATAAATTAAAAAATTATTTAATATCAAGACGTGTCCTAACGTGTCAAAATCTAATATTTTTTAGAATTAACGTGTCGGAGTGTCGTGTCGTATCATGTCACGTATCCCGTGTCGATATCAGTGCTACATAGCTAGCAGCCTATCAAGTACTATAGACAATAAATCAGTATTGCATGCTCTATGTGAATAATGTTGTACAAATTAAAGAGAAAACTCCAAAATGACCTCTTATTCTTCAATGGGTCCTTCTGCATTCAATTTCCAATTTTCAACAAATCAGCATAAATTCCAAGTTTCAATGGTCATAATCGGCCAAAAATTGCAATATCTTAAAACATGAATAGCGTTAATATATATATTTGGTTTCATGGTAAACTTTATTATTTACTTATTTACTTTCTTGAAAATCTTTGTCATTGGCATTGTCATTAATACTAACAAGAGTAAAACTTAAAAAGAATGGGCAATTTTTTTAACTATCAACTGCTTAAAATCATTAATGAGAGACGTTGCTTAAAAAGAAAGTTACAAACTAATTTAATAAATTCCACAACTTGTTAAAATGAAAGTTACGATGTAGCGTTGAATGTCCCCGTTATGGCATTAAGAGGAGCCACATATTCCCAATGCTGAAACATCGAAGATCTCAAGGATTTTTAAAGTGAGCACTTAAATTGAAGGTTAACTCAATCGACAATACTGCGTTTTATGACAAACGAACAGTCAAAAGGGCTTGAATTTTGGAAAGAACTTTTGGGGCAGATTTGAATAAATTAGTCGAATGATTTTAACAAACTTTTTGAATGATTTTGTTTTATATGATGCTGTTCGGATATACATTGAATTTATGAATATTTACGAAATTACTAGTAATGTTCTATATTATCCTTCATCCTCCTTCACACAAACAAACCCACAAAAACTCATTTGTTTCACTGTGCACCGCTCGTTTGTGTTAATTTTTTTTTTTAATTTTTGTTGGCACTTTTTTTTATAATGGGCAAAGATAATATAGCTTGTTATCTACCTTCTCTCACTTTAATTTTATTTATTTATTGTAGACTTTGTAAATTATTGCTGCAAATTAAAAGCTAAGGTTTCTATCTTGAAATTGATTTTTTGTGAAATTATGTTCTCTTATTTTTATTTTTTAACATGCTAACAGGCTAAGACGAGCTTCACACGTGCTTTTATTTTTTGTAAATAAACCAGACCACATGCCAATATTATATTCGTAACAGGTAACAGGCTAAGGCCAGTCAGACACGTTTAAATACAGGCTTGGCCCTTTAAGACCAAAGCTCGGCTCGGCCCGGCCCGTTAACACCCCTAAATAGAATAGTCCCCATCTTGTATGCAATGGATTAGTTTATGTACGTACTTGTTAATATATATATATATATATATATATATATATATATATATATATATATATATATATAGGGAAAAACATTTATCGCCAGGTTGAGATAAGTTTATCTCCGGCTACCCCAAAACTAAGTTATTTTATTTATTTATTTTCTTATATTAATTGATTCACCTTTGAATGGTTATGATTCCCTTTTTCTCTCTTTTCCTTTATCACCATTGATCCATCTTTGTACGGTTATGATTGACTAGCTGGAGATAATTTTATCTCTGCCAGCTTGAGAAATGATAAGCCCATAAAATTATATAGAGGTTTAAGAGAGAGAAGGGGGAGAGAGAATAGAGGGGCTATTAAGAGGACAACGAGGACCCTCGGATCGCTACTACCAATTTAACGGTGAGATTGATTGGTAGTAACATTGATTGTGACTTTATTTGGTTGTCACCATATTCTGTCCCTATATATATATATAGGTAGGATCCTTTGACACCAGTGTCAGATTTCAAATTTGACACCTAATCCAATCCGAGAGTCGTGAAATCAAAAAAGATCAACGGTTGTCACATGCTTACAAATCAGAGCCGTTGATCTTTTTTGATCTTGACACCTCATCCGAGAGCCGTTAAATCAAAAAAGATCAACAGTTGTCACATGCTTACAAATTAGAGCCGTTGATCTTTTTTGATCTAACGGCTTTCAGATGAGTTGTCAAATTTGAAATTTGATACCGGTGTCAAAGGATCCTACCTTATATATATATATATATATATATATATATATATATATATATA
Source organism: Gastrolobium villosum (assembly GCA_032173675.1). Classification (NCBI taxonomy): domain Eukaryota; kingdom Viridiplantae; phylum Streptophyta; class Magnoliopsida; order Fabales; family Fabaceae; genus Gastrolobium; species Gastrolobium villosum. Next base: position 36,396 of record JAVKPL010010414.1, on the reverse strand, counting down.
TATATGGGAAAGATCATTTAACTCTAGAATAAGATTTAAAAATCTTACTCTTCATCTCGTCGTTGATTTTCGTTCATCTAACAATTATCATTTATTTAAAATTAATAATTAATTACTTGTTATAACTTATTAATCTATAACTGTTAGATGGACATAAATCAATGGCTCGGATGAGGAGTAAGACTTTTAAGTCTTTTTCTGGAGTCAAAAGATTCCTCCCCATATACATACATACATTCATACATACGTACATACATATATGAGGTGTCAAAATTAAAATTTGATACCGGTGTCAAAGGACCCTGCCCCTATATATATATATATATATATATATATATATATATATATATAGGGGCAAGATTCTTTTACACCAGTGTTAAATTTTGAAATTTGACACCAAATTCTATTTGTTGATTTCCAGCAATCAACGATTATCATTTATTGAGAATTAATAATAATTAATAAGTTTAATTCCCAAAAACAGATAATCGTTGATTGACGAAAATAAAAGGTTAGGATTTGGCGTCAGAATTTAAAATTTGACACCGGTGTTAAAGCATCTTATCTCATATATTAGACACACAATTACTCAATCTTAATTCTTAAGTATCTCAACCGTTGACTCTTTATTCATCTAACGATTATAATTTATTGAGTTATAACAATTAATTAATTACTAATTTCAAATAAATTACAATCATTAGATGGGTGAAAATTAACAAATGAGGTGAAGTAAGACTTCTTAATTTTGTACCGGAATCAAAAGATTGTTCTTCAAGTATAATAATACCTTTGCTCAAGACGATATATATCATTCCAACCCCAAACATAACAAAAAAAAAAAAGTTTTGGACAACCCCAAAGAGGTTATTTTTTTAGAGAATGATCACTGAAAATTACACGACAAAAAAACAATGATATTTATACATTAATCTTATTACATCACTTTTATATTTTTTGTTCATATGAAAGAAGAAACATTCATCCCAAAGTAAAACGTTCTTTTTTTCCATAAATAAGATGGTGCAAGTATCATTTCTCGGAGCAAATATAAACCTACGAGGCTAGTTAATGGAAGAATACCAAATTACCAATGTGACTTAGAATGTTGAATATTCAAAAATTCTAAATTTGCAATAATAAGCAGTGTATCCAGCAATGCAATAGCGAAATCGACGGCGGAGAATTGCAACAACAAAAACAAATAACGTATAACTCATTCCATTATAAACGAAGCATCATTCCCTCAATAGGTGAGTTCCTGCCACCACCACCACCACCACCACCAACCATGGCTGCTTTCACTTGCTCCGCCGCAGACCTCCACCCTCTTCTTGGCACCGATGCTAATGCCACAGCCTTTGCTGAATTCATATGTGGACGTTTTGATGCCATTTCAAACAAGTTCGTTGACACAACCTATGCAGTTGATAACACTTACCTTCTCTTCTCTGCATACCTTGTCTTTGCCATGCAGCTTGGTTTTGCTATGTTATGTGCTGGTTCTGTTCGTGCCAAGAACACCATGAACATCATGCTTACCAATGTACTTGATGCTGCAACCGGTGGAATTTTCTTTTACATCTTTGGTTTTGCATTGGCTTTTGGTACCCCTTCTAATGGTTTCATTGGGAAACACTTCTTTGGCCTAAGTGATTTCCCTTCACAGTCTTTTGACTATGGATTTTTCCTCTATCAATGGGCTTTTGCCATTGCTGCTGCTGGGATCACAAGTGGTTCCATTGCTGAGAGGACACAATTTGTTTCCTATTTGATTTACTCATCATTCTTGACTGGTTTTGTTTATCCAATTGTGGCTCATTGGTTCTGGTCTGCTGATGGTTGGGGTAGTCCTGCTCGGGGGGAAGAGAATTTGTTGTTTGGTTCTGGTGTCATTGATTTTGCTGGTTCAGGTGTTGTTCACTTGGTTGGTGCTGTTGCTGGATTCTGGGGTGCATTCATTGAAGGCCCTCGTATTGGAAGATTTGATCATGGAGGAAAGCCTGTGTCAATGAGAGGACACAGTTGTACATTGGTTGTTTTGGGAACATTCTTGTTGTGGTTTGGTTGGTATGGATTCAACCCTGGCTCATTTCTTAACATCTTGAAAACCTATGGAGATAGTGGTTCTTATTATGGACAATGGAGTGCTATTGGGAGGACTGCAGTGACCACAAGTCTTGCTGGATGCTCAGCTGCATTGACCACACTCTTTGGAAAACGTATACAAACTGGTCATTGGAATGTCACAGATGTTTGCAATGGTTTGCTTGGTGGGTTTGCTGCTATCACTGCAGGGTGTGCTTTTGTGGACCCTTGGGCAGCAATCATATGTGGGTTTGTAGCTGCTTGGGTTCTCATTGGATGCAACTTGCTAGCAGAGAAATTCAAGTATGATGACCCTTTGGAGGCTGCACAACTTCATGGTGGTTGTGGTATATGGGGGATTATCTTCACTGCTTTATTTGCTAAGAAACAATATGTAAATGAGGTCTATCCCGGGCTTCCTGATAGGCCTTATGGATTGCTCATGGGAGGGGGTGGAAAGCTCTTGGCAGCACATGTTATGCAGATTTTGGCCATCATAGGTTGGGTGAGTGTCACCATGGGATTGGTGTTCTTTGTGCTGCACAAACTTAATTTACTGAGGACTTCACCTGATGAGGAGATGGCTGGATTGGACTTAACCAGCCATGGTGGATTGGCATATGAGTATCATGAAGATGTACAACCTGCACAGAAACATGCATTTGGAACAAGTGTTTGATTAATATTTTCTATTTGTAATTAAAATACTAAAATGTTATGATAGAGATTGTACATAGCTACTTGACTATGTTACCCTGAATCAGTGATTATACTTATTTGTTTCCCTTATGGAAGACAATAATAGTAGCTATGAGTTGTGTATTCAGATGTTCTTGTTTCTGTATTTAATAAAGAAGTTTGCAGCATTGGACAAAAAACAAATGTTTAAACTCATTTTCTTGTTTTTCTAAACCAAGTTGATTAGACATATAGATAGAGTACCCAAGAAACATATATAAGTTGCGACACAAATTTGTGCTAATAATAGTAATTCTTTTTTTCATCTTTTTCTCACGAAATCAGAAAATGATTGGCTATTTGTCTTTTTCCAATTTGTTTTTAAAATGCTTATTAGAAAATAATATAAACTATTAAAAAGGCCCACATCTAAAATCTTGAAGTTTTGGATTAAAATGATTCTTTAGTATCAGAGTCAGTGATCATAAGATTATGAATTCGATCATCATCACCCCTCACTTTCTAGTGAAATTAAATAAGCACTCTTTTACCAAAAAAAAAATAAGCACAGGCCCAAAAGACTCTTACGTGAAGGGGTAAGGCTTTGCGTGAGGGGACATACTCTCACCCAAAACATTAAGGTTTTGAATTGAAATGATTGTTTACAACGCCAAACTAAACACCCCTCACTTTCTAGTGAAATTAAATAAGCACAAGCCCAAAAGACTCTTACGTGAAGGGGTAAGGCTTTGCGTGAGGGGACATACTCTCACCCAAAACATTAAGGTTTTGAATTGAAATGATTGTTTACAATGCCAAACTAAACACCCCTCACTTTCTAGTGAAATTAAATAAGCACAAGCCCAAAAGACTCTTACGTGAAAGGGTAAGGCTTTGCGTGAGGGGACATACTCTCACCCAAAACATTAAGGTTTTGAATTGAAATGGTTGTTTACGACGCCAAAATAAATTTTTTCCAAACAGTGTCTGTAATATTCTTATATTACACTGCTATCTTTTTGTAAATGAATTCTTTGTTAATTAAGCTTGTCTAGAATTTCTTCTATCCTAATGCACTTGACAGCTGGGTTCTTCTTGATTTTGATCATGTTACAAATAGTTTGAAAGTTGAATACACCAGGGTTCATTTTAAGTAAAGCTTAAGTTCATGTAAGTACACCAATGAAAGACAAAGGGATAATTCAGTTGTTATGTCCTATCTAGAATTAATTGTTGGTCAAACTGCATAAATCTGAGGTATATAATTTGGACATGTTTTATCATGATAAGTAAGAGGCAATGCGTTGGCCTCTTGATTTACTTGTACTATTGTTTTGTACCAAAAGACTAATGGCAACAATGAGATTCACTTGTTGCATGTTTTTATATACGTAGGCAACAATTGAACTTCGCTCAATGGAGATTAAAAGCAATATTGTTGGTGTGTCATCATGCACTTCGAAAGCAGAATCATTGGAATTCATGGAAGCGGGGCTAGATGACTAACAAAGTGAAACCCTTGACCTTTGACATGCTTAATTCAATTCTTGATAAGATCAAGTGAAAATCCAACCATGTCATGGATGCAAGAATAAATAGAATTTTACTATGCTAGCTAGTGCTATGAACAATAAACCAGTAGTATTGTATGCTCTCTGTGAATAATATGGACATTGATTGTATTGCCCCTCTCTTTGTGTCTCCGTATAATATACTTGAATGTTATGGAGTGAAATTTTTTTTTTCAAATTGCCACAGTATCATAGTCGCCGAGGTACTTAGCTACTATAGGTAGGATACGTGTCATGTTCACAGTAGAAAAGCTTTGGAGGCTTGTTGCAGCATAGTCGCTGAGGTACTTAGCTACTTTTCCAGCTGCTGAAAACGTGACACGTGTCCCGTTCATAGTAGCTAAGTACCTCAATGACTATGGTATCGTGGCAGTTTGGAAAAAATCTACACTCCGTGACATTCAGGTATATTATATTGAAACAGAGGGCAGTACGGTTAATATCCCTGAATAATATTGTACAAAATACGGAGAATACTCCAAAATGAACTCTTATTCATCAATAAACCTCACAATGGGTTCTTCTGCTTTCAATTTTCAGTTTCTAACTAACTTTTAGAGTTGTAACTAATTTTATCAATCTTTGAACTTATGTCTTGGTGTTTGCTCTGGATCGTATTAATTAAATTGTTATTAGTTGTGTTTCTAGGTTTCTAGATGTTTAGCAGATACTTGAACTCTTATTTATGTTGCGTACGTGGATGAGTTTTAGCGGTGTATTGGTTTTCATTTCTCCCTTTATCGGTCCTTGTAGTCATTATGAAGCTGCAATGCTTGTTGGCTTGTTGCTACACAAGATATGGATGTAGCTGCGTAGTTTGCGTTCGTACTACAGTGATAGGATTGGAAATGAACCAATTGTTAGCGAACTGTACTCTTAGATCGTAGTTGCCACAGTGCTTGCTTGTGAGATTATATTGTTTAAAAACTAAAACATGATGAGAATTTTTTAAATGTTAAAGTCAAGATGTTAGAAACAAGTTGGAGTCAAAGTTGTTTATATTATATCGCATATACGGGATTAAAAGAGAGAGAGAGAGAGACCGTGAGGAGTCAAACATATGTTGAATACACAAGAGTGGTTATGCTTATTACTTGTTTTGTTTTAACCGAACAATTTTCATTTCTCCAGGTATTATGGATAGTTTCTAATTGGTTTAGGACACGTAAAGAATTGTGATAAAGATTGGGCTATGATGGCGTTTACACCTTCATGTAAAGGATTCCTTTAAGCCCTTGCATCCTTAGAAGGCAAGGAGGGTCGTTTCGGTTTGGCCCAATCTGATCTCTTAGTCAATTATTATGTGGATTCCTCATTCGGTCTGTAGTTACTTTAAATTCTTACATCAGATTCTTTGTTGGGTATAAAAAGGGAACTTGTAAGGTTCTCACTAGGCTATATTTGGGAGGCTGAAGCAAGATAATGACTTATTCATTAAGCGGAGTGGTTCTACCAAAACAGGTTATTCTAGAATCCTTAAACATAAAAATCCAATGGGTAGCTCTTCTTGCTAGAATTGGGTTTAGAACTGTGTTCCACTGAAAAGGTGATTTTTTATGGTTGGCGTTGCACAAGTATCGGTTTATCAAATGGCTGCTGATCTCGAACATTTGCGTCGGACTAGCTACGGCATGGGATTATGGCGTTTGATACTTTCTTCGTGTGAAACTGATTTACCTTGAAGTTTTAAGGATTGCTTCTGATGCCAAAAGCTCAGCTTAACCACCATAGCACTATCATCCAAGCCATGCCAACCACTTGACGACTAGTAATCCTCAATACAAATTATGATATAAATCAATATTTCTAACATTTGTTAAGTGTTAAATGTAGAAGTTGAATAGTTTTCAAAATTCAATTTTTACATGACAAAATGTACAGCAGATATTTATAATCCCCCATAAGATAGCTGAAACTTCGCAGAGCAAACAATTTAAACATGGTTCCCGGTGCATCAATGAAACTTTGGCAGCAAGGATAGGTAGTCCCATGCAAGGGATGTTCCCCCACGTGTTGCCATAAAGTACCTACCTCTGATGAGTCACTCTTGCCTGCCAGCTGCCATCCCCTCTGCATTAACCATCTTCGATACCAGCAAATAACTTCACAAGCCGATCATTTCTCTTCATCCTCGGAATCTGACTTTGCAAAAACTGGCTCGGGTTGGGTTTCAGCATATGCCGGAGCAATGAACTTCGGATCCTTTGCTGCAGCATCAGCATATTTCAGGATAGCTTCCCTTGGATCTTCCTCCATCCATGTCTCCTTAATCATACCCCCTTGCTGCAATTGCAAGAAAATGTAAGTACCTTCCAAAGTCGTATTCTAAAAAATGAAAACTAGGTAGTCAAGAAAAATGAAAAGAAATAAACGCACACAAAACAATACCTTTAGAAGATACTGGGTCAGTAAGCTTCCTTGAGTTGTACCAACTCGTCCACCAAAGCCAGGTCCTGTCATGGGAAGTTCAGGCTTATGGGACTTCATTGGATCCTTTAGTATCTTCTCTCGCTGACGCTTGCGGCTTGGCTGATCTCTAAATAGCGGTAAAGCGTGAGGATTGTGAATTACAGGTTTCGCCTCAAAGTCATCAATTGATTTTTTCCTTGGCGCACGTGCAACACAAACAAGAGCTCCTCTCTCACTGAGGGTTGGATCGTATAGTATGTGAGTCCCTCCTTGGCTTTTATCACCAACAGTCGCAAAGATCTTTACAAAGAAAAAGAAGTTCAAGAAGAATTATAAGCATAAGCAACAAATCCTGTTTTAGAGAATGTAAGATGACACTAGAAAATTGTTTAAGAGCAACATAACTCTGATATTATGTTACCTGATTCAGTTTAGGATGCCAAGAACACTGAACAACACTACAAGTGGGGGATATTCCAACTTTTGAAACAAGCTCAAGGTTTACTCTATCAAAGAAGCATAATAAACCTCCAGTTGAGCTCTCCCTTTCTACAGATGTTCCAGTCAAAAAGAGTTGCTCATCGGGACTGAAGGCAATATTTGTTTGTCCATAGTTAGTTGGCAGATCCTCAAACACCTTTAATGCTTCCTTTGCTTTGCGCAGATCCCAAACCTGAGACATAATTCATTGGTCAATCAGGAGAACTCCGGAAGATTAGATAATTGTAAATGAATGCCTAATAAAGGAATAAGTCTTTGGTGCTAATGTAGCACCTAGATTTAGTGCATCCTACCAATAGAAACATTACATTTCAGAGGAGAGAGAAAAAATGTGGCAGAAAAAATATAACTTTAGCTGACATGTGACATTTTTATTCGTGGGATGTACTGAATTTTTGGTGCAGCAGTAGCACCAAAGATTTATTCCTAATAAAGAAAGCAAACAACAACAAACCACCACATATGATCTAAAAAATGAGATCATTTATTTACCTTCAGTGAACCGTCAAAACTTCTTGACAATAAGATTCTCCCATCACTAGAAAATTTCAGACCAGTAATATCTTCCTCGTGACCTTTTTCAATATGTACATCTGGCCTACTCCCCCATCCGGGCTTAATATTCCAAATCTGTGAAGATTAATTGACCATTCCAAGCAATATCAGGAGAAAGTTAATATTATTCCAAGCTTATAAGCAGCATACAGATATTGACTTTATTACCCAATAAAGTCAGTGAAAAAGATAACTACCTGTATAGAACCATCTCCTATACCACCAGCAATGCATTTACCATCACGATCCCATGCACAAGTGGTGACAGGAACTCTTCCAGGTCTCGCAAGCTTTGGTTTAATGACCTATCCATTGAATGATAGCAGGATAAGTTCAATAACATCAGAAAAGTGTAAAGTATGAATTATAGCATAAACTATCACAACTTCATCAAGAGATAATAAAACCTTCCATACATGTCAAATCTAAATACACAGGCGCATATCCTTTCAGTATCATTAATTTTTAATCATCTCCGAAAAATGACACTTTTCGGAGAATAGGAGAAATTCCAAGTCTTCCTATCATTACATTAATCATCAATTTTTAATTCCATGCATGTAAGAACCCAAACAAATGCATATTCTTTCAGTGTTATTGAGCAGATAAAAAGCTTCTGGTGAAATTCGAAGTCTCATAATAATAACCAATTTTAGTTCACAGGGAAGATAGATAAATAAAAGAAGGGATTTGCAAACAAGTACCCATGGGACACCGGTTACTTGTTAAGGAAATAAAAATCGAAAGTGTCAAATGAAAAGAGAAGTGTTTGTAAAATTGGGAACTCACAAAACATTTAATATTTTCTTTATCAAGTAACTAGACAGACAGTAGACACATTGAATAGAACGCATTATACGTTCCTTAACTAAGAAAAAAGAAACGTTTAGAGTACTCGTTAGCAAGAACCATAAAAGAATAACTAGGAAAAGAGTAACTTATCAAAACTTAGTACATAGTCATAAATTAACCAATAATTTTTTTATTTTCCATGAAGTAATAAACCTAACTAAAAAGAAGGGCATTTATATAGACAATGCCAGTAACTTTCTCACAACCTTCAGCGAATAATTGTACAAGCAATATCCGAAGTAAGAGATGCCTTCAGGCACTTTCCTCCGAAAATCCTAAAGTTTTAATTTTATTTTAAAAAAAAAAAAATCCAAGTATCACGAAATACTAATAAACACGAATTTCACAAAGTTTATGTTCCCCAAATTAAAGATTATAAATAAAAAAAGAAAATCAGGATGCACGGAACTACTAAAAGAGAAAACATTTTGCCAACCTGCTTCTGGGTTTTGAAGTCATTAACATCCCAAATTCGTAGCGACCCATCCTCCGACGATGTTAAAATGGTCTCTTTAGTTTTGGGATGCCACTCTCCACATGTCAATCCAGATATGTGACCCTTTGTGTTCTTAAGGTCACGAATATACATATCTCCCTTAACAAACTCTCCCAAAGTAAGCCCATCACGATCATAAATCTTTGCTTGAGCTGAACCAGTGACGCACAAGAATCGATCCGCGGTTGGACTCCAACTTATAGTTCGAACTTGATGACCCTCAAATGGCTCCAGTTGTCGAAAAGATTGCAAACGAGAATTCATTCCTTGAAAATCATACATTCGCAAAGTATAGTCATAACTTCCAGATAGTACCCTAGATCCAGTGTGATCCACCGCAATAGCTGACACAACCTGTTAATACTTCTAATTAATCTCCCAAATTATTTTTTGTTTAATTTAATTAATTTCCAAAATTAAGCTAGAGAGAGAGAGAGAGAGAAGCGATACCTTGGTGTGGCCCTTGAGCACAATCTCGTTGCTGAGCGGAATACGGAACCGGTTACCCACATCTTCATGATCCGACTCGTATTCGGAGTCCGACCCGGACAAATTGGAAACGGGAGGTGGCGGGGGCGGGCCAATCATCTCGTCGTCGTCGTCGTCCTCTTCAACCACCACTTGCGGCGGTGGATCGGCGGAGGAAGGAGGGGTAGGGTTTTTGGAGGGACGGATGGAATTGATCCATTCCTTGGAAGAGGAAGAGAGAGAAGGAAGATCATTATTGACATTGGTAGTTTTTGAATTGGGATTGGAACGACGAGTCGCGTTGTGGATAACTTCGAGAGAGGTTTGCGACTTCGATTGCTTCCCGAACGAAAGAGGAAATTGAGCCCTAACACCTTCGTATATATTACCTTCTTCCTCCATTCTTACACACGATGTAGCAATCACTTGATTTTATTTGGAACGTGATTTACATATACTACATGGATACGTGTTTATTCTGTAATTTTTTTTTTTTTTTCAAAACCCCAAAATAATGTTATTTTAAAATTGCAGGAAATTGGGATAAACCCTGAATCCGAATCCATATTGTATCATGAACAGCGTTATATTTATAATTTTTTTTTTATAAATTTTTACAAACTATATTATATAATACGGATAATAATTCTATTTCAGCATATAATATCTGTAATATAGAGTATAATTGATAAAAGTTTATCAAAAAGAGTTTGTATTATAGTTTATTATACTTGCTCGTTTCTATGCTCTTTCCGGTCTATTCAGACCGGATCACGTTTCTTCATTCGATGTTTACTCATTCGGCCCATAACCTCTCAGCCCAATTGAGTTACAAGTTTATTTTAATTCATTAAGTTTTTAATCACAATGTAAGTTAAATTAACTCTCGTTTATTATCTCTTTTCGTACAATTTTTTTATGTATAAAGCAAGGATATTTTAATTCATTTTTTGTGATTTAATCCCCCTTTTTTAAAACAGTTAAAAATACACCTCTCACGTTGACCTAATATATTTCAAAGAGTTCATGATTACTTTAAGTTATAGCCAAAATATTATTGTGATATAATATTATATTAAAAAACACCATTTCACTTATATTTACAAATAAAAATAAAAACCCGATTTTTGTAATAAAGCTCCTTCCTCAAAAGAGAAGCTCAATTTCTTTGTATCCCTTTATGTTTATAGTTTTCTTTCTTTTCTATTCATTATGCTCCATTTTCCCTAAACTTTAATCATCTAATTGAAATTTTGGTGAACTTTTAAAACTCTATCCATTCATTTCAGCTTATAAATGGGTTTTGGAATAGTTTTCTGGTGTTAGAAATTATGCTTCTTATGATTTATTTGACTCTTCAGGATAAATTTATTACTCAAAAAATTGGAAAATTAATTTAATTATAACTGTTTTTTTTTTTTTTTTTTTTTTTGGGGGGGGGGGGGGGGGGTTGAATAAAGAATATGGGTAGTGTCATTTAAGATTTAGGGAATTAAGTTACATAATCTAAAGCTATATTTTCGTTTGTGTATTATTGAATTTTCTTTGAGCACAGGATGGTGCAAGGAGTCTTCAGTTTGATTGTGCACATTTTTTGAAAAAGATTTTGTTGGAGAATGAGTATAGTGAGTGGATAATTATCATGATAACATATTTCATTATTTTTTAATATATTTTTTGCATTATTATTATTTAATATCATATGTGTGGACAAACAACATTTTATATTTTATTCATGTGATTATTTATGAATTATCGTGTTCTGACTTTTATATATAATAATATTGTTATATTTATGATTTAATATACGAGTAATTATTTTAAAAAATGCTGAATGAAATGTTAAATTTGAAAAGCATGAGACCTGAGAGTTTCCTTTTGTTGACAGAAAAATAAAGAAATCTGCTTACCAAAAAAAATAAAATAAAAAATAAAGAAATCATGTTACAATTTCATACTATTAACGAGGATAATGGTTGGATCCACTTTGTTATGCATATAGATATTTATTTCGAGAAAATATGGTTATCTATTGATTTGGACCTTTTCCAAAGTCCAAGACTAAAGGTCCAAACCAATGAGGCCCAACAGACATTATTTCTAGCCATCATTACGTGTGACATAGCTTGATGGGAAAAAGTTAGCCCACCTCAGACCTCCGATAAGAATAAAATACGTCAGTGGGAAATATCTTCAGTACTACAGTAATACTGAACTCCGTGTATTATTTATTCAATTTAGAAAATATAATATATTTTCTTTACTATTTTATCCTTTCTTTGTATGGTTATTTTCTCCAAAATCATCACCATTTTCTATTTTTAGTAAAAGAGTACATATTACAATAGCACCAAAGATGTGCTCCCTTAGGTGGCATGATAGAGGAACCAAAGTACTATAAATATTATGGGAAAAATATTTGTCATTTTAAATGACACAACTTATATTATTTCACTCTCATAAAGAAGTGGGACCCACACTTTTATTTTTTCTGTCAACTCTCTTTCTTCTTTTATCTATCTATTTCTCTCACTTTAAATTACATAACTTTTCCCAAATACTATAGCAGAACAAACCTAATGGATCATGTTTTTTCTCTTGATTATAGAAGATCATTACTGTTAATCGAATCTCTACCTCCCTGATACTCTTTTCTTTAGTCTTTAGCATTAATCTTCCTTTCCCCTATCACATCAAACTCTCGCGTCCAAACCCCTATTTTCTTGTATCCGTCAAGCTCAGTACTGTGTGATCTAGCCCAATAATTATTGTACTGATCATCTATTAAATATAGTTGTTTAGGAATGTCTAATATAGAGGCGCTCAGTTTTGGTTCCATTATCTAAGACCCCAATAATATTAGATTTGGACTTTATTACGTTTTGTAAATGAGAGAGGATATTCTTACTATCAAAATTTTCTACGACCAACTTACTACCTATCTAATCATCATTGGATCAAAGAGAGAAAATGCTAAAAAAAATTTGAAAAAAGAGAAAATGTTGATTCAATTGTGATTAGATAGATAGTAAGTTGGTAGTAGAAAATTTTGGTAGTAAGAATATCCCTCCTCTTTGTAAATAATCTTCAAATTATTTTATAAATTTATTGATTTCTCGCTTATAAACATGTTTTATTGATTTACTTATATTATTTAATTTAATCTTGTTTATAGCTTAGTTTTGAAAAAAGTAATTTTTATTTAGACTACCATGTAATTGAGTAGCAAGTTATTAGGACTATTTTTATTTTTATTTTTAGATATATACTCTGTTTTCACAATTTTTTATTTCGAATACTTCTTCAAAAATTGAACTTTTAACCTTGAGATTCAAATAATCACATTTTTTTTTGGTAATCCAAATAATCACATTTAACCATTGCCACCGACACTCATTGAATAATTGTTAGGAATTATAATTCTTTTTATAGCATTATTGCGATAAGTTTGTATTATATATATTAGCTTTTGATTTATTTTGTACAGGTGACATTATTGGATTTAAAATAAGGGAAAAATGTTTGTTCTTTTAAATGATACAATTTATATCATTTCACTCTCACAAAGAGGTGGGACCCACACCTTTATTTTTTTGTCCACTCTCTCTCCATTTATCTATTTCTTTCTCTCACTTAAAATAACACAATTTTACCTCATTTAAAATGACACATAATTTCCCCTTAAAACAAATCGAGAGCTATTTGGATGAGCTTTAAAAAAAATTATTATCTTTTTTTATATAAGGTAGAATATTTTTACTATCAATTATTTGTACTACCAATTCACTACTACTCTAATTATCACTGGATCCCACTTTTAATGTACTCTTCGAAGTACATAGTTATATTATAGTGTTAATACGAATATCATATCACTTTTTTTAAAAACACTTTTTATAAGATAAAGTTATATTGTGTGGTGAGTGAAAAAAAATTTAACTGAAAAAAATATTTAGATATTAAAATTTAAAAATATTTTTTCAAGTATAAAGTTATTAAAAAGAACATATGAAAACAAATCATGAAATTAAGATTTGGCCGTGATAGTGGAGTGGCAATGGAGTTTGGACAAATTTGAATTTTGAGAAAAATATTTTAGTTTTAACTTTTATTATTTTAAAAGCAAGAAGTTTTAATTTTAGAGAATTAAAATTTTAACTTTTTTGTATTATCATTTATGACAAGAAATATAATTTTGAGAAAAAGAAATCTCATTCAAAAGGCTGTAAAATTAGGGTGGTAAAATGGGTCGGCCTGTCCCGACCCGCCCATAAAAATATGGTCTTAGACTAGACCGTAAATAAGGTCTTATAAACTCTTATTTATAAAGAAGATCATATATTCAAATATGCACTTCTGCGTATATTGTTTTTGATATATCTTGAAGAAGTATGCAATTTTTCCGTTTTCTTGACATACTAAATTGTAATATTGACATATATATACATATTTGTTTTTTTATAACAAATATTGACATATTTAGTATGTGATTAAACTTACGTATTTGTGAGTGAAAAATAACGTAAAGGTTTTTGATTCAATTGTTACCGGCAGATTTTTCTACTACCACTTCACTACCACTCTAATCACCATTGGATTAGAGGAAAAGTTGAATGAAGAGAGAGAAAAGAAAAATAATTTTTGAATCCAATGGTGATTAGAGTGGTAGTGAAGTGATAGTAGAAAATTTCGGTAGTATGAATATCCTACCTCAATTATTGTAAGTAGAATTATAAGTTTTCCCATTTTTTTTGTTTGGTAAATAATTTTTCCATATTCTTTTAATGAAATAAACTCATTCCTCAAACCTTTTTAATCGAAAAAACTAATTTAAAATATTACAATAATTTATATTAAAATGTTTAAGATATATAATTTGTTACCTATTGTTACAACTGACAATAATCCTCGGTCAAAGGTATAGTTAAGTAGTTCGTTAGTAGTCACTAATAAAAGCAATAAAAAAGGGACTTAAAAAAGAAGAACGAAATTAAAAAATAAAAATAAAAATAAAAAAAGACAGTAACTAGTAACTACTGTCGTTTTGCTGCTACAAAGTCCTGGACGACAACGTTGCGATTGGTGTGAAATCTAAATAAAATCACTGCTGAGGTTTATTTGGCCCATTTGTCTGTTTTGTCGTTATTTTCTTATTTTCGCTTCCTTTTCCATTAAAGAGAATTGCTAATGTCATGAACTCTATTCATTGGTCATTTAGAAAAATGCAATATGTGACCTGATAGTTATTTAGTTAAAATAAATTTTTTAACATTAATAATTACTAATATAGTAACCAAAATCGTACATGTTGATTGCGTATCATCGTTTTTTTAAGTATGTATTTATATATTTCATTTTGTCTTATGAATTATATATGAAATATATTATATTATAAAAGTAAGAAGTTTTATATCAAATTTTACATATCATGAATCACGCACAATTTTCACTATTGATATTATTTATATCTAATGACTCTAATTTATTAGATATATGTACTGTTAGATGTAATCAAATCAATAATTAAGATTGTGTAAAATTTTTTATTCTTATACTTCTATAAGAATAACTTTATATATAAAGAAGATATCTTTTGACCTAGTAAGATTAATAAGTCTTATTTACCAAAAAAATATTAATAAATCTTACTTCTCGTCCAACTATTGATTTCTGTCCATATATGAATTATAATTTATTTAAAATTAATAATTAATTGAGGAGTAAAACTCAATAAAATAAACGGTTTGATGAATGAAAATTATCCACTGAAATCTATGGCTATTTTTTTAATTAAAATTTAAATGGTCCCTTTTTATTTAAAGCATTTTTGTTTCAACATCATTAATCGTGTTATTAATTATTGAACTGTTGATGATTCTTGGCATTAAATTTTGATGGAAAAGTTATTCTCTGTTATTGTGGCCAAGTAATCATGAAAATAAACTCTAATCTTCGCGAGATCAATCGATAAATTAGGGTGATTGGACGACAAAATTGATCACTCAATGATGAAATATTTCCCAAAAAAAAGAGGTAATATGATGGGTGCGTTAACTGTTTTCAATTTTTAATTCACAGAGTGACCCAAAAAAGTCGAAATAAGGTATCATGATGGGTGCATTTACTGTTTTAAATTTTTATCATTATAAGAGTATGACATAATGGATGAAATCACTATGCCCATTTAACTGTGGCTGCTACCCTTGTAGGAACTCCTCCGGCGGCTTATGCTTTACGAGACATTAATATTCTCTTAAAAATAAAAAATAAAAAATTTGGGGTCGAGGGTTTCGCCAACGATGATAGTCTAGATTATTAAACATGTTCACTATTAATCTAGGGTTTATCATTTATCATTTAACATGACCACAAAAAATTTCCTGCACTCACAATATTTTGTGAGGTCCGCAGCAAAAAAAAATAAATTCTTACACGCAAAACGAATATCTATAACATAACACAATCACTTTTCCTACAACGTAATTCTTATAAAACCCATTAATCTATTAACTCAAAGTTTTTGCACTTTGTTTTCAATTTGCCAATTTGCCAAAGGTCTGTTTACATATAAAAGCTCATTTTTTAATATATATTTTTTTTGGCAAAGATTAAAGCTAATTTTACGGGGTATTTTCATTATGTTGAATTCATATGATGTTTTTTTTTTGTGGCAAGAATAAACTTTAAATTTGATCTGATGTGAATGTAAATCTTTCTACACAAAATCATTATATAGTCAATTAGGCAATAATGTAAAATTTTCTACTAACAATTAATTTTAAAAAAGTAAACCCATTTTAATACCATTAGTGCTTTTTTTTTTTTTTTTAGTAAAGAGCACCACTAGCGCTTTAATTAGCACTATGTGCCAAATGATGTTCCCTTTATAATATGCAACGGACAGATTAAAAGAGAACAGTTTTAGAAGACATAATCAATGATATCACTCTGCTCATTTGATCAATGGGTGGTTTGATTATGACATGTTATTACATATTTTAGTTATAATCATTGTTTTGGTTATTCCCCCAATGAAGTAGAAGACAAAATTGACTAAACAGCCAAGGTAAGTAAAAGGGTACCCCATTAATAGTTTTATAATAGAGAAAGTGGCAAGTGTTCCCCAATAATCATTGGTTTGTTTATTCTATTCCTCCAATGAAGGAAACGCATGCCATGTTATAGGAAGCATTGTTCAGTTATTAGTGACAACTTTCCTAAGCAGCCCATGTGCATTGTACCATCTCTCTGTGTATATATATAAAGGGTAAAACTAATATCATGTAAGATAATCTAAAAAAAATTTCCTACTCAAATAAAAATGTATGTGGGTCCCGTACATATAATAAAAGAGGAGGATATTTTTACTATCAAAATTTTTCACTACCAACTTATTACCAATCTAATCATCATTAGATCAAAGAAAGAGAATGCTAAAAAACTTATGAAGAGAAAGAATATGCTGATCCAATGATGATTAGATAGGTAGTAAGTTGGTAGTCGAAAATTTTGGTTGTAAGAATATCCCTCTTCATAATAAAAACAAAAAATAAAAAATGATGGTGCCGAAACCAATGGGTGAGTGGGTAAAAACTTTACATCATGTTACATAATATTAATTTTTCCCATATATAAATGAGAAATTATACTCTTATGCTACATAAGACTCCTATCTTATTTTACACTCATGTAGAAATACATGTTTTTTTTTTTTTTTACTTTTTTCTATTTTTAAAAGTTGGTGGATCCCACTTAATTTATCTTACAACATGAGATACTTCTCTCATACAACATGAGACAGATAAAACCCTATATAAATATCCCAACATCATCTCTTGTTTACACTCAAGTAAAACTCAGAAAAATTTGCATTGTTCTCTTCTTCTTTTTCTTCCCCCTTTATGTGGGATTCTTGAAAGCTGAAACTTTTGTTTCTTTGTGTGGGAAATGGAGGATGATGGTAGTGTTAAAGAAGGAAGTACTAGAAATAGTTTCAAAGGAGACAACATAATAAGTAGTTTCAGGGTTGGCAGCACATCAATTTGGAGTAACAGTGGTGTGGAAATATTTGCTAACTCTTTCCACCAAGAGGATGATGAAGAAGCTCTCAAATGGGCTTCCATTCAGAAACTTCCTACTGTTGCACGCTTGAGGAAAGGCTTGTTGACTACACCTGAAGGGGTTGCCAATGAGATTGATGTGCATGAACTTGGGTTACAAGAAAGGAGAGGTTTACTTGAAAGACTGGTGAGAGTTGCTGAAGCGGATAATGAGAAGTTTATGCTGAAGCTCAGGGATCGAATAGATAGGTGAGTGTCCCTGCAGCAATAATTAATTAATGTCATTTTTTGATTAAACTGACTTTAGAATGGCACTGATTTCTTCTTCTTCCTCTATCAGAGTTGGAATTGCTCTTCCAACAATAGAGGTTCGATTTGAGCACATGAACGTAGGAGCAGATGTTCATGTAGGAAGTAGAGCTTTGCCCACTTTCGCTAACTACATGGTTAATAAAGTAGAGGTAAGTATGTTTTGTTATTCTTCCGTAAATATGAGTATAGTGTTCTAGGATGCAACATTGGTCATGTCTTTGACTCAAAAAATGTGGGGCCCACTTTGTTTGGGAGAGAGAAATTTTTTTTTTTGAAGTGGCTTCATTTTTTTAATATACAACATGACCTATGTTGCATCCTTCAATATTATATTCATATTTCTTTTATATATATATATATATATATAGAGAGGGGGAGGTGTGTCTTTAAGTCCTTTCAAGAGAAAGAGATAAACTTAAAGATATACTTTTTTTTTTTTTATCTTCATTTTTTTTTAATGGGTCCCATATCTCTTTGTGTTTATTTCTCTCTTGAAATAACATGAGTTTGTGTACTTTAAAAGGACACACATTTTTTTTCCGTATATATATATGAGGAATATGTTTCTCCATATAAATGATACAAATTTAGGTCCTTTTAAGAGAGAGATAGATACAAAGAGGTTTTTTTTTCTTCAGAGGAATCCACAGTGTCTATTTCTCTCTTAAAAGAACAAAAGTTTGTGACCTTTAAAATGACACACATTTTTTTCTCTCTCTCACACACACACACACATATATATATATATATATATATATATAGTATGTTTCTTATGTTGCATGAAATAATTCGTCTAACACAAAAAAAAGGTGAAACCAACTAAGGAAAAAAGATAGAAAGAAAAAGTGGGTCCCCTCGACTTTTTGTGTGTTGCATGAGACAATCGTGATAAATATATTTTTCTCTCAAAATATATATATATATATATATATATATATATATATATATATATATATATATATATAAGGAGAGATCTTTTGATTCCAGTGTAATATTAAGAAGTCTTAATCTCTATCTAACTATTTTAATTTAAAATAAAATCTCTTTTGGGTCCCTAACAAAAAATAATGTCCCCACTTTTATCCCTTAAAAAAAAAATACCTATATTAGTCATTTTTTAAGGATTTAATTAGGTCTTTATTGAATTTCTAAGAGACCATATTTTCAAAGAATTGAAATGGGACCGTAATTTTCCAAGAGAGACTTTACTGTTTAATTTGTTTGGAATTAATTGTTATAACTCAACTAAACTATAACTATTATATAGACGAAAATCAACGACGGTGGAATAAGATTCCTCCCCTGTATAATCACTCTGAAAGAGGTTCTAATACACTTTTTTTTTTGGTTTTAAAGGGCCTATTGAACTTCCTTCATGTACTTCCACATAGAAAACAACATATAGATATTCTTCAGGATGTTAGTGGAATAATAAAGCCTGCCAGGTAAGAATGAAGAAATTGTTCTATTTATTGATTATCTCTTTTGGGAGACAAGACTCTAATTAGCTATGATATTTGAAACCTTGTAACATGTCTCCATTTGCTCCTCTCCAGAATGACATTGCTTTTGGGCCCTCCAAGTTCTGGAAAAACCACATTCCTATTGGCCTTGGCTGGAGAACTTGATTCAAAACTAAAGGTTAAGACATAAATCAAAAGATATTTAATTGTTAAATGATGTGTTTGTGTTTCTGTTCTATTTTCTCATTCTGGATTTTCTAGTTAATAAGGTGTGACTTCTTGATCAGTTCACTGGAAAGGTGACTTATAATGGTCATGAGATGAATGAATTTGTACCGCAAAGAACTGCTGCTTATGTCAGTCAAAATGATCTTCATATTGGAGAAATGACTGTGAGAGAAACCTTGGCCTTCTCAGCAAGAGTCCAAGGAGTTGGGGCTCGTTATGGTTAGTCTATACAAGATTGCACTTTTTTTAACCACAGGCAAATATTTCAGACGAAAATCTAAATTTTGACTAAAAATTGTTTTGCATTCTGCAGACTTGTTAGCAGAGGTGTCAAGAAGAGAAAAAGAAGCAAATATTACGCCTGATCCAGATATCGATGTCTACATGAAGGTAAGACTGAGATAATTGTTTGTTTAGGAACATGTTTTACCTATTTGACTTGCATCAACTATTTATTTCATCTCTCCCTTCTATAATGATTGATAACTAAGTGGTTGAACTTATGATGCTCAGGCTGTAGCAACTGAAGGCCAGAAAGCAAATTTTATTACAGACTATATTCTAAGGGTAAGAATTCATGCACTCAAAACTTTCTCTGATAGTCATAAAGTCAACTTGTGCTAATTTTTCTTTTCTTTTGCTTTATATTTGCAGGTTTTGGGACTGGAGGTATGTGCTGATACTATAGTGGGAAATGCAATGTTAAGAGGCATCTCTGGTGGACAAAGAAAACGTGTTACAACAGGTGAAACAAAGATTGGTTTCAATTTTGAAGTGTGCATCATGTTTAATTAACTCAAGAAATTCATTGTGCAAAAATATTTAGTCAATATGTATCTATAAATACAGGGGAGATGTTGGTTGGACCAGCTAAAGCACTATTCATGGATGAAATATCTACTGGTTTGGATAGCTCAACAACTTTTCAAGTTGTGAATTCACTGAAGCATTTTATCTTCTCTCTCAAAGGAACTGCTGTAGTTTCACTCCTTCAACCGGCGCCTGAGACTTACGATCTTTTTGATGACATTATTCTACTCTCTGATGGCCAAATTGTATACCAGGGTCCCCGTGAACATGTTCTTGAATTTTTCGCTTCTATGGGTTTTAAATGTCCCGAGAGGAAAGGTGTTGCAGACTTTTTGCAAGAAGTAAGTGTAAATTTAACTTCTATCTGTCTTCAAGGGAAAAGTACATGTCAAATGTAAAACCAATTTATTCTTACAAGTGTTCAAATTTATTCTATTATAGGTGACATCAAGGAAAGATCAGGAGCAATATTGGGCACATAGAGATCAGCCTTACAGATTTGTCACAGCAAAAGAGTTTGTAGATGCACTTCATTCATTTCATGTTGGGAAAAGCCTTGCTAATGAACTTGCTACTGAATATGACAAGTCCAAAAGCCACCCAGCAGCTTTGGCTACCAAAAAGTATGGATTAGGAAAATGGGAACTGTTGAAAGCTTGCTTATCAAGAGAATATTTACTCATGAAGCGTAATTCATTTGTCCATATCTACCAGCTTTGCCAAGTAGGTTTGGACTTTCAC
The DNA here is from genome assembly GCA_032173675.1 of Gastrolobium villosum. Lineage (NCBI taxonomy): Eukaryota > Viridiplantae > Streptophyta > Magnoliopsida > Fabales > Fabaceae > Gastrolobium > Gastrolobium villosum. Next base: position 15,164 of record JAVKPL010010414.1, on the reverse strand, counting down.
AAGTTTTCAAGTTAATGTGTCATGCAACCTTGCAACATTATTTATATAATCATATCCATTACTAACCTTTTCACAACACCTTTAATTAGCTTGCTGTAGTGGCCTTTATTGCCATGACCATTTTCTTCCGGACTGAGATGCACCCAGATTCAGTGACTAATGGTGGTTTATATGCGGGTGCATTGTACTATGGCCTTCTTGTGATTCTGTTGGATGGTTTTGCTGACCTTACTGTGACAGTTTCAAAGCTTCCTGTTTTTTACAAGCAAAGGGACTTTCTCTTCTTCCCTTCATGGGTGTATGCTCTTCCTGCATGGATCCTTAAAATCCCCATTACTTTTGCGCAAGTGGGAATCTGGGTATTCCTCACCTACTACGTCATTGGTTTTGATCCAAATGTTGGAAGGTAAATGAGCTGTGTTTTCAACTCATGATTAGGAAACTTGTGAACTGGTGTTTTCCCTTTTTTCTTCATTCTCTTGTGTGTTAAAAATAATGACATGTATCTATGTCTCTACTTAATGCAGATTCTTTAGGCAATTCCTACTTCTGATATTTGTTAACCAGATGGCTTCTGCCTTATTCCGATTCATAGCAGCACTTGGTAGAGAATTGATAGTGGCTTTCACAATTGGGTCATTTGCATTGACCATCCTTATTGCTATGAGTGGTTTCGTCCTGTCAAAAGGTATCATAGATACCAAAATATATAAATCAATCTCTGTCTTTCTCCCATAACACTAAATAGCACTCTTCTATTTCCTTTGCTTTATGCCCCCAGAAAATATGAAAAAATGGTGGTTATGGGGCTTCTGGTCGTCACCTATGATGTATGGACAGAATGCCTTAGTAAATAATGAGTTCCTAGGCAAAAGATGGAGACATGTAAGTATTTCTTTTACTAATATGTATGTTCATTTTTGTGCTAACCTTATCACATAAATAATCTGATGTATGGATATATGTTTTTATGAAAGGTTCTACCTAACTCAACTATACCGCTAGGAGTTGAAATTCTGAAATCCCGCGGGTTCTTTACTCAGTCAAAGTGGTATTGGATAGGTGTTGGGGCACTGATTGGATATACAATAGTGTTCAATATTGGTTACATGCTTGCTCTTACTTACTTGAACCGTGAGTTTCTTCATCTTAAAAATGTTATATAACCAAACGAGAGCCTATAGCATGTACTAATATCTCAAATTGATTGGCAGCAATTGTGCAGCATCAGACTGTTAAATCTGAGCAATCTGAAAGCAATGAACAGAATGGTGGAAGCACTTCTGCTCAGTCTTTATCCACAAGGAAAGAAGCTGCAGTGGAGAGTAATCATAACAGAAGAGGAGGAATGGTTCTTCCTTTTGAACCATATTCTATCACCTTTGATGATGTAACATATTCTGTGGACATGCCACAGGTAATGTGCTAACAAAATAATTAATTGGAAAAACACTTTTTATAAACTTTGAGAGCATTCTTGTTAAAGTATAAGTTTACTGAATCCTTGCACTTAACTTGTAGGAAATGAGGAGTCAGGGAGTTCTTGAGGATAGGTTGCTTCTTTTGAAGGGTGTCAGTGGTGCTTTTAGACCAGGCATTCTCACAGCACTAATGGGTTCCACAGGTGCTGGCAAAACAACTCTGATGGATGTACTTGCTGGTAGAAAAACTGGTGGATATATTGGTGGGAACATCACAATTTCTGGCTATCCAAAGAAGCAAGAAACCTTTGCAAGAATTTCTGGATACTGTGAACAAAATGACATCCACTCTCCTTATGTTACGGTATATGAATCCTTGCTCTATTCGGCATGGCTCCGATTGTCCGCAGAAATCAATGCTGAAACCAGGAAGGTAGTATCTGGTTCCCATGTTGAGTAGAAATTATATGTCAGTTGGAATCATTATGTTATAAATGTCAGAAGTAAGAAGAGTGTGGAAACAAAAACATAGTTGAATGTTTTGTCAATTTACTAAGTTTGGAAATGACTAACGCTAATGGTTGCAGATGTTCATTGAGGAAGTCATGGAACTTGTGGAACTTAAACCACTAAGGTATGCAATGGTTGGATTGCCTGGTGTTAACGGTCTCTCAACAGAGCAGCGCAAAAGGCTGACTATTGCAGTTGAACTTGTAGCAAATCCTTCTATAATATTCATGGATGAGCCAACTTCAGGGCTAGATGCAAGAGCTGCTGCTATTGTTATGAGAGCGGTTAGGAAAATAGTGGATACGGGAAGAACAGTTGTTTGCACCATTCATCAACCTAGCATTGATATATTTGAATCTTTTGATGAGGTGGAATAAGTAGATTAAAAAATTGTAGCAATTTTATTTTTAGTTTATTTTCCTCCATTACCTTGTTTCTGATCTTTGTTTTCAATGAAATGTAGCTTTTCCTAATGAAGCGAGGAGGGCAAGAGATATACGTGGGGCCACTAGGACATCATTCTTCTCATTTAATCAGTTACTTTGAGGTAAAACTCTAATGAAAGTTAAGGAATATTGAAGTGCATGTTACACTTTAGTTCTTTTGTCTTTGTTAAAATTTCACTCTTGTGGACATTTTTCTCATGAAGGGAATTCAAGGTGTCCATACCATTGTGGACGGTTATAACCCAGCAACATGGATGTTGGAAGTCACAACATCAGCAAAAGAAATGGAATTGGGGATTGATTTTGCTGAGGTGTACAAAAATTCAGAGCTACACGGGTAAATTTCAATAATATGAAGTCTAATCTAACTATAGAACTTGAAAGTAATATGCTTGAAAGCACGTAATGGCAAAAAGTACATTATGTTTGTTATAAGTTGTTAGTCACAATATAAAATGTTTGCTGATATAAATTGGTTTTTGGCATTTTGTTACAGGAGAAACAAAGCACTTATTAAAGAATTGAGTACTCCAGCTTCTGGTTCGGAAGACCTTTATTTTCCTTCACAGTACTCAAGATCCTTTTTTACTCAATGCATGGCTTGCTTATGGAAACAACATTGGTCTTATTGGCGCAATAATCTGTACACTGCCCTAAGATTTCTCTACACAACAGCTGTTTCTGTGTTGTTTGGGAGCATCTATTGGAACCTTGGCTCCAAAATGTAAGATCTTCAAACTGTAAACTATGAAATTTTATTGTTTCAAACTCATGTTTCTAAAAGTATATTTCCATATCCATTGCAGTAAAAAGCAACAAGACCTTTTTAATGCCATGGGCTCAATGTATGCTGCTGTTCTCCTTCTTGGTATTAAGAATGCTAATTCAGCACAACCATTGGTGGCTGTTGAAAGAACAGTATTTTATAGGGAAAAAGCTGCTGGAATGTATTCACCTTTGGCATATGCTTTTGCTCAGGCAAGCAATTTGTTGTTATTTAGAGACATGTAAATAATTTACTTGAGTGTCTTATGTTTTCTGATCTTCATATTTTCTTGCAGGTCGTAATTGAACTCCCTTATGTTCTTTTACAAGCTGTGGTATATGGCATTATAGTTTATGCAATGATTGGTTTTGAGTGGACTGTGACTAAAGTTTTCTGGTACCTATTCTTCATGTACTTCACCTTTCTGTACTTCACCTACTATGGCATGATGTCTGCAGCCATGACCCCAAACCCATCAATGGCCATTATACTTTCCACTGGATTCTATGCAGTATGGAATCTCTTCTCAGGATTCCTAATCCCAAGACCAGTAAGTTTAAGCTTCCTTTGATGTTAATAAGTGCTTATTTTAATGGGTTTCTATGTCACATGAGATAACATCTCTTATGCTATAGACACAATAAGTGGTAGGTCTCATCACTTGTTAAAAAAATAAAAATTAAAAAGAAAATGGCACGAATTTCGATTCCTCACAATATGAAAAAGCAATATCCAACAACGTGAGAAAATGATTTCTCTATTTTTATTAGGGACAGGATCCGTTTACAAATTTTTTGGAATTTTTTTACAAATTACACTATCTTCTCCTGCGAGAACATAGTATAGTTTGCAAAAGTTTGTATTCTCTCGGGAGAATATAGTGTAATTTGTAAGAGTTTGTAAACAAAAAAGTTTGTAAATATAATCTGACCGTTTTTATTATACATATAGGACTTGATTAATTTTTTTTTTCTTTTGGGCATGGGTGAACAGAGGATCCCTGTTTGGTGGAGATGGTACTATTGGGCAAATCCAGTAGCATGGACTTTGTATGGATTGGTGGCATCACAATTTGGAGATATACAAGAGCCTATTGATTTTAATGGCAAAAGTACAAATGTGGAAGATTTCTTGAGAAATTACTTTGGTTACAAGCATGACTTTTTGGGAGTGGTTGCAGCTGTAATTATAGGATTTGCATTGACTTTTGCATTGATCTTTGCCTTTGCCATTAAGATGTTCAATTTCCAACGACGCTAAGAATGACACTCAACTTTTGGTTAGGATGTTCTGATTAGCAATATTTTGTACAGGAAAAAAAAACAAGAATATAGCTTTCTGTATTAATTCTCTTATTTCCGAATTAAAAATGTATCATATGGCTTATATAACTTCTGATATATTTAGTAAAAATGTTTGTTAATTTATTCACTATCCCCTTAATTATGGTGCGTTAGGTTGGGTTAACTTATTAATTTATTTTTCTGTTTTGTCTAAATTTAGTTTCCAAAAATGATTTATCAAAATTATTGTTTTTTATGTTTTGAAGGGCCGGCTTGGCTCAGCGGTAAGCTTGTCGTGGTGTGTCAGGTCGCGGGTTCGAATCAGTCTCTCTGCAAAAAGCAGGGGAAAGACTGCCTAGAGTATTCCCTTCCCCAGATACTCACGAAGTGGATATTTGAACTGGGTCGGCCCTTTTTTATTATTTTTTATGTTTGTTTTGATAGAAAAGAATAAATACTATTAGAAAAGACTGTTAGCCTGATGAATATCTTTTTTACTAGTTACAAACATTTTACGAGTTAAAATAATCTCTTAGTTTAAATAAAAGAATATTTAACTTTACAATCATAGAACTAATTTATACCAATGCAATAAATTACTTCTAAATATTTCTCATAAACTTAAAAGAAAGTCTAATATTTTTAGGGATAAGTTATTCTACCTATTATTATTTTTTTTTTTTGCCTATCTTTGTCAAAACATCATTAGATCAGAATCTTAACTAATATTTATCTTTCTCTTTCTTCTTGAGATTCGGATCCAATTATATTGGAGAGTGGTAGGTAAAGCTAGACAGAAAAATGATACGTAGAATAACCTATCCCATATTTTTATGTAAGTTGGAACTAAATGCATGCATGTGCGTAAACAGGGTTAATGTAGGAGGTATGACTGAAATATTTTATGTGTAAGCAATCCTTTTCCACTGGCTATTTATAAGTCTTATGAGGCGTTAATGACTTCTTTGATTTCCAACTAAGAATATGCCATTAAATTTTGGGAAAAGTTTAAAACCTGTACAAGTTTCCTCAAAATCACTTAACCTCTTCCCCGAAATTTTTAATTATTTACCCCCTACTTAAAATTTCTTTATCACTTATCCCCTAATTTGATTTTCCATCCAAAATTTTGTTAATAGAGTTAAATTTTTTAAAAGATTACCCTTAATAGAAAAAAGAAAAACATAATTTTCTCACAAATGCAGTTCTAGACAAACTCACATAAACAAGAAATGAATGTAAATATACGATTGAATCCTCCCTCTATTCTCAATGACACAAAAAACAACGAAATATCACCTTCTGCATGTTTGCTTGGTAATATCATACGATTAAGGAAAAATCAAGGCATATATGAAACACAGAACATAAAGCTTTTAGTTGTTGTGCAAACAAAATAAAGTGCGGTTCTAAATAAATTTATAAAGTCAGATTTGTTGGACATATAATAGCAGAAAAACTTATAACAGAAAAGGAAAGATCTAAACCTGCTGAGATGATGCCTCTTCAATTATTTTATTTGAACAACAACACCAACAATTGTGAGTGCGGTGTTTAATAGTAATGAGATTTGTAGAAAATAATTTCAATGATTACTAATTCTAACAGGGCTACCTTAAAGAAAACATTCCCTGAGTTCGTGTGAAACTGCGTTTGTGAGGAAATTATGTTTTTCTTTTTTCTATTAAGGGTTATTTTGATATCTTTTTTAAAATTTAGCTCTATTAACAAAATTTTGGGTGGAAAATCATATGATTTTGAGAAAACTTCTAGGGTTTTTTGGGAAGTTTTCCCTTAAATTTTTGGATTAACATAACATTTTGCAGAATAAAAACGCATTGCTTTCTTGAATTGTTTTGTTTATCAATTTGGAAATGTATCACTCGATGATGTATGTTTGATTCATAAAGCTATTTGTATGGCTTTGATATTATATTTACCACAAACTTGTTTTTCGAGTAAAATCAGAAGACCTTTATTTTTTGAGTTCCTAATATTGTTGAGCATCTAATATTGGTATTTTGTGTGTAAGAGTTCTTGTTTGTAAAAACCTACTTTGTATTTTATGTGTGTAAGAATACTTGTTTGTAAAAAAATTTGTCATTTTAAATGACATAAGTAGTGTTCTCTTAGCTGCTTTAACTATATATTCTGGGGAGTACATAATTATAATATTAAAATTGTATTCTTTTTCACTTTTCACATCAGCCGACAGCTTCTGAGGAGAGAGAGAAGTACAATTTTGATATTATAATTATGTATTCTCCAAAATATATAGTTATAAGTAGCTAAAATGATACAACTTATATTCTTTAAAATGACATACCAATTTCCCTTAAGTTCAGGGTGTTTGGGATGAGTTTTTTTTCGATTCCCGAGAAACTAAACCATATTTATCCACATTTGGTATAAGGATTGTGAAAATTTTAATGGAAAAATTAAATTCCCAAAATTTAAAATTTTGAAGAGGATTCCTAACAAAGAATACTTTAATGACCCCATCAGGTAAATCTTAATTAGAGATTTAATTCAAGGATTTAAATGTCATAATTAGACTTAGAACGTAATTTCGAGTGTTTTGACTGTAATCATGACTAGGTTATGAACAATGTCTTCTGCCAGGTACTCTGCAATGTGTGTAGCAACCGGTAGATCGTTGCAATGAGCAAAATGAGATTAAAGACTTGATTTGACAATTCTGATGCCAAATATGAGTTCAGAATGAATAATTATATAGTCTGACACTTTTCGTAAAAATCTTGTGAATAATGTTTCTGCCGGGTATTTTGTATCGCTGTTTAAGCAACCGGTAAAGTCCAGAGGTGAATAAATGATGAAATAAGTATATGAAAGTCCAATATATGCCAAACAAGTCATGTCAGACCCAAAAGTGATAAGTTTATAAGTTTTAATTTTCGTATGCAAACAGTGCACAATTAGTTATTCACAGTGCATTTCGTCAAAAACGGTGCAGAAATCATATTGTGAATTGTTAATATGGTTCCTTAGGAAATAAAAAATAATGTAAATATGTTCAGAAAAATAAAATTGTGTTCGTAGCTTTTGAGTTAGTACCGGGTCAAGTTAAGTGAAATTAAGTGAGAAGAAAATAATCGGTAAAAGGTCACATGTGCATATAAGTCCAAGTCACTAAAGTGTGGCACTATTTACATATGATTTCCCTCTTCTCTCTCCTCAAGGTTGACCCCCACCTTCCATGGAGATAGGTTTTCGCCTTCTCTTCCTTCTTTGATTTCTCCTCTCTCACTCGACCAAGTCCCTAAGTGCATTACACGAAATTTATTGTAAATCACCCAAGTAATCCATTCCACCACTTGGTTTAGGCTGAAATTGCTTGTGTGAGGAGTTCTTCCCTTCCCCTTTTTCGAGTTACTATTCATCAAGTGTAGAAAGTGAAGCTTTTGAGGGATCTTTGCTTGGAGATTGTACTATAGGATTTTTACAAGTGATTAGAGGTAAGAAATCCTCATTCCTATGGTTTGAATTTCATGATTTGAGTTTTGAAAAATATGTGCACTTTTGGTGGGAAATTATTGAGTTTGAAATTTGAATTGGTTGATGAATTAATGTTGTATATGAAGTGTTAATATGAGATGAGCATGAATATGACTAGAAATTTTGAAAAAGGTCCCTTGCACTCCTCTCACCAGGTTCGGCCATGGTAGGTTTATAAGGGTTTTATGTGCAAAATTTTGATTGCATGAATTGTGAAGGTTTGTATGTGTGTGGATGTTGAGATTTAAGTGTAAAATTGAGACTACAAAGAGAAAATCCCTTGGAAACCTTCCTTGTAGGTTCGGCCATTAGCCAAATTGGGGTTGATTGTGTAAAACTTATTTTGATGATGTGTTGACATCCCAATGTGTTTCATTGGTATAATTATGCGTTGCGATGACTTAAGAAATGGCGAAAGACATCTTGGTTCCCTATATGTGTACCCTAAGACTTGTGAAGGAGGAATGGGCAAAAGTTGTGAGTAAATTACTATATGGATACATAAGTAATCTAGGGGCCAAGTGAGGATTTTAGAACCATTAGTTGTGTAAATTGAATTGATGAAAATCCCTAGCGTCCCCTTGGAATTGACTTTGGCCATGTAGGAATTTGTGGGGCTAAGAAATATTAAATTTTGTAAAAGTTATTTTAGAGCTTGGTGGGGTCATTCTAGGACACTATGTAAGTATGAAACCATGTGGTTGCTTGCGGTGCAAGTAATCATCCTTAAATGGTCTAATAAATGAGTTTAAGAAATAACGGTCTTGACTTTGAATTGGCATATGATTGACATAAGTGTGAAACAAATGAAAGTTGTAACATGAGACTTTTCAATGTGCTTTTTCCTCACTCGCACATTTCCCGAGAAAACTTCCCAGGGGTCACCCATCCCATAATTACTCCAAGTCAAGCACGTTTAAGTGTAGAGTTCTTTCATTTCGGGCTACCAAAAAGCATATGCATCTTGTTAGTATAGGTAGTACCATTTAATTCTTATAAGTTATTCCCAACTGTACCGTCCCATACCAGTACAGTCTCTGGAATCCCTCTCTTTTGGGTGTTGATTCGATTCATTCATGTACCCCCGTCACTGGAAGCCTGCCAGGAGCTGCTCCTTGTTTGTGCCCTTTTGCACCATGCCCTTTCACAACGACGATCACTCCCCGCCCTCGTCAGCGCCCGAGATGTTACATGCCCACCAGCTTCGGCCTGGTTCGTGCTCGAACCACACCGTACTGGAAGAGAGGCTCTGCTCTGATACCACTTATAATGCCTGGCCGCTTCAAGAATCAATGACTATCCCCACATACTAACACGAGACTTTTTAGTGTGTTTTTTCCTCACTCACACACTTCTTGGGAAAACTTCCTAGGATGTCACCCTTCCCGGAATTGCTCCAAGTCAAGAACGCTTAACTGTGGAGTTCTTCCGTTCCGGGCTACCAAAAAGCAAATAGTTTCACAATCATACATTCTCATTTTAAGTGAAAATTGATTGGTAAAGTAATAATTCTCTTGAGATTAACCCTTTTTTTTCCGGACACTATACTTAAATTATTTTATCTAGAAATAATTTATTATTGTTCTATTTTGTTGACGTTGGGATTAACTTTTAAATTAATTATTTTTATGAATAAAATGTTTAATTTGAAAAAATGTGTCACTATTCTTTGAAGAGATGTGTTAGTTAATCCTTTAATGAGAGTAATTTAAATCGTGACTATACATTTTTTTATAAATAAATAAAGAATCAAAATTTTAATATGAGTTTTTTCCAATTGATTTTGTACATGCATTTTCATTCTTCTACTCTAGTGTGATTGACCAAACATATGTTGAGTTCGATTAGATTATTCTACGTGAAATGCTGCCACAAGAATAGAGATAATATGTTCTATCATGATAGACAATTATTCATGAATTTTGGGCACCATGAAGAGGACAAAATTGTCTTAGGGGGCGTTTGGTAGAGGAAATTTTTTTTTTACTAGGGAAATACAATTATTGGGGAAATTGTAGGAAAGTAAGTTTGATAGAATTTTTTTAAAAAAGTTGTTTGTTTGACCGAAATATTACTGAGAAAATTTATTTAAATTTGCAAAGTCTATGTTTGGTTGAATGTAAAATAATGATGGGAAAATAGGTCAAATTGACGAAAATACCCCAATTATAAACTTTTTGTGAAAGTGAAGTCACTCACTATGAGGGTCAATTTGGTCCATAACTTTTCTCCCATTTTTTCACTTCCCCATCTATCCCAAAATACCATATCTCAAATGGTTTTTTGGAATAGTAAAAATCAACACAAAAAGAGTTTCCTATGCTTCCTAATCTCCTGGTAATATATATATATTTTTTTTGCAAACTTGTACCAAACATGGTATTTCTCAATACCCACTTTCACTTCCCCATTAAACTCAAAATAAAACCTATACGAAACACATCCTTAAGGACATAATTTTTAAGACTGGGGTCAGATTTTCTTTCATTGCATTCATATGTTTTCATACGCTATATTTTAATTTTGTATTATTGCATGTTTCAATTTTTAGTGTATATTTCATAGAACCGTGAATATCGTTGAAGTGTTTTTTTTTATATCGATTATCCCTTTTCAATGATTTTTACATCTTATTATAACGGTTGACACATAGTCTTTTACAATTTTTTTAATCAAAACTCATTATATTATAAACTGTTGAATATTGAACACTTTTTTTATAATTATTTTTTATAGGCTTTAATGTTTTTACATCATAAGTTATATATTTTTACTCTCAAAATGATGTTGTTTTGAGTTGAGAGATTAAAAAATTATAATGATAAAAATTATTAAAACTTAGAATAAATTATAATTATAAAAAGTTTTAATTTCTGTTCCAAAATGACGTTATTTTTTGTTCAATATAGATATTTATCTATATTCACCGTAGAAAAAATCAAACTTTATTTTATATATATACACTTTTTTTATTAAAAAAACTTGGTGGTTAAACCAAAATTTAGGTAAAGACATAAAAAAGGAGGCAAGTACAGTAAAGAATGAAAATTCACATCTCTCAAAAGTGTCACCATTGTATCGCTGAAACATATTCTCACTATCAAAATTTTCCATTATCAATTTAGTAATTATCTAATCACTATTAGATTAACATTTTCCCTCTCTCTAAAAACTTTTTAACATTCTCTCTCTTTGATCCAATGATAATATGATGTGTAATAAATTAGTAGTAAGAATTTTGGATAGTTAGAATATCTTCTTCTTATTTAACTTTTAAATTGATTTGATTAAGTTAATGCACAAACAAATATCCTTACATATTCATTTTCCTTTTCAGTAGTGTGAAAGATTAACTATTAGCTGATGTCAGCCGTTACGTTTACATGATGATGTCAGCCGTTACGTTTACAGCATTTATCATGTAATCTTAATTATCTCGGAAATATGAGAACGAGAGCACCGAAAAAAAAAAACTACACATTTTATAAACTTGAGATCCTTCTGTTAATTATATAAGTTGGAACTTTAAATTCACGCGTGCATATATGAACAGAATTAATTTTAGCAGATACTGGTTGAAATATTTTCTTCCTAAGCAATCTTTTTCCACAACCATTAATATATATGATATAAAATCCTTGCCAAAAAATTTGTTTGGTTCCTTTTTTATTTTTGGGAAGTGTCTCTTATTTTGGAAAAAAATCATGCGACTTCGATATTCACATGTAAATGCTTAAGGGTAAGGCTTAAATGTATTCCAGCTGTGGCATTAATGACTCCACATTGATTAGAAACTTTAAATTTAGCCTTATTTAGCTTATTGGGTACTTAAATCTTTTTCAAACCTTCGAAATAAAACAGAAATCTCTGAAATGATTTCCCATTTTTTGTATTAATTCAACTTTCTAGGCCAATAATGTTATAGGTAAAACAAAACCATTCATTTACATTTTAAAGTTCACTCAACAAGTTAATGTTAAGAAAAAAATAAATAAATTTAAAAGAAAAAATAAAATAGACTAATGGGTAAAAGAAAAGAAAACTAAAATTGAAATCGAAGCCTGAATTCTAAAGTTTGGAGACACCTATGATACAAAATTATGACCAAGTCTCTATGACTCGATTCATTAGAAACTTACACTTTTTTAATGGTTTTCAAAAATAAAAAATTTTCATCGAAGAAATTTAGAATATTTATTTAATTATTTTTTTATTAATATATATTTTTCATATTGATTTTTGAATTTAAATCACAAATTAAATCTTTATTTCCTTTTTTATATTAAAAATTATAAATTTTGATTTAATTTTCATATCGTATGATATATGGGATATGATTCTTTGATAATGGTGTCAAACTTTGAAATTTGACATCAAACTCTAACCGTTGATTTGCGCCAATCAACGATTATCATTTATTGAAAATTAATGATTAATTAATAAAATCAATTCCCAATAAATGATAACTGTTTGAAATTTGACACCAAATCCTATCAGCTAATTTTTCACTAATCAACGGTTATCATTTATTAAGAATTAATATTAATTAAGAAGTTTGATTCCCAATAAATAATAACCATTTATCGGCGAAAATCAAAGGTTATGATTTCATTTGATATCAGTGACAAATAATAATATTCATATATATATATATATATATATATAGGGAAAATATTTTTTCATGTTGCATAAGAATTTAACTCTCATGTTGTGACCATTCGATTTGCGTGTAAAACTTTTATTTTCTTTTTCCTTTTTAATAAATGTGTGACCCTTCACTAGTTGAGTCACAACATGAGAATTGAATCTCATGCAACATGAGAAAATCAAACCCCATATATGTATAGGGAAAAATGTGTATCATTTTAAAGGATGTAAAATTGTGTCATTTAAAGTGAGAGAAGAGATAGATAAGAGGAGAGAATGGATAAAAAAATATAAAGATGTGGGTCCTACATCTTTGTAAGAGTGTATGACATAAGTTGTGTCATTTAAAAGTATAAATACTTTTATCGATATATATATATATATATATATATATATATATATATATATATATATATATATATATATATATATATATGAGGTAGGATCCTTTGACACCGGTATCAAATTTGAAGTTTGATATCTCATCTGAGAGTTGTTGGATAAAAAAAAATTAACGGTGTCACATGTTTACAAATCAGAGTCGTTGATCTTTTTTGATCTAACGGCTCTTAGAAGAGGTGTCAAACTTCAAATTTGACACCGGTGTCAAAGGATCCTGCCTCATATATATATATATATATGTATATATCGAAAAAGTGTTTGTCCTTTTAAATGACACAACTTATATCCTTTCACTCTCACAAAGAGGTGGAACCCACACCTTTGTACTTTTTTTTTCCACTTTCTCCTCTTTATCTATATTTTTCTCTAACTTACAATGACACAACTTCTTTAATATGATACACATTTTATATATATATATATATATATATATAGGATAATAGTTTTATCATGTAGTAAGAGATAATAATTATCTACTCATTGTATGAGTGAGATCTACTTTCAAGGGAAGAGAGAGAAAAAATAAAGTGGGACCCGTATTAAATTTGTATATATAGTATAAGTTTTTTATTAGGTAAGATAAGAATAATACCAATTTGTATATATATCAACCTCTATTGTTGCTCATTCACGAAAACAGGAAAGGAGGAGCTTTTGGTTGTTTATCTGGGAAGTGGTAATGGAGGGTGAAGAGGATGGCCATAGGAGGAGTTTCAGAAGTTCATCACATTGGAGGAACACTGATACGGAAATCTTCTCTAACTCTTTTCACCACCAAGATGATGACGAAGAAGCTCTCAAATGGGCTGCTATTCAGAGGCTTCCTACGGTTTCACGTTTGAGGAAAGGTCTTCTCACTAACCAAGATGGTAAGGCTAATGAGATTGACATCAAGAAACTTGGGTTTCAAGAAAGAAGAGATTTGATTGAAAGACTTGTGAAAGTAGCTGATGACGACAACGAAAAGTTTTTGTTGAAGCTCAGGAATCGCATTGATAGGTGAGAGCTTTCATTACTCTCTCTCCTTTCATTTTCCTTTTTCTTTCGTTTTTTTTTGTTTTTTATTTTATTTTATGCGTTTTGAAATGCATGCACTGATATATGGCTTTTCCACATCACAGAGTTGGTATTGATATTCCTACAATAGAAGTCAGATTTGAGAACTTGAAGGTGGAAGCAGAAGTTCATGAAGGAAGCAGAGCTTTGCCCACTGTCACTAACTACATGCTTGATATTGTAGATGTAAGAAGTACTAACATTCAACATCAACATCAACATCAACATCATAGAACTTCTTGTATATTCTTATTGATGGAGACTCTAATATACTAATTTTTTTTTTCTTTTTTTCTAAAGGGCCTATTGAATTCTATCTTTAGAAGAAGAAGAAGAGAACATATAAATATTCTCCAGGATGTTAGTGGAATAATAAAACCTGCCAGGTAATAATAAAAAAAGACGAGCATAATTATTAGCTAAGACCATTGTAAATCAATGTAACATTTGTTCCTTTTCAGGATGACATTGCTTTTGGGACCTCCAAGTTCTGGAAAGACCACTCTCTTGTTGGCCTTGGCTGGAAAACTTGATTCAGAACTCAAGGTTAGGACATAAATGAAAATATACCTTATTGTTTAACTATATGATTACATGTTTTTGCTTTATTTTATTTTTAAGTTTTTGTTATTTGGCAAATAAAATGTGCATTCTTGAATAGTTCTCTGGAAATGTGACTTATAATGGGCATGGGATTAATGAATTTGTACCCGAGCGAACAGCTGTTTATGTCAGTCAAAATGATCTTCATATTGGAGAAATGACCGTAAGAGAAACCTTAGCCTTCTCAGCCAGATTCCAAGGTGTTGGGGCTCGATATGGTTAGTGTAATGAATTCTTTTTTTCTTTTTAGTTTCATCGAGTACAAATTTGAAAACAGAAGCTGGTGTTTGACACAATAACTAAGTTTTGACTATAATATATTTCTTATTGTGCAGATATGCTAGCAGAAGTTTCTAGAAGAGAAAAAGAGGCAAATATTATCCCTGATACAGATATCGATGTCTATATGAAGGTGTGATGAAGATGACTGTCTGTTAGGGTTATGATTCACCTATTTGGCTTGAATACCTTAGCCTTCATTTTTTTTATTTTTTATTTTTGTTCAATAATAAAA